>BFEA01000113.1:353494-365962 GCA_003427395.1 Chara braunii | reverse complement strand
GGAGCGATACAAGATTGGTTGTGCAGTTCAAGGAGGAAAGTGGCGGCCACAGCCGCCGAGCTCGGACACTGAGAGGAAGATGAAGGAGGAGATTAAAAGTGAGCAAGAAGACCAATTGAGGAAGAAAGAAGTTGGAGGAGGAAATGGAGAGATTGAAGAAAGAAGAAGAAGAGAAGCTAAAGGCAGTAGAGGAAGAAGAYGAAGAAGTAGAGGAAGAAGTCCCCTTGGAAAGAAAAGTCMGAAGTGAAAGAGGGGAGTTGAGCGACACAAAGAAAGAGGATCACTGGATGGAGAAGAATGTGTAAGAGTGGGTCGCTAACCTGYCCCTGGGAGAAGAAGAAGAAGCGATGTTGTATGTCCCCAGGACAGAACAAGAGGCGGTGATGAGGGAGCTGCTGGGGAAGGAAAATCCCCTACGCCGCCAAACAATGGAAAAAGAAAAAAGATTGGAGTGGAAATTGCACCTCACAAGAGAGAAGAGGCAACGGCTGGAGGCGACAGATAAAATGGAGGAGGAGTTGAGGGTGGTGGAGGAGCAGAGARGACAGATGGAAGGCCAGGCAGATCTTCAAGGAAAAATAAAAATCCTGGCTCGGAACATAGAAGTCCTGGCGAAGGCCCAACAAGAACAATTTCAGTTCGTGAGGGGCCAGGATATCGCTTTACAGTCCATACACTTGGGCTTTAGAGAGTTTGGGTGTGAAATGATGATGCATGTGGGCATTGAAATGAAGGCAAGGATAGAGAGCACAGAGCGATTTTGCACAGGCGCCATAGAAGGCACAAAGCTTGCTGCCCCGAAGTAGGAGGAAGCCTGCCCCCGTAGAGAGCCAGTGAAAGTGAAGTTCCCTGACTCCTACAATGGGAAAAAGGGAGATAACTTTGACAATTGGGAGGCGAACATTAATTCTTATGTTCACCTCCTGAAGATCTTGCCTGAGGAGCAAGTTCTTATCGCCTTTCAGACCCTTAAGGATGAAGCATCTAGCTTCGCCAGATCACTTGCCCGCTTCGCCAAATGCGAAAATGACATGGTAGCGTATTCAATCATCACTCCCCTAAGCGAATTTTTTAGATTGCTCCGCGAGCGATTTGCATATGCCACTCGGGGGCTTAGGGCCTCTGACAAGCTGCAAACCATCCACTCCCGTGAGTGGAAGAGTGCCAGGGTACTCAAGGGTGTCATAGACGAGTTAGTTGTCGTTCCTGGACATGGAGAAACAGAGACCCAACTAGTCCCAACTCTTCTTCCGTGCCATCCCCGATGCTCTGCACGAATAATTCTTCGAGATGAGTAAACAACCCACCATGATCTACAATACATTGAGTAGGGAGGTGGTGCCTTTTGAAGCCCAGTCCATGCCATCATCCACTTTCTAGGACAAAGATTTGGACAAGGGGCAGAAGTGGAAAGGTCGTACCATCTCTGGCTAAGTCGGGGCGAAGGATCATCTGATCCTTACATTAGATGAAGGTGGTATGGAAGAGGTCCCCTACAGTCAGATCGAGTGGGGCCTAGAGGAAGAAGACAGTAGCACTAGTCAGGGAAGGACTTATGCTGCTGTCGTGGTGGGAGGGAGGCCGCAAGGAAGAGGGAGAGGCCGGGCCCAAGGAGGCCAAGCCTCTGGTGGTCGAGGACAGGGTGATCATGGGGTTGGCGGCAGAGGAAAACGCCAAGAGGGAGGTAGGGGTCAAGGTCCATCGCAAAACCGTCCTCGTTCCTATCGATCACCTCCCAGGAGGGGTAAATGGCACCTTGGTATGCCGCAAGGCAGACCTTGGGAAGCGTTGGGCTTAGAGCAGACTGTATGGCAAAGAAGGATAGATGTGGATCAATGCTTTTACCGCAGTGATCCGGGGCACATTATCAAATGTTGCCCTAAATATAGAGATGCCCGACGAGCTGATGCAGAGGCAGCAAGGCAACCGTCGGTAGGGGTCGCAACTACCCTTACCCGTAGACCATGTGGAGAAGAGTGTACACACCATAGAGAAACTCCCAAACCACATGTGTCTATGACAGAGGTTGCTGGCCAGTTCCTAGGTAGTTGTCCAGAGACTGCTTGCGTTCGAGTCTCTCTAGGAACTTCCCTCACAGGTCTGGCAAAAAAGTTGAAAAAAAGGATGCCGGCCTAGGCCAAGATGAAGAAAGATGGTAAGGGACAACTAGTGTTGGTAGATGTAGAAGTCTTTAGAGGCAGGGTAGGGGCCCTTATAGATAGTGGGGCCACCCGTAGCTATATTAGCCGCAAAGTGCTGCAKAAACTGCAGTTAAATCGCACCATGCGAATCGAGGATTACGTCGAGGGAGTCTAGGCATATTTTTGCCTAGAGAAAGATGAGAAGGTAGAGAGAGTTCTCCATTCCCTGACACTCCTCGTAGAGGACAATCTCCCATTTGATATGGTCCAAGGAATGGTATGGGAAGAGGCAGCAGGAGCCTAGAGAAAGATGGGACGGTAGAGAGAGTTCTCCATTCCCTGACACTCCTCGTAGAGGACAGTCTCCCATTTGATATGGTCTTAGGAATGGACCGAGGAGAGGTAGGAGGAGCCTAGAGAAAGAAAGATGGGAAGGTAGAGAGAGTTCTCCATTCCTGACACTCCTCGTAGAGGACAATCTCCCATTTGATATGGTCATAGGAATGGACTGGGGAGAGGCAGCAGGAGCCACACTTCATTTGAGAGAGCACGAGTGTAGGCTCGCTAGCCCATTAGGTGAAGTCGAGAATGCTCGCCTGTTTCATGTGTCAGGGGTAGATAACCCCTTAGCACATTGCTGCCTCAGCGCTCCTGCATTCGAAAGATTAGTGAAGAAGGAGAAGCTAAAAGAACAGGTCTTTGTAGCCAATGTTAGGCCAGCTACTGAGCCTAAACAGGAAGAGTCGATCRACCCTCGTATTGCCAAGCTGCTGGAAGACTATGCAGATTTGTCTGAGCCGCCTACAGGATTAGTGTCGCGGCCAATCCAACATCGCATCGAGATAGAGCCTGGCAGTAGGACTCCTAAGGGAGCTATATATAGGATGTCCCCAAGGGAGTTAGAGGAGTTGCGTAAACAGTTRGACGAACTCCTCGAGAAGGGTTGGATTAGGCCCAGTTCGTCTCCGTTTGGAGCGTCTGTYCTGTTYGTCCCCAAGAAAGAGGGAGAGTTACGAATGTGCATTAACTATAGGGGTMTCAACGCCATCACAGTGAAGAATGCAGAACCACTGCCCCGGATATATGATATATTGGATCGGGTGCAGGGTTGCGAATATTTCTCCAASACAGACTTGAAGTTAGGCTATCATCAGATAGAGGTTCATCCTGATGCTCAGTACAAAACGACGTTCATGACTAGATATGGGCACTACGAGTTTATAGTGATGCCCTTCGGACTAACCAACGCACCAGMCATATTTCAGCCTTGTATGAACAATTTATTTAGGCCGTGGTTAAATAAATTTGTGATTGTACATCTAGATGATATTCTAGTGTTTAGSAAGACCCTCCAGGAGCACGAGGCTCATGTGAGGCAKGTCTTGGAGAARCTAAGAGAAGCTAACTTCAAGATCAACGCAAAGAAGTGTGAGTGGGCCAAGACACAGGTATTGTACTTGGGYCATGTTTTAAATGGAGATGGCATAAAGCCTGAGGACAGCAAGATAGCAGCGATTAGAGACTGGTTGACTCCCTACACATTACAATAGTTCCGGTCGTGCCTAGGGTTGGCAAATTACTAGAGGAAGTTTATGAGGAACTTCTCTGCCATCGCTGCCCCCCTTCGCAGGTTGCTAAAGAAAGAAGCGATCTGGAAAGTTTGTGAGGAACTGCTCTGCCATCGCGGCCCCCCTTCCTAGGTTGCTAAAAAAAGAAGCGATCTGGAAGTGGGACCAAGATTGTACATCGGCCCTAAAGAAGTCGAAGCGGACCTTGATAGAGTACCCAATCCTCAAAGTAGCCGATCCATCCTTGCCCTTCGTTGTCACCATTGATGCCAGTCAATATAGTATAGGTGTTGTTCTACTGCCAGATGATGGCAATGGGTACAGACCCGTAGAGTTCATGTCTGCTATGATGCCTTCAGAGAAGGTAACGACATCTACCTACGAGAGGGAACTCTGCGCTCTCAGGCAAGCGTTAGACCACTGGAAGCATTACTTGCTTGGGAGGCACTTCAAAGTCTACTCAGACCACGAGACGTTAAGATGGCTGAAGACGCAGGCCAAGATGACACCTAAGTTTACTGGGTGGGCCACAAAAATAGATCACTTTGACTTTGAGCTCAAGCCTGTGAAAGAAAAGTACAATGTAGTTGCAGACGCTCTAAGTAGGAAAGTCGATTACTTTGGAGCGGTAGTACACTATCTGGACATAGGGAGAGACCTGCAACAATATGCGCAGAACCCTATTTATAGCGACCTCTTCAAGAAAGTTAAGAAGTCCCCAGAATCTGAACCAGATTACCGCACTACAGATGGGTTGTTATTTGAGAAGACTAACGTAGCTGATCGACTATTCGTTCCCAACAGTGAGGAGATCTATAGTTTGATCCTAGGGGAATGCCACGACACAAAGGGACATTTCAGTTGGCAAAAGACATTAGCCAACCTCGTTCGCGCGTATACATGGCCTGACATGAAGGCTGACTGCATAGAGTACGTACGCAGTTGTAAAGTATGCCAGAGGAATAAGTCCACTACGCGAGCCGCTCTTGGTCTTCTCAGACCATTGCCTATTCCCGCATGACCCGAAGATTCTGTGGCCATCGATTTCATGGACGTTAAGAGTAGGCATGGCAAAAGCCAAGTCATGGTTATAGTTGATATGTTTAGTAAGTATGCAGTTTTTGTTCCTTTGCCTTCAGAGGCACGCACAAATTTAGTAATAGAGAAGTTCTTTGATCATTGGGTCAGTGAGCATGGTATACCGCTGTCGATAGTTAGTGACAGAGATACCAGGTTCACCAATCAGAACTGGCAGGAACTGATGAGAGTCTACGGCTCTAGGTTGTTGATGTGGTCTGGCCGCCATCCAGAGCCTAACAGTCAGACCGAACAGATGAACAAGATCCTGCGACAAGTTCTTAAAATGTACATTAGACCTGATCAAGTCAATTGGGATGAGATGCTCCCAAAGGTAGCCAGTGGATATAACAACAACATCCATTTAGCAACCTGTCACACTCCCAGCGAACTGCATAAGTCCTTTAGACCGCGTAGACCGTTTGAGGGACTGAACCGGGATCAGATCCAGAAGCTACTGCCCGTTACTAGGGAGTTTGCACTACAGCACGGGAAAGAGATTGCTACCGTGATATATAACCTTAGGAAGGCCCGGCATAAGATGATAAAGCAAGCCAACAAACACCGTAGCCCTTCGCAGTTCCAGGTAGGCGACCTAGTCTGGGTCAAGTCCAAAGAATTTGCTCCTGAGGAGAACAGCTCGCAAAAACTGTGACCCGCATATAGAGGACTGTGGCCAGTTCTAGACGTTAAGGGCGGAGAGGATGGACCATCCTACACCATAGAGATTCCAGCGCACCTCCACACGTACCCCGTGTTTCATGCGTCAAAGTTGTTGCCTTGCACGACGAATGAGCGATTCCCATCGAGGAGATCAATGATCCCCCCAGGTATGGACGTACGGCATTGACCGCATTATTGAAGAGGATGTATTTAGAACCGGAGGTAGAGGTCGTCCTCAGAAACAGTACAAAGTCAGATTTGCTTATCAAGAGCCAGAGGATGACCGCTGGTTTACACGAACAGAACTGCTAGAAACCGCCCCTGACGTAGTCCACGCCTATGAAAGAGAGAGGAAAGGTAAACACCCTGTCTCGGAGGATGAATTTAGGCGGCGGGAGTGAAACGGTTTTCACCTTCGTGGTAGCAGATGCAGATCCCAGGGCTCGATCCCTAGACCTGTCCCGATCCTGTTTACAGTACTGAGTCGATTCTAAGTTACTCCTTCATTTGAAAAAACAAAATGTATTTATGATATCAATATGAAATCAATAATTCCATTCATAAAAGAAGGTAAATATTTATAATTGAGAGTATTCTAATTTCGGGTATTTCCTATTTTCTATTTCATAGAATATTAATTACATAGAATAGAAGAATATTGTTCAATAAAAATAGCATATATTTATATTGAATGGTAAAAGTATCAGTGAATAAAATATAAGATTGATAATAACGACTTAATTAACCATAGGTCTGTCAAGTAGGAGTCGTAGCTGTGTAGAAGTCGTCGCTGCTACAGTCCTGAAAGGTCAAGGTCGTAGCTGCTACAGTTCCGAAAGGCCAAGGCTACAGGCTTCCGGAAGGCCCGGAAGTGGCCTTTCGAGAATTACTGAAGTCAGGCCAGAGGCAAGTGGGCATGTGGACAGTCGAACCTCACCTAGTCAGCGGTATCCAGTCCCAGTCACACTTTGTTCAGTCAGCAAGTACCATGTGAGACTGTGTGCACCTTTGGCCTGGTGGAAAGGTGCAGACCAGCGACCAACCGAAGTATAAATCAAGAGGCAGCGTCCAGTTATTCATGGATTCAGACTGTGAGCCGTGCGGAAGCGCTGCCTAAGCGACTTGTGCAAGGAGGTCTGCAGGTGCCCGAGGGAGAAGAGGGCAGTAAGGGAGACGAAGCGGCCATAGCCGCAAGAGTAGGAGGCAGCCATAGCTGCTGTGGGTTAGAAGATAGGCTATAGCGTGTATGTGCGTGAGTGTCCAGTGAAGTGTGTGTGTGTGTGGGACATCCAGGGAGATCAAGAGTAGCGTGTGTGTGAACAGTTGCTGTGGATACAGTGTCGGAAGGGTGTTGTGAGGGCGCACAGGCGCCATAGCCATTCAAAGCGAGTTTGAATCTGAACTGTGTTCTCAGCCTTCATATCTCTGAGCTTTGTGTGGCCGTCTGCTACCAGTGTGATTGCAATCTGCTTTCATGCATGCTGAGTAAGAAAGAAGACGAGTCTGACTGCAGTTGTGAAGCAATATATTTTTTGTGCATGCATTTCACATTATGTGGTTGGGAAGCAAGATATTATTCTGAAATTATGGCGTCTCCTTTAAAACGTACTGTGTATAAAGATGTATCTAAGGGACGCTGGACCCGGTTTCCACAAGGTGTTGCTCCCCACCAATAGATGGAGCGGCCCGCCAGGCAAGCCTCAATCCCGGTGGTTCTCTTACCACCACCAGGATAGAGGCCTTGCATAAGGGCTTTTTCTCAAAAAAAAAAAAAAAGAAGATATTATTCTGAAATTATGAATGCATTTCATGCATTTCGTAGTCTGAAGGTTGCGTTCGACGCAACCCTGCCGCCGACTGCCAAGTCTACATGTGGCGGGAAGCTCGGTCTATTGGGGGGATGATATAATACCCATTGTATGTAGCTCCCCATATAGCTTCCCACATAGCTCCTCATATAGCCCCCCTATATAATTGCCCATCAATAGAAGGAGCCTCATCAGATGAACAGAACTGTAGCTCTAGGGCATGCCTCAGGGTCGCAGGCCACTCACAAAATCTGACTTCTCTGAGTGCTTACCCCCCTCCATCGCTGATATTTGCTCTTTTATGCGCAACATCCTCCTCTGCTGAGGGGTCTTTGCTCTTTTTTTCTCTACTGTCTTGTTCTGTTTTCTAACTTTTCTTTTCTTTTTGGTAATCATATCAACTTCATCATCGGATCACAGCTGTCGTCAGCACCTCAGGCCTTGTTTTCTTTTTCTATATTCTGCTGCAATTCTCAAAAAAAAAAAAAAAAAAAAGATTGTAAATTTTACAAATTTTTGATGAGGGACTACTAGGAATGCCCTCCCCTGCACCCCAACCTTCTGGAGATTATCCTGCTGCGTGACTGGGTGCTGCCAGTAAGCCAGCAGGATAGCCCTTTAAGGAGGGCCACGGTTTGGGGGTTGGGACGCTCCGCAGCAGCTCCGCCTCCCCTTGGATAGCGGCTAGTGCCACAAGGGTTAGCTGACCCCCTTTTCTCGTCTATTTTTCTCCCCTCTTTGGCTGTAAGAACATGCTTGCCGGTGATAAGCAAGCGGACTGACGACCGCCAGAATAGAAGGGGCATTATTGAGTGGAAGAAAAATAATAATAAAAGTTATAAAACCCAAAAAAAATTGTAAATTTTGAGGTGCTAAAAAACTTTTAAAAAAATAAAGCCCAATTGCAATCCATGAAGTAACCGTGGGACCTTTCCGGTTTGCCTCTTATACATGTGGGCATTCTGGATGTGGACGCACCTGCCGGCCAGGGACTGACGCATGCACCTGCCTGCCTGCATCGTACAGATGCAAAATGCTTCTGGGTGAGTCTCTCCACTACCGCCTGGATTCTTCGTTTCTGGCCGTCGATAGCCTTTTATCTACAGCCGGAAACACAGAATTGGGGCCAGTGGGGGCTTATCGCAGCATATCTCAGGCAATAGTAAGATGATAAGATCCCACTGGGCAAAAAATGAAAGAGTAGGCCTTGGCATTAGAAAATTGGACACTGTGGACAGGATGAAAGGAGTAAAATTAAATGAAAAGATCAATCAGAGTTGGAAACGAAAGATGAAACGAAGAAGTCGGACAAGATTTGAACTCTGGGACTACAGGTAAACAACATAGCCTCATGTTTTTTCAGTATGTAAGCGACGCTGGACCCGGTTTCCAGCCAGTGTCACCGCCCACCAATAGATGGGGCCGGCCCCACAGCACTATCGGTGTCTGCTCCTATCAGCACCACTAGTGCATGCAGGGCGTGTTTCAAAAAAAAAGGAAAAAAGAAAAGAAAAGAAAAAGGTAAACAATTCTAGCTGTGTAAGACTCAGCCACCGGGTTGAGGTGTCTTTTGGACAGATTAGCAAATATCGGCCGAAGATTACAGGGATCGACGGCCAGACTCTCTCAATCTGTGCTGGTGGGACTGCACCCCCAAATGCTTCATTTCTGACCGTCCAGTACAAAGATCAGTGGCCAGAAATTAAACCACCAGTACTTTTCCCAGCCAATTTTCTACAACACGTCACGCGCACAGCCGCGTCTGACGGGATGTGCCGGCCTGTCGTTTTGTCCAGAATTCGTCAAGGCAAAACGAGTCATGTGCATGGCCTGTTTTGCCCGGATGTTTTCCAAGCGAAACGGCAGACCCGAGCATCCTGCCAGGCGTGGCGTGAGCACTGCCGCGCCAGAGAAATTTGGCTGGGAAAAGTACCCCGGTGGTTTACAATTACGAATTGGGGTAAGTGGGACCTTGGCCCTGTGAAATCACCCCGCTGAAAAATGGTTCCGAGGGAAAGCGTCTGTCCCCTGAATCAGTGATGGTATGCATAGGGGCTGATGCTCCTGCTGTCTAGAGAAGGGTGAGTGGTGAGAATAGTCATTTAGTATGTCTGTTAAGCCACCCACTTCCTCAATACATTACATATTTTGCTGGACCTGGCTTTTGCTTGGCGCTGATGCTTCCGAACCTTGGTGGTCAGGGATCGGTTTCCACAGTGGAGGCCACTGGACGTCGTTGGCCACCAAAATCTTCATATTGCTCGCATACACAATCCAAGGTCCAAGGGTGGATGATCGCATCTGCAAGGGTGCCTAAAGGGCCAACGTGTGGCCCCTTTGTGCACTGCCACATTTCGCGTGACCCGCCCAAGGTGGTTTGAAGTTGGAATGTTACAGAGAAGACTAGTGTGCCCCCGTGGATGGATGACTCAGAAAACTGGCGAAAAGGTCCGTCCTGGCAAAATGGAAGAAAACTTGAAAAAAGAAAAAGAACTTGATGATTGCCCTGTAGGTGGAATCCACTGGCGTGCAGAAATCTAGTTGCGTTGTCACATGGGGCAGCTGTGATACGTGCGGCGTGCATCTGGAATTGCAGGTGCAATATGTGCAGCATGCAGCTGGAATTCCAGGACTGCCCTGGGACGGATGCACCTGAGCCTGCAGACGACCAGGTTCATAAACTGCGCAGGAAAATGCAGGGTACTCGCCCTCTTTTTCCCTTTCGAACTTTCAAACTTGTTGGTCTTAAAGCCAAGGCTTTCATGCAGCGTGTATGCTGCTGACAGGGGCAACTGTGGAATTAAGTCTTCGTCGTTATAGAATTCCAAAAAATCTATTTGTGTTAGATGCCCCCTTCGTCTCCCTATTGCAGCTAGGAGATTCGATCTTGCCAAGCATTTGCACGCTTCTTTGTTACCTCAAGTAAAACACAGGTGTACTCTTACTGCATCTATCTTCCCTTGAATAAAGTACTTGACTTTAAAATTGTGACCAGTGCGTCCATATAATGATGCCTATGTTTCTTCCATGCATTCATGATGATGCCTGTGCACTCTTTTATTGTTTTCCCTCCCTTTGTTGATGTTCTTGCAAAAAGTACTTTTCTTTTGGAGTCTTGCTTCCCTCCCCCGCCTCCCTCTTAATCATCCGAGCCCTCCACCCCCTCCCCCCTCCCTCTCAACCACCAGTACCTCCACGTTTTTAGGCCATTAACGCGGTGGCTGAATACGTGTGCCGTGCAGGTCCATACGCATTTGCCTCAGAGCCTCTCCAGAGGGGGTATAAGACCCCCTGGGGTACTGGTGGTTTAAAGCCTTGGCTGGGGTCCCAGTTGCCATGAGATCTTTCGCTCCTAGGCTCTCCTAGCGGTATGATGACCCAAGTGGGCCCCACTGGGGGGAATGCATGCTGGAGTTGCATGAACCTTGACCTTGTTTTTCAGAGCAAGGTTCTCTTGCTCTCTTTTCCTATGTTGCAACTTATGAAAAGTTAATATCCGAGCGCAAGGAGGTCTCCAGGACTGATCCACAATGCCAGGTGCTCATAGCATACAATTCTGCAAGCCGATTGCGTTGCTGACAAAATCTTGGGAAAAGTTATTTTATGCTAATATACTCAAAATATAACTAATTTTTGTTTTTGGCATCTGGATAAGAGGGTTTGAAAAAAAAAAGGAAAAAAAAAGGGAGGGGGGGGTAGCACACAGCTGAATGGAATCGGACTTGCAAATACCTGTGAGTCAATTGTGGTACCATTTAGCCCATCGGGGGCAAGATCCCACCTGGATTCTTCATTTCAGGCTGTTGATCTCTGTGATCTACAATTGAAAACCACCAATTCGAGTAACTGGGACCTTTACGAACACAATGAGAGGTACTGGACAGGTAACTAATAGACACAGTGTGACACCCCCCCGCCCCCCCCAACACCCAGACACACCCTCAGAGGAAGAGAGGACTAGGGCTCCAGTGTGGTTTCAGTGGTGGTGACCGTCCTGGAGTTGTGGGGAGGACTGAGTTGCGAGGTCTGGCTCGTGGATTGTCCACGGGCAGCCTGGGAGGGCTTCTTCCCCGGTTCCAGGTGGGATCGCCAGGGGCTGAGTTTTTGTACCATGCGAGGCCAGATGGTCAAGAGCTTTTGGGCCAGTGGAGCTCTTTCCATTTCTGCTGTTTTCCGGCTGATGGAAGCGCCAGTTTCTTGTCCTTTTCTCCCTCTTTGCCTACGGTTTACCGGGCAGCTCTGTTTGACGATATATATATATTTATATTATATATGTATATATATCGTCACAAACAGAACTGCCCGGTAAGCCGTAGGCAGAGAGAGAAGAGGACAACAAACGAGGGGCTGTGACAAACTGTTTCGTCAGAGTTTCACCGACTCATCATATATATATGTGTATGTATATATAGTCAAACAGAGCTGCCCAGTATATATATGTATATATCATACTTGCGGCGCATGTTGTGCGGCGCACTTGCGCATGTGCGCCGCATCGTGCAGCGCCCAAGCAGCGCGCGCACGACGTGCGCCGCATGGCCTAAATTAAGGGTAGACAAAAAAAAGAAAAAATTGGGGGGCGGGGTGCAAGTGAGAGGGGGGGTTGTTGTAAAAATGAAACCGGGCCTGCACAATTTTTTTTCGGGCTCCGCCAAGGCCCGAAATTTTTTTTGGTCCCAACGTCCGAATTCGAACGCTGGGTGAGGTGATCTCCCGCCCAGGCCGCCAGACACTTCACTCGTGTCCTCCACCTCGTCCTCGCGCCGCCGTCGTCATCGAAGAGTCGAAGACCCTCGGCCATCTTCACGCCTCGGCCGTCTTCACCGAAGTCCTCCGTTGGCCATCCTCCATAGCCAGGCAGCAGCGCGAGGCCAGCCGCGGGGTTCGAGGCTTGCCAGTTCGCCGGTGCGTTGCTCATCCTGTTAATGGAAAACTCTCTCTCTCTCTCTCTCTCTCTCTCTCTCTCTCTCTCTCTCTCTCCACACACACACACACACGCGCGCGCCTGTAGAAGTGTATATGTCCATGTTCTAGCGGAAGATTCATCGATTTTGCTCATCCTATCGATGAAGTAGCGTGAGGCCAGGCGCGGGGTTGGAGGCTTACCTGTTCGCACGTGCGTTGCTCATCCTATCGATGGAAAACTCTCTCTCTCTCTCTCTCTCTCTCTCTCTCTCTCTCTCTCTCTCTCTCTCTCTCTCTCTCTCTCTC
>BFEA01000113.1:324922-345589 GCA_003427395.1 Chara braunii | reverse complement strand
TGGTTTCAATCTGCCCTTGTTTTTTCTTTTTGTTTTTATTTTTATTTTTGCATGTTATCACTGTGCCTGTTTTTTGCTTTTATTCTTTGTTCCGCAAAGTGCGCTCTTTTAGTTTGTAGTTATGTGACAATATATATATATTGTCATATATAGCCTCCTGATGAGTCGGTGAAACTCCGACGAAACAGTTTGTCACAGCCCCTCGTTTGTTGTCCTCTTCTCCCTCTCTGCCTACGGTTTACCGGGCAGTTCTATTTGACGATATATATATATAACGATATATATGTATATTGCCACATATATATATATCGTCAGTAGTTGGAGAATCAGGCCTTTGTTAGCGGGATGCTTTTTGCCAACTGGATTTGGTTGATGGAAATAAGTGATGTGATATAAGGTTATGATTGGCTTTGGTTATTGAGTGCAGGTTGGTGCCTATGCTGTTTCTTGCTTACCCCTCTTTTCATACTTGGATGGCATTAAGGGCATACAGGTGTGTGGGCAGAGAAACGTGGCTACCTTGCATTCATTTTAACCCTAAAAATAGATATGGATGGATTTGGGGGTGACCTCAGGTGATTGTCGACATACGCACACAAAACACCCCAACAGACGGGTGCAAAACGTGGGCAGCAAGTAAAAAAAGTGAAATAGGGATTAAAAGAAGATTAAGAAAAGAAAAAACTTGTGTCCTGTAGGACATCGGTTAAAATTGGATTGATACATAGAAGATTAGCATGGCCCCTGCACGAGAGAGAGAGAAAAAAAAAGATATAAAAGAAAAGAAAAAACTGGTGGCTGTAAGCACCTGTGGATGTCCCATGCCACATGTCAGTTGGGTCACACCTTAGCATGGAGGGGTATGATTCCCTTGCGCTCCAGTTTTGCGGACACACGTAAAGCCTGCAAAGGCCAAGCTATATCGGGATTGGCATGAAAGATTTACTTGCTCAGAGTCAGCTGTACGATAATATCCCATAGCTGTTGCCCTTTTCTTTTTCTTTCTGAAAAAGAAACATTGACAGTCCTGAGAGGTCGATATAGTTCCGGATTTTGGCCAGCTTGACTGGTTGTGGCTGG
This sequence comes from Chara braunii, assembly GCA_003427395.1. Lineage (NCBI taxonomy): Eukaryota > Viridiplantae > Streptophyta > Charophyceae > Charales > Characeae > Chara > Chara braunii. The sequence goes on along the minus strand of BFEA01000113.1, from coordinate 344,509 downwards.
GCCTATGTCTGTATTTTCTGCCAGACCTGCCTTTTTTTAATCCAGGCCCTGTTGCTGACACAGCAAGGGATGGCCTGGGTTTGGGCAGTGACTCAGGCCACATGGTTTCAAGCCTGGGACAGAGTTTGGTCACACGGCCTCCCAGCTGGACTGTGGACCCTTCGCCAATCAGATGGCCCAGATGAGTCATATCAAATAACTGAGAAAGTGACCAGGTTCTCTCCAAAAGAATGCAATGATCCCACTCAGATTGACATTCGATTTGGATGCATGCATGCACGCCAGGTCCACACAGCAACTCGGGGCCCAGCTATCAGCCGCGGGCATGTCACGTTAACACGCCGCGACCTGCGGGATTCGGGTTACCGGACCACAATGGCTGGAAGTGCCAGCCAAAAGGAAAACTGAATGGCACCGCGGCGGTTCAGCAAAATTGGCCCGCGGGTATTTAGGCTCCGAATCGATAGCTGGGCCAGATATCGGATGAAACTCGAAATTATTATTTCAATTGATAAAATTGTCGGAAGTTCCAAACAGCAGCCACAGGGTCGCTGTGGCTGCCAAAGACACACACACTGGTATGCTCTCTCTCTCTCTCTCTCTCTCTCTCTCTCTCTCTCTCTCTCTCTCTCTCTCTCTCTCTCTCTCTCTCTCTCTCTCTCTCTCTCTATCTGAACTTGTAGCTCTCCCTCTCTGTAGATCGTACTCTCTCCGAATACTGTCGGCTCTCTCTCTCTCTCTCCTACTACTACTATCTCCATCCTTCCTAGTCTCTCAAGCCCTAGCTATGGCGTACAAATGCATCCGGAGTCTCACTTGAAGGGTCACACAAGCAACCAGCAGCGCTTCTGCAACATCCGACTGAACAAGTGTGTCTCCAGGTCCTGTAGCAGCCTTTTGTGGCTGCTGCAATTGACAATATTGATTTCCTTCGGGCGGGTAACCATCGCAGGGCCTGTCGGCTAGAATTGTTTGTTAGTTTCGGAAGTCTCCACTTTTCCTGGATGCTACCGCTATTTTTGGACTGGGACTTTCATTGGGTGCCGGTTCATGCCGACCTAGTGGACTTCTACCGAGCTACGGACTCCCACTGACCTACGGGGTTTCTGAACTGGTATTTCGGCTTCAGGGCCTGCGGGTTGGACTATGGTACACATGACTCGGGAACTTGGGACATCTGGGACCGGACTCGGGACCTTGGGACATGTGGAACCGGACTCGGGACTGTACTGACGCATGAAATCCTTTCACTCCTGCCGACCTAATTTCAAGGTCCTCTTAGAAAGATACAAACTTTCTCACCTGTCTGCCATGTTCACGCCTCTTCTAGCCCTCTCGTAGAATGACGCTATGTTCGGGCCTGGCTCTCACATGTCATTCTTTGTATACCTCAGGTTCTTGGTAATGGAACTGGACCTCGCACGGCTGCTGTGGTCTTCCCCTCCTTCCAGATCTATGGACATCCTCGCCTATGATGCAGTGTATGTAATATTGGCCGTCCATACCAGGCAGAATCATGGACCTTCGTGACGGGAATGAGTCACTCGTCACGTATCATTCCCGTCACGTAGGGTAGCAACTTAGAGGCATGGAACACAGGATAAGTATGTGGGGGTGGAGGTACATCGACAACATAGGATGGACCATCTGGATCACCTATAACATCCATTATTTCCCACGGCCCTCTATACACAGGTAGGAACTTCCGAGATATCCCTGCTTCTGGCAGAAACTTCGTAGACTTGACCCAAACATAATCCCCAGAGGCAACAGTCTGCAGTGCTTATTAGCATGTACTGTCATCTTGCATTGTGAATGCCTGATGTTTTCTGCGACTTTCAGCATGTCTTTCTAGTACTGTAATGCGAACTCCTTGGTTCCAGTCGGTAGTCGTTGAATCTGATCAGGGTTTAGGCAGTCAATCGGTCTCCTAGGTCTCCAACCCTGTTTTGGATGCCCATTAACACACCGATTAACACAGGACAAAAATGTGGCTCGACCTTCGAGGCCCGAATGGCTGGTGGCTCCAGGTGATGGTGTTTAAACCATCACTACACTGTCCCCCAAAGTGTGAAACCAAAGAAGAGTCTGAATGGTCAGGCCTATCTCGCACAGCAGTTCTTATCGACATATACATTCAGTTTGGGGAGAATAATTTTTCCCCGTTTTTTTTATTTTTTTTCCCCATTTTGGAATATGTTTTGCCTGATGCGGCACAGCCTACCCTACATCCCTGATGCCTTTGAGTTTTTAACTCACGGCCTCTCTTGATATACCAGGCTGCTGCCTCTTCGCCCCGTGACCTCCAAGCAGCAGTGGCGGCCTCCAAGGCCTACTGGTTCCCTTCCTTTTGAGAGGAACATCGTTGGCGCTTGATATTCCTCCCCAAGCTCGCGATTCAGGCCCTTCCTGGCCAGTACCTCCCTCCAGCCTAAGGGTTGGACCCTGCTGGCTGGCGGTAGCTGGCGGCCAGGAAACCATCCGCCAGCACAAATCGTAGCCTACGGGAATGGGCAAGCGAAAAGGGACTCCACCCGAGTCCACCGCCACAGCAATTTTTGGCACTTCACGAGGTCTCTGTTACCCGATTTGGAAGACTTGCCTTTTCGGGCAAGTTTGCCTCCGCTTTTTCAGCACACCAACCAATCCCTGTGCCTCATTTCTGCAAGGGATGGCTGGTGCACTGGCGGATGCTAGAGGTTGGCGAGTGTACCAACCATCCCGTGCAGAAAGGAGGCATGGGGATTGGTTGGTGTGCTGAAAATCCGGAGGTAGGCAGAGTGGAAACAAAAATGCTTGCTTTTGCTGCCAGCAGTGGGGTCTCAAAACATCTCGTTCAAAGGTTGGCGGCCAGCTACCGCCAGCCAGTGGGGTCAAAGCCTAACTCTTAAGTCTACCGGGCCTTTAAATGCTACCTCAGCCTTTAAATACTAACCTTGTTGTCCTATCTGCCTTCCAACCCGCTGCTACCTTATTTTTTACCTTCATGGCCTCGTTTCGGTAACCCTACCTGCTGCACCCCTGAACGCATGCCCACAGGTTAGTATGACGGCGGGCCAAAAAGCACAGCAAATCACAGCAGAACATGGAAATCTCAACAAATCAGTCAGCAAGCAGCAATACTCATAAACAGCAGGTTTTATAGTCCGTAATTTTGCGTGTTATTACATTTTTTTACTATTTTATCTGAGCAGTCCTCCAGCTCTTGACTTGTCGATTTTCTCATCGATGTGAAGGGGCTTAGCTCAGTTGGTACACCCCTTAAGTGTTGAAACGCAGACCCGGGTTCCAACTCCACTGGAAGCAGATGAGTGAAAAAAGGGCATACCTGATGAACAGAGTTAATAGATGGAGCCTTCCCGAGCGGGAAATAGGGGTGTCCGCTCATACCAGCACACTTAGCTCTCACACACTTTTTTCTTTTTCTTTTTCCTCCAAAGAGCCGACTACACGTGGATTCTTTGAAGTTACATATGATTGAGCAATGAGCAGTGATTATTCTATGAAGAGTTATCACGTGCCCTGATTATTGATAAACAATTGGGAGATAAGGTTTTGCGCAATAATATCAAGGTAGGGATGCAGGGATCCCAACTGGACTTCCCTTTTCCATAAATTCTCTCTTTTTCCAGAGAAAAGGACTTAAAAAAGCTTGTCTGTGCTTGGCTCCTCTGGAAACCGAAAGGACTGGCTCAATTACCATATGTCTTCGACTCTTCGTATTTTTGTCGTAATTCCTCTTTCAGAGCGACTCATACTAGAATCTTTATAAATTTCAAGTTTTTTTCAACTGATTTTGAGACTTTTTCCCTTTTTTCAGAAGGAAAAGGTCTTGGCTCCTCTGGAAACTGAAAAGACGCCCGCGATTGCCGGGTGTCTTTCTATGTCTCCTAATTACTCTCGCAGGGTAGTTTATACTAGGACCTTTTCGACTGATTCGTGGGTGCGATTGCTGTCAGATGCATCCAGGACGGGCCATAATTGTAGTCAGATGCACTCAAGTCGCAGTTTGAGTACACTCTCAAAGTTGCACCCTGTGGGCTGAACTGCAGTAGGCCTCGTACCACCCGCGCTAGTAGAGACCGGTGGTGTTAAATTTCAAAAAAAGAATAAAAAGGCCTCTAGGTGATCACTTTGGGCTGAATTACATCAGTAACATTTGGTCAGTGCCAAGTTCATTTGATTTCTGCTACTATGCAGAGCGTTGGCATTTATATGAAATTATATCTAATATCTATATTGATAATATTCTATATATGACTGCCACAGCTTGTCAGCAGCCCCTCGTTTGTTTTCCTCTTCTCCCTCTCTCCCTACGGTTCACTGGGTGGTCTATGACGATTTTTTGTTGTATTTTATTTTTCCACAAAAAGAGACGCTGCTCATTTTATTACCACACAATAGGGGGAGGCCGGGAATCCCTCCACAAGCAACCCGGAAACCAAATTACAGTAGGCCTCATACCACCCCCCTTAGTAGAGGCCGCTGGTTTGAAATTGAGAAAAGAAAGCCCTCTAGGTTATCACTTTGGGCTGAATTACATCAGTAACATTTGGCCGTTGCCAAGTTCATTTGATTTCTGCTACGGCTCACTGGGTGGTGTATGACAATTTGATTTATTTTATTTTTTAACAAAAAAAGTCTCTGCTCATTTTATGACCACACAAATGGGGGAGGTCGGAAATCCCTCCACAATCAACCCGGAAAACAAATTACTGGGACCCTTACCCAGATTAGGTGCAGGCGTTGGGTTATAGTCCAGTAACAGAAATGGCCATCACACGACGGCGGTCCTGACAGATAACCAACCCTGGGACTATGACGACTCAAAGGTCACGCGACTTCCCTTAAAAATTTGTGCATTTTCACTATGTATAATAGTATATCGAATATAGAGAGTTGGCTGTCTCTGACATTATATATTATATTATCACATATCTATTGACTTAAAGAGCACACTTTGTGAAACAAATGAAGAAAAGAGCAGACAGCATGAGGAACACCCTTTTGCCACAAACTATTCTTTTTGCCTTTTTCCGTGCCGTTTTATCCTTTTCATTCTTTCCCTCAAATTTGTGCCAAGTTCTCTATTGCAAACTACCTGACCCTTCTATGAACTCCGGAATACGGTCATTCATTTTTTTTCTTGGGGGGGGGTGGGGGGTGGGGAGGGGAGAGATGCCAATATGACAACTGTCTTCTCCCGAACATAACGCATATGCATTGTGAACGAATACAACGCATGTGTTGCTTTCTATTCGAATACAACACATACGTGTTCTATTTGAACAGGCCTTGAATTCAAATACAACACATGCGTTTGGATCATCGTTTTTTTCCCAAAAACTCGAATACAACGCATATGTGTTATGTATGGAGGAAGATGGTCTTTCCAGACTACTCGGTGATCCCTCTTTATCTTACCCTTATTCACTGCTTACTAAAGGACCTCCCCATCCAAATATGCCTCCTCATCTACCCCCTCTCCCAGGGGGGGATCCGTGTCTATGCCACTCCAAAGACCAAAAACAAGGGTTATGTATGGAGGAAGATGGTAGTTGTTCCTGATACCCATCTGCGAACTATCTGCTTTCCAGACTACTCGGTGATCCCGCTTTATCTTACCCTATTTCGCTGCTTACTAAAGGACCTCCCCATCCAAATATGCCTCCTCATCTACCCTCTCTCCCAGGGGGGGATCCGAGTCTATGCCACTCCGAAGCCCAAAAACAAGGTTTTTACCCTTTGTTGTAGTCAAAGAAATTGACGGACAATCACGAGAAAACAACAACAACAACAAAGAACTACAAAAAAGAAAGCCAGTTTACATAGCAGCAGCCCAGCAATAGCCGCGCTATGCTGGGTTGTGTTAACAGTCAGCAGACAGGAAGGAGCCCAAATTGATGGACTTAGAAGAGCGTTTCTGCAATCTCCCCCTCGTAGACCCAGAGTTATTTGAAGTTCGTACACAGGAGTTCCCTACGAGAGTAATTTTGTTCTGGCTTTTTAGGTTTCCTTTTTCCGGTGTATAGGTTTTTGACATTTTGTATCTCGTTTAGGGTATATACTAGATTCTTGCATGTGCAAGTCGTTCATTCATTACTGATGGTTTGGGGTATTGTATTTCCTCGATCAAAAATCTGAAACCAAAATTTTTGAGGTAATATGCAAGGCCAGAGATCATCTGACAAATCATACTTAGAAATCAGTCTTCATGCGGTTTTCGGAGTTATCTATCTATATATAATATGTCTATATATAATATATCTATGTATCGCTACACTCCTAAAGCAAAAAGTGTTCCTCGCGTGACGCTTTTTGCGGGCCCAAGAGAAACTGGTTGGAGGGCGGAACTGGCTGTTTCATGCAAGGACCCAGGGATCTTTTTTTGCCGGATTTGGAGAGTAGCAGTTGCCGTCGGCGCCAGGAAAGTTCTGAGCCAGGTTTTCCGGTTGAGATTCGCACTGGGTGCCGCGAGGGTGGTCGTGCTCTCGTATTTCAACTCGGCTGTCTTTTGGCGCGAGCTTTGTGTCGAGGCGCAGCCCGCTACGTGCGAATAGGGTACCGTACTTACGTAGTGTGTATGAGTTTCGACTCTCTATTCCTCCACGCCTGTATCTTCTCATGTTCTAGGGGAAGATTCCTTCTCATTTTGCACCTTTGGTGAATAGTTAATCGGTTCGTGCCAGGAGGAGGAGCAGGAGGAACAGGGGAAGGAGGGGAAAGACGACACCCTATTCGTGCACGCCTTATCGGGAGGATGAGCCCGACAAGGAGGAGCAGTAGGGTGGGATGAGGAGAGGGAGGACCAGGGAAAGGAGGAGGAAGGGGAGCAGTAGAGAAAGGAGGAGAGGGAAGACGACCCTCCATTCATGCGCGCCTGTATCTTTCCATGTTCTAGCGGGAGATCCATTCTCATATTGCACCTTTCGAGAACTGGAGGAGTGCCACAAGCGGGAGGAGGAGCGAAAGGAGGCGATGAGGAGCGAAAGAAGGCGGCAAAGGATGACCTCTACTCGTGCGCCCCTTTGTCTTTCCATTTTCTTGCAGAAGATCCGTTCTCATTTTGCACCTTTGGCTCCGCTACTCGTGCACACCTGTTTATTTCCATGTTCGTGTGGTAGAGCTGGAATCTGGATGTCTCCACACCGGATGTGGCTTGATTCCCATCCACGTATGTGTAAATGTCCTACTAAACGAGACAAATTGTGTTTCTCCCCATGTTCCAACGGAAGATTCATTCCATTTTGCACAGGAGAACGAGTCGGAGGAGGTGGCGCAGGATGATGACCGGGAGGAGAGGAGGAGGCAAGGAGGAGGGAAAGGAGGAGGACGGGAAGGAAGCCGAATAGGAAGACAAAAAATATGGTCGTGCATCTCCCCATGTTCCAGCAGGAGATTCATTCCATCTTGCACGGGAGGAGGAGCGAGAAGAAGAGGGGTGGGGTGACGAGCGGGAGGGAAGGAAGAGGACCCAGAGGACGACGGAGCACCACATCCAAGAAAGACCAAAAAATGTGGCCGTGCCTCTCCCCATGTTCCTGAAGAAGGTTCATTCCATTTTGCACGGGAGAACAAGCCGGAGGAGGGGCGGGATGACGAGCGGGAGGAGGGGAAGGAGGAGGACAGGGATGAGACGAACGGGAAGACAACAAGATATGGCGGTGTCTCTCTTCATGTTCCAGCGGAAGATTCCCTCCATTTCGGATGGGAGGAGGAGCCGGAAGAAGACGGGGGGGATGACGAGCGGGAGGAGGGGAAGGAGGACGACGGGGAGGAGGACGAACGGAAAGACAAAAAGATATGGCCAAGGAAGATTAATTCCACTTTGCACGAGAGGAGCGGGAGCAAGACGAGTAGGAGGAGGAAAGGGAGGAGGGACAAAGTAGGAGGAACGAGAGGAGGGACAAAGTAGGAGGAATGGGAGGAGGGGCTGATGTCAGGCTTTTTTTTTTTTTTTTTTTTTTTTTGAGAGAAGGTGGGCGCCTCACCTCCATCGTCTTCTCTCATCCCCTCTGTTGGGCCGCGGTATCGCCGCCACGGGTCCACTTGTAATACTTGAAGAAAGAATTGGTCCTCTTAAACCACCATTACATGGCCCCAGACACCTAGAGAACCTGTTTAGAGCCTCTCCAAAAATGTAGGAGTCCGAGTGCCGTAGATAAAATGAATTGGCGGTGGGCGGCCTTTGAAAGGGCCCCGTGGCTGACAGCTGGCATGTATGCAGGTTCACTTTTGTTTTTGCATTTCGTTTTTCTCGAGGCGGTGGAGTTATATTCAATCAATATGCGGTGCGAATGTTCGAATTCCAGGGCATTGGGTGTGGGGTTGAGGGCTGCTGAGTTCACATGCAGGTTTACTTTGGTTATTCGCATTTCCTTTTCTCCTGGGGCAGTGCGGGTGAGGGTGGGGGTCAGGGTGCGGGGGCTGCTNGTGTACTTCACATAATACAAAACCCACTAAAAAAGTTTCAAAAAATAATAAAATGGTTTAGACCCCGAACTAAAGTGAAAACAAAAAGTAAAAAGTGAAAAATACGTGGGTGAGCACGTTTCGACACGGCCATCTTTGGCGATTTTTTATTCTTATTTGGCTTACCCAAATGACTTGAAAATTTACAGGCATGTACCTCACGTCATAGAGAACTCACAATAAAAACTTCAGAAAAGAATAATTATTTTTAGGCCCCGAAATAATTTTTGGCGGGGGCCGAACGCCGTCGGGTTCGGAACACATACGGGACCCCGAACGCCCGTACGTACGGAGGTCTGCCCGGGGACCTCCGTACGTACGGTCTGGTGACCCTGTATATATCGTCACATAAATATATATATAGTATATAGTCACAAATTTATCAGAGCGCAAATGCTGAAAAAAGAAGAAATAAATTCATTTTTTATCTTCTTCCTGTCTCTTATACACATCTAGATGTGTATAAGAGACAGGGGGAGGGGGAGCGGCGGGGTCGGTGCTGGGAGCGGGGGTCCAGGGTTCCCGGGATGAGGGGGCGGGAGGGCCCTGCCACCAGGGATCGGGGGTGAGGGCATGGGGGCGGGGGTGCCAGTCATACGGGGGCTGCTGCTTGATTTTTTCAGCCCCGCAGGATAACCCTTTTGGACAACTAAAAAGGGTTCCGCGCATTCCTCTTTCCGGGGAATGCAGGGAACGGAAAAAGAGAACTCCGATTTTCGCCTGCCAACCGACGGGGTTGCCGGGGTGCAGGGATGATTCAACCTCGCGGGGGGTGAGGGGGGGTCAAACCTCAACCCAGGCTCGGCCCCCGGGGATCCCTGCTTGACAACGCTGGCCTTGATCCCCTCTGATCCTCATGTGTATATCAACTCGGAGTTCATTCTTCCAGTATGTAGGGGATGCTGGATTGGTTTCTCAAACCTTGTCCCTTTGGTCTCTGAAGATGAAGCCAGGTTTGTGCAAATGTAGCAAGATCGGTGAGTAAGTTTTTTGACAGAGGTGGATGCAGATGCAGAGGTCAAGATAGTAGGCATCAGAGTCTGGAGGGAAAGGTAGAGATGAGCCTGGGTAATGTAGATTTTGGCCTAGGGGCCAGACCCTCTGCTGCTATGGCTGTGGTAAGCAATCAAGAACGTTGGCTATAAATCTGGCCTGCTCATGCTTATGTAGCACAAACGACACCAGTGGGGATAAGTCTGAGGTGAGGGAGGGATGTCTCATGACCATAGGTAGCATTTTGGTCTTGGGGGCAGCCCCCACTGGTGCTACGTTCATGCTTGGAAGCATGAATATCACTGTTGTAGCAGCTGGGTTTGTATCTTCTCTAAGGACGGGGTGTATTATGACCGTAGGTAGCATTTTGGTCTTAGGGGCAGGCCCCACTGGTGGTATGTTCATGCTTGGGAAGCACAAATATGGCCATCATTTTTTTTTTGGCCCGGGTTGTGTTTTCTCTAGGATGAATGTTGCTTCAGTGGGGCCTGGCCCTTCTTAGGCTCTGGGGGGCCCCACTCGTAATATGTTTGTCGGACGTCGGCAACAACGTGGTTTTAGATATCTTGGAGGGTCGTGCTTATGCAGCGCAGAGCTGCAAACTGCACCAGTTGGGTCTGAGATGAGCTTAAAAAGAGAGCTAAAAAGGGAGCATATGATCTGCTCTGTCAGAAAGAGGATTCACCCAACACTACGGTCGGAACGGTTTCAATCTTTGTCAGCTTTGCCTGCCTCACTATCGGGTAGGTACATTGGGCCTCGCTCCACTACTCTCCACATGTACAAAAGACAAAAAAGATGGGTGTGTATCTTCTCATGTTCTATGGCAAGATTCGTTCTCATTTCGAAGATTTGGTGAGTAGGGGAGTGAGGCCCATTGGCATTATATTGCAGGAAGTAAACAATGATTCAAGAACAATGTTAATTGTTATGACAAGCTTCCATGTTGTAGAGTTTGTGCTGTTCCATTGGGCCTTGCTCCGCTACACCGCATACTGAATGTGTCTGGACCTGTCAGAGGTCCAATACATTCCACATGTTCCATCGGTCCAAATGCATACGTTCCAGTCCAGATACCTGTCGAATGTGGAGTAGTCGAACGAGGCCCATTATGTACGTTGTGATTCTGTATATTGTTAGATTATGTGGTGTTGCTTCAGATGTTATTATATTATAGGTTACTAGGTAGTTATATGTGTATGATTATACACATTATATATCGTCAAACAGAGCTGCCCAGTAAACCATAGGCAGAGAGGGAGAAGAGGACGACAAACGAGGGGCTGTGACAAGTAGGTGAAACTCCGACAAACAGTTTGTCACGGTCTCTCATTTGTTGTCCTCTTCTCTCTCTCTGCTTACGGTTTATCAGGCAGCTCTGTTTGACAATATATATGATATATATATAGAGAGAGAGGTTCTGAACAGGGGGAGTTATAAGGAAGAAGATAAAAAATTGAACTCAATTTTCCCTGGTTTTCTTTTCTCCTTTTTTCTTTTTTTCGCATTTGCGCTCTGATATTCATGTGACAATATATAGTGTATATATATATTGTTCCATAGAGCCTGATGGACTACGTCTGATCGTGATGTGTGCAAGTTTTTTTTTTTTTTTATCACATGCTGATTCATTGCAAGAGCGTTTATGTTCTCGTTTTTTTTTTTTTTTTTTTTTTTTTTGGATACTGTATTTTACTATTTGTTTGTCCTGTACATGTTCTGTATCATTGCGATCGAAACCAGGAAGGGCCTTGCTTGGTCAGATTCTCTGCTTTTTTTTTTTTTGCTTTTTTCCCCCTTCTCTCTGAATGGTAATGAGCCTGAGAGTCTGAGACCTCAATTTTCTGCAGAGTCATGATAAGGTTGAGGCCTGGATTGTCTGCAGAATGCCCCGTGAACTTGACCAATGCCTTAAACCAGCACGACCTTTGCCGGTATGCTGGATTCAAGGATATCATACTTTTTCCATGGTGGCCCTCCGACGGAATGGAGATCCAACGGCCATGGGAATTTGTGGCAAAGGGAGGCCTCGCCCCTAGTTTTCCTCTATGCAGTAGTGGTTCAACCTACACCACATGCGGACAGTGTTCTGGGTGATGCGATGCCACTAGCTTTTTTGTGAGGGCCCTTAGGACTGAAGATCCTATGACCATGGAGATTTGCGGGGATTGCAGGTCTTGGCATCAGCATCGGTTTTCCCTTGTGCAAAAGTGGTTCAGTCCAATACGACATGTTTTCTCTCTCTTGATTAGGAATCACACCCCTTTTTGAAGGCCTAAAGGTCTTCCTTTTGTTTTGACACCCGAATACAATGTACAGTCTTTATTGCTGTATCTGGACTCAGAGTTGCCCCGAAGACAGCTATAATAACCGTACATTGTACTCAGGTGAAGATGGTAGCTTTCCTCTGTCATCATCGTTTATGTTGATAAACTTCCCGTTCATAACTTTCCCTGTATCGGTCTTCTGCTTTTTTCCTTTTCGAGGGGAAAGTCCATGACCGAGCGGGTGCGGGAACTACTCCTTGGAGGTTCCATGGCTTCGAAAGTTGAGAAACAGCGCGAAATGTACTTTTCTTTTTCACATTGCTTTGTCGCTTTCTTGATTTTCAAAGTACACCCGTGACTTGACGGCATGAAAGGTACTTTACCACTATGCCTTCGCAGAGGTACTTTCTGTGGTTGGCATCGCTTTGTCGCTTTGTACGTTTTCAAAGCAGACCGTTGACTTGACCGCATGGAAGGTACTTTCCCTTCGCAGATGTCTTTTCGTCTGTTTCTCTTTTTTTTTTTTTTTTATTTAAACGTCACTGGATGTGCTGTCGGAGGTGAGATACGAGAATTCCCCTATAGCACTCCTCCGGATCAGGAGCAGAACCTGCTGGAAAACGGGTCCAGCGTCCCATAAGGATTTCAAAAGAGAACAGAGCACCGGGGCTATTACCCAGCCTAGGCTATCCACCCCACCCCTGCAAGGCTGTAGTGTCCTACTCAACACACACACTACACTCAACTCCACGGACATGGCAATTCACACACACTTCGCTCCAATCGGTATGTACCCCCCACTGGTACTTAGCCCGCTCACCACGCAGGCTTCCTTGAACTGCCCACAGGCTTCCTTGAACTGCCCGCAGGCTCACGGGATTCTCACATTTATTGGCTGTAGCACTTTTTGGTCACTGAAAAAGGAAAAAGATTAATAAAAGCACTGGTGTGCTTGGTTTCGCGGTCGAAGTCAGTTGGCCATGGGGATGCGGAAAGTCAAAACACTTTTAACAGTCAGCGCCACATGCCATGCTGGACAGGCTTGCTTTTCTTTCACCCCTCCTGCTTTCCCTGTTTTTCAGACAGGTTTTGGAATGTACTTTCCTGCCCGCAATAGATGCTAGGGCAGATGCACACTACGACACTCTCGAGTGAATCTGGCTGCAATGGCGGTCAGATACGTGCTCACAAAATGTGCCAAGTGGCAATCGCGAAGATGGCCTGGTTTTCCTCTCAAGAAAAGTCTGAAAGGTATATGAACAGCTCAGTCTGGTTCAAAATTCTAAAACTAACCCAGGCAAAATGCACCTAGATGGCAAGATGGCCAAGTGCATGACCTGCGCCTGGGCGTGCCGAAGGTCGGGTGCATTCTGACCAGCCTAGTTTTGTCCTTTCCAATATAAACTGGCTATTACTTTTCTTTTCTTTGTTCAAAGAACAGGCTATTTCTGTCCACCATAAACAGGTTACCTCTGTTCTTGATTTGAGCTTGAGCCTTTGTTGGAGTGTGCTTTTGTTTTTCTCTTGCTTTGTCTGAGACCTTGGGTAAAACTACAAGTACTTACCTTATTTAATGTATTTTGAAGCGAGACCTTGGGTAAAACTACAAGTACTTACCTTATTCAATGTATTTTACTATTTTGAAGCGATACATTGGGTAAAACTACAAGTACTTACCTTATTTTATGTATTTTGAAAATCGGAGATGGCTCTCTGTATTCTGAACAAATCTCCCTACCTCCCCCCATGGCTGGATTTCTACCAGGGATGGGGGCTTATTTACCCCTCTCTAATGCCCTCTCTCTATTCTTAAACCACCAGTACTTTTGAATATTCTCTTGTCGAGCCTGGAAATGTCCTGCGTGCCAAAGAAAAAGGAACCGGTCCAGGCCTTCTTTTGGCTGGTCGCGCCAGCTTTTTTGCCCCGGTAGGCCGACCCCTGAAGAATTCAGCGCGTGCGAGGTGTCGGCCAAAAGCATCTTAGAAAAATGACAGGGAAACGTACTGCTGAAGGTTTAACAGACCTGCGGACACCTCGCGCGCTGGATTTGCAGCGTTTTTTTTATAGCTTGTCTACGGCTCGCTCTCTGAGACAGACCTGCCGACACCCACGCCCCACCGGGAAAGAGACTTTAATCTCATCAGAAATATATAGTCTCCTTGGTGCTGGCTTTTTTACAGCAGGACGGGGCTCGATTAGCACTCCTCGTAGTAATCTGAGTAGCGGAGGGGCCCTGAACCGCCACCATCTCCATACCTATTTTATCGAAACTTGGGTACTACCGACCCGGCCAAAGCATTGGCAGAAGGGACCTGACGGGCACTGCAGGCTTTTAGGTGGTTCCACAGGCCAAGCTTGAATGCGTCGCCATTTGCAACCACTGCCCCGTTTGCGGTATCGTGTGGCAGTGCTGCCAGTGCGCTGGCCAGCGGCTAAAGGAAATCAGAGCCGAGCGGCGGCGAGGGAGGAGCGTAGCGTGGGTGCTCGCACGTGCACTACCGTCGTCACCCGAATAGAACGCCCGGCAATTATCGCCGTATCTGGGCTGAAAGTTGTGCCAAATACAGCTATAATGACCGGGCGTTCTATTCGGTTGAAGACGGTTGCCACAGCTGGAGGCAACACCATGCGCGAAAGGCTGGCGAGGAGGGGGGAAAGGTCTCCAGAAAGGAGAAGGCGGAGGGGACAGGTGGATATGATGCACCTGGTATATGGCAGAAGAGCACCAGAGACTACCGGGGGAGTAGCGTAGGTTTGTCACATAGAGCGTCTCAGGAAAAGAGAAGGCTGTGGGGACCCATGCGTATTTACCTGGTGTATGGCGGGAGAGCACCTATGTGACCAGACTCTTCAGCTGCATCTGGCAAGATGAGAGAGGATAGAGAGTGAAGAGAGTGAAGAGAGCGGAGGGTAGATGACAGGCTAGACTAGGGAAGTAGTGTGGGCAGCTAAGTATGCACACTGCATGAATAATGTGAGGTCACTTTGATGACGCCGCCGGATACTCTGTTGTTGTGTTGACTTTCAGTGTTCCGTGTGTTCATGCGGGCATCATTTCCAAGGCACCGAGCATTGCAGAAAGGTCACAACACCCTACTCCGAGTACCCATAGCATGTACACATTTTTCTTGGAAGAAACTTGCCACAGTGATCTCTTTTCATAACTACCCTGGCAAAGTCCACAAACTCTTTTCAAAACTGTGTTTTTTTTTTTTTGAAGACCGTTGCACTGAATTTGCACTATCGGCCTAGTCCATCAGCTTTCAGTTTGGTCTTTTTTTTTTTTTTTTTTTTGATCTAGTAACCTCTAGTTATGTAGAGTCTTCAATGAGTTCTTGCTGCTGGAAATCTTTGGGTTCTGACTTGCTGCTGGTGGCTTGCACTTATACAAAACAGAAAAAAATAGAAAGGGGCCATCAAAGTAGGAAGACTTCAATCTGAGGGGAGCCCCCCCTGGGCTGAATGATTTGGTTAGGACGTCACTTTAAACCAGAGCAGTACCTCGCCCAGCTATTGAAGCCGAGCCTGAAAATGCCCTGCACGCCAAATGGAAAGAGACCCGGTGAGGGCCTCATTTTGGCTGGCGTGGCCAGCCATTTTGGTCTGGTACCCCCACCCCCAAAAGTTGCGCCCAGCTGGTGGTGAAAAAAAAAAGAAAAAAAAAAAGACATGGGTGAATAGTACTGAATACTCAAGGTTGGGGTGCTACTGCGTGAACCTTTGCTACAATGCAGATCACGTTCATGCCAGCTCTGCACAATCCTAGCCTCAAGGAGTATGTGTATAACCGAAACAGGCATCTCAACTTTGCAAAGATGAAAGAGAAGGCGAGGAACTCCGAGGAAGTGATTTTTTTTTATAATTATTATTATTTGTTTGTTTGTTTGTTTGTTTCTCCAAACCGCTACTACCTTTTGCCGACAACCCTTTTTCCGATTAATTTGTGATGAATTTGCCTACCACCGCGATGAATTTGTCTACCACCGCATTCTTCCGGGGTTCAGCCTCTCGGACGTTTTTGGTGCATTGTTTTGTTTTTGGCTCGTGGGGCCCGCCCGAAAAACAGCCAAAAAAATAAAACAACGAGCGCCGCAGTGGCTCGTTTCACACTTTGTGTGCAGCACAAATCTGCTACGGGAAGAAGAGACTCGGAGGGACCGTGGTGTGTAACTTAAAAGATAAAAGAGTGAATGAAAACAGTTGAGGAAGAAGTGGAAAACAAGGACATGCTTACACCAGAAGTATCTGACCGTAATTATGGTAAGTTCAGTTGGGAAAACCCTGTGCTGTGCAAGAATGCCCTAACAGCCTAGTAACAGGATATTTGCAAAGCTAAGGATGAATGTGACCATAATTATGCTCAAGTTCAGTTGAAAGAACCCTGTGCAAGTATATGCCCTCACAGGGTAATTGGAAAGCTAAGCATGGCATCCAGGTCTCTCTGATATATTCAATGGATGGATACATTTGGAGGCTGACAAAGGGTTGGAGAAATTTGAAACGTCTATGTCAATGTTGAGGCCACCAATTTTGGTTTTGTTACTTTTTAACAATGTAATTTGATGTTTTGTTCAAATTTGTTGTTCATTTCAACACATGTAAAGTCGCCGAATATAATCCGCTAATTTTAACAAGACATGATGTTTTTGTGTTTTTCTGTGTCAAAACTCTACTTTCTTTCCCTGCAGGTCAATAGGATTCGTGCAAGCAAGTGTGAAGTATGGTCCTTCAACTTGCGGACAGGCAAGCAGCGAGGAGTGAGAGAGGAACAAAGTGGTGGAGAGGCCGGTAGATGCACACGAGTATGTGTGTATATGAGTGAATGTGTATGTACCTCTGTGCATGTTAGATTGGTATATTTGTAGATATATTAGAAGTATCTACACGATAGAGAGCATGAGACAGCACAAACTCTATCAATAAACCCGTGGATCGTGCACGTACATTCACTCGATCAAGCTATCAAATAGAAGCGTGCACACTAGAGAGAGAGAGAGAGAGAGAGAGAGAGAGAGAGAGAGAGAGAGAGAGAGAGAGAGAGAGAGAGAGAGAGAGAGAGAGAGAGAGAGAGAGAGAGGTTGTTAATTAGTGTGCTGGTAAAGAGAACAGCTCATCAGGTTTTTAGTTCAATGGAGGTGGTTTTTGTGGAGCCTCCAAAAGGTCGAGGGGGCAGGTGGGCATGCTTGTCATCTGCTCTAAAAGGTAGTGGTGGTTTATGAGAGAAAAAAGGGAGAAGACAAGGGATGTGAGGCTGACATCCCGGATTGGAAAAGAGGAATACATTGTGGATGGGTGATGGAACGGCAGTTAAATCTATGCGTAATGGAAAGGGTTGGGGGAAGGTGGAGGAAAGGTATAAGAAGATATGTGGACGAATTTATAAGGAATTTTTGGCGGAGTTGTGGGAGGAGTGGAGAAGAAATGACGATCCTCCAGGACTGTAGCGGAGAATGCAAGCGGCTTAATTCTTGAGAGGTAGAAGGTGATGGAAGATGAACGAGGGAAGTGGTAGACGAAGACAAAAACGGTGGAGCATAGCATTCGAGTACCAGGTCATCAGCTCCTGTACGAAACCCTGAAAGAAGACAATAGGTAGTCGGACTCGGAGCCCTTTGGGAGGCAGGCGGGGGGGAGGGAGGGGGCAAAGGTAAACGCGAGTTGTGTAAGAAATTGAGGGGTAGAGTCGAAAGGAGCATTTGGGTGGTGAACACTGCACAAAGTGAAAAAGAGGGGGAAAAGACCGATATTCCCAGGGAAGGAGGGGAGGGGAAGCGTAGTGAAAACGTACGATAGAGGGAGAGGAGGGCGGTACCGGCAGGGTGGCACCGGCGGTCAGGGAAAGGGACGCAAGGAGGTGGTGGATTATTAAGTGTCAGCAAACATGACGGGCAGCACGATTCCAGAGGCAATTTCCATCCTTAGGAAGATGCCATCGTATGAAATGGGCAGGAGCATGTCTGTCATGTCAACTGTGAAGGAGGACCCTTCTTCGGTTGGTTCCTCCGCACGGCTTGAAGATGTCACAGCAGGCCCGTCCTTGCAATCGCTCCACGAAGATGGAGCACAGAAGAAGAACCAGAAAGTGGGTTTATCATGGTTTTCGGGGGGCTGGAAGAATCCGGATGCTGATGTTAACAAGGGCAAAGAGCTCGCCACAGGACCATGCGTGATCGAGCCGTCAAGAGATCTGGAGTGTGGGATGTTTGATGACAGCGGTACGTGCTTCTGGGCGGGAGATGACGAGTCTTGGCCTGATTACTACGCCCAGGGCGGCCCCATTCCTACTGGATGCCCCAGGAGTCCTTATGGCTGTTGGATGATGCTCCTGTGGAATCAGGGCTTGAGGGCCTTGTTTTATCTTTTGCTCCTTCTGACTGCTCTAGCTCTTGTGCTTTACGTTTTGATTGATGGAACGCGTGATGCGAGGCACAACCGCGCGCGGTATGTGGAAAGAGCCTGTATGACGCGCACAGCTCTCCTCGAACAAGAGTTTGCCGGTCAAGTGGAAAAGGTTGCCAGTGTTGTGTCTTTTCTGAAAACCTTCTACGTTTCCAATACGAAGGCGGGCGCTGCTGTTTCCCCATTAGCGCTGACGGAGAATCAGTTCCTCGAATTCACAAACTCGAGCAAACAGCAAAGGCCATGGGTGGGAAAGATGTCATTTGCAATCATCGTCAACGGAAGCGAGCGTGAGAAATTTGAAAGTGCCAACCGGACGATTCTGAATCCTCGAGACTATGCAAGGCAGGAAGTAAAGGATGTTTATGCACCCATCCTTTATGCGGAAGCGGAAGCCCTCCCTCTGTATACAGACCTTTACGAAGGTAATTTGAGCACGAAGGTAACATCAATTTACCCAACATTTTTTTAACTGTTCATAATTGCTCCCGCAGACCCATATGCTATGGGAGCCTCTTTTTTTTTTTTTTTTTTTTGGTGGGACAAATGCTCCAATCTATTCGTGGGGAGAAGCACATGCTGCAAACCGAGCCCAGCGTCCCATATGGAATACAAATATTGAAGCTAAGAGCAGTGAAGAAAATTTGAGAAATTTAAATTTTTTACAAACGCACAATTTCCACTAAAGCCAAACCAGAGGGATGATAATCATGATACGGAATATGGTCAGTGGGGCCTTTTTTCCCCCCCCCTGGGCAAGGTGATACTTTTTATTAGCTCTTATTAAGTTACAAGCTTTTTGAATCTTGATAGGTTTTTTGGTTTCACTAACACCGGCGGAAAGTTGCGGAAAAGCCTGATAAACGGTTATCAAGAGAAAAGAGAAGAAAAAAACCGTACCATAACCGTGGCATAACGCAAACGCATAATGAAGGATCACAAAAGCTTGTTGTTGAACCGATTTTCTTCTTCGTATTAGTTGGCTCTCTTCTGTTTTTTTTTCGGAGAAAGGAAAGAGAAAAGAACGAAACAATGATCACATCATCACACATGCACAAGTAACTGTCCAATGTTAACAATATTGGAGTAATTGAAGTCTGCCCCCTTTTGCTCCTCCATCAACAACAACAATTATAATTAACATGGTTACGATGCGGAAGTCTGGAGCCCAGTTCGGACCGTCTGCGTCTGGATGTCCGGGCATACTTTCGGTCCGGTAGGTCCAGAATTAAAAAAGTAAAAAAAAAAAAAAAAAAAAAAAAGATTGTTCAAGGCCCACCACCCAAAAAATTGTTTGGGGATTTTTAAAATTTTAAACTATTTTCTGGCCCTTTCAGAAAGCCAAAGAGGGCCAGGCTGTGACTGATTCTGATTGTGTGTGTGTGTGTGTGTGTGTGTGTGTGTGTGTGTGTGTGTGAGAGAGAGAGAGAGAGAGAGAGAGAGAGAGAGAGAGAG
>BFEA01000113.1:305127-317423 GCA_003427395.1 Chara braunii | reverse complement strand
CAACCAAAAAAAACATCCTGACTTTGCAAGTTTTAATGCGGAATCCGACACATCTCAGCGAGCGCAGTCGGATGCTGCAATCAGAAAAAATAAAATAAAATTCTGGGCATTTTTTAGGGGCACCCGGTTTTGCCGGTTCACCCCCCTTGGACCGGTCCGGCCCCGGTTGGACCAGGGCAGGTGATCCGGCCGGTTGATGGCCCAGCCTTTATATTGTGAAACTCCGACGAAACAGTTTGTCACAGCCCCTCGTTTGTTGTCCTCTTCTCCCTCTCTGCCTACGGTTTACCGGGCAGTTCTATTTGACGATATATAACTCCGACAGACAGTTTGTCACAGCCCCGCGTTTGTTGTCCTCTTCTCCCTCTCTGCCTACGGTTTCCTGGGCAGCTCTGTTTGACTATATATATATTATTATATTATTTTGTTCTTTTGAATGAGGATTTGAGAAAGACAGCTGCAGATATCCAAACATCTTGACCACGTACCACAGACTGTCCGGACCTGTTCCAGATGCCTGGATAGTAACCATCATATATATATATATATGTGACGATATATATATATATATTTTATCCATCGTAAATATAATCCACAATACTGGTAGGCAACAACAAGAATTCAAAAAGCTTTGGATAATCTGCATTAATTGTGGCGCCCAGCCGGGTGGCCAAATGATTCACCTGGGAGGTTCTCCCACCCGTGTCCACCCAGGGATGGAAAATGTCTGGGAATTTTGAATTTTTTGTTTCCTTTTTTGTTGATAGGGCTTTTCTGCACTCACTGAAAGCAGCCCAGATACAGGCCGTTACTTGTTTTTCAATCTTTTCGGTTGGAGAGGGGGAAGGGGCGGTATAAAATGGGGTTACAGGGGCTTAATGGGGGCTAGAGGTGTTTAAAGGGATGCCTTAGCTTAATTTTTTTAATTTCCTTTTTTTTAATCTATGATTGGATGTCTTCTGACATGACCCTCAACGAAAAGATTTTTGCATTGCATTGGGGCTGCACAGGACTTGGCCGGGACCTTGCCCGGTTGGACATTCTGGCAGCTAGAGGCAACCCGGGTGCCCAAAAAATTATCAATTCATCTACTGATCCATCCATTCATCCATCCAACCATTACCCATCCATCCACCCATGGGTGGATGGACCCATTGATCCACCCATCCATCGGTTGATCGGTCCATCAATCCATCGGTCGGTCCATCGATCGATTGATCGACCTCTCTTCCTGGCACTGTTCGCGGCCGCAAGAACTCCCACCAGTAAGTCTGTCCCTTCCTCCTTCTCCGTCACTGGCCGGGGGTGAGCATTGTCCGGGATTTTGTTCTCCCTTCTTTATATCTGAATCGGTCTGTTCTTGAGTGGGCAATCAATCTTTGCCTCTTTATGTGGTAAGGATGTGCAGGGAGTTCTCTCAGGGCATGGGTCCCTCTCGGTGAGAATGCCCTACCACTTGTGTATAGGACATTTGGAAGACCCTCCTTCATATTGACCATATCCCTTTGGTTCCACCTCCTGCCCCGGCAGCACCCATCTATACACTGTTTTCATCGGCTGCAGGTCATACTGCATTGTCTGAGGCCGCAAATCCAACATGGGCTATGTAGTGGTTGCCTTCCCACCTGAGTCTTGCCCTCGCTGCTACCTCGTTCATGTGAGAACTAGCTCGCAGAAGAGGGAGTCGTAGAAGAGGAAGAGGAATATGAAGGAGTATCGAAGAAGAAGAAGAAGAAGAAGAAGAAGAAGAAGAAGGTGGCTCCAATGGGTGGGAGGGAGGGGCAGATACGCTGGTCGAGTTCAGCTACTGACTGCGCCAGGAAGAGAAGTCAACCAATTGATGGAGGATCAGTTGATTATGGATGAATGGATTGACGATGGATCGACAGATCGATTAAACGATGGATGGATGGATCAATCGATCAGTGGATGGATTGGTGGATGGATCGATGGATAGATCAATGGATGGATCAATCGATAGATGAATGGATAGATGAATGGATAGATGAATGGATAGATGGATGGATGGATTGATGGATCGATCAATGGATAGATGAATGGATAGATGGATGGATGGATTGATGGATCGATCAATGGATAGATAAACGGATGGATCAATGGATAGATGGGTGGATGGATTGCAGATGGATCGATGGATGGAGTGAACAATGGATGGTTTGAGCAAGTGATGGATCAATGGCCCAATTAATGGATGGGTGGGTGGATGGATGGGTGGGTGCTATGTTGCCACCCGTACACGTACGAGGCCTTTCCGTACATAGTGTGCGCGTATTTTATGTACCACATATGTTCTGTACGTAAAACATACGGGAGTGAAAAAAAAATTAAAAAAATCTGAAAAAAATAACATGTTATGTAACATGTAATAGTTGTCTGAGCACCAACCCCAAATTCTTATTAAAATACGAGAAAAAAAATAGAAACAGAACAAGGGTAATTAAAATAAAGAAAAAAATTGCTGCAACTGTGCAACGACAATTTGCTGTGTGTGTGTGTGATCGAACGGAACACACACACACCATGAAACACACAGACACTGACACAAATGACACAAACAGGACACACACGCACCCACACATTTTTACTAGGCTGGTCCCCAGGCGGGCCCGGCTGGGGGAAGGTCGCCCAGGTACCCTCCCGGGCGGCCTGGGCCTGGCAGGGTCCGGGCAGGGGCCCAGTGTTACATACTCGTGAATACTTCGACGAGTATGGGGCAGAACCAAAGATCAACCAATATAGGATGACCATGTATGCAGCGGAAGTCTGATAATGGACTGACTCACATAGACCGACTCACACAGATATCACTCCACACACAACCAATCGTGAGATGTTGGGGTCTGAGCCAAACACAGACGATGGTCAGGCCCCGTACAAACATACACAGATGAGAGGTGGGAGGAGAGATGAAGGAGGTGGGAGAGATGTAGGTGGCACCAGATGTCACCGAGATAGAAACCAGTAGGTCACCAATATGGTAATCCAAAATGTCATCGAACAAGATCAAATGTCGCGGACAATAAGTCACCAATGTCGGAGATACAGAGTCCTAATGTAACCGATGTCCAATCTGTGATGCAGCCGAGTATCATCCCCAACAATCTCCAAGTCTCGAACCCGGTAAGTACCACAGCCTCTTACCACCGAAGTCCAACACTGATCTCTGTCCAACTAGTATCAAGTATCCAGTCTGAAGAAGAAGGAGATGAAGTCTGAAGAAGAAGAAGAAGAAGAAGAAGAAGAAGAAGCTACTTCTGAAAGTAGGCAAGCTGACAAGGAAAGATGGGATAAGAGGCCACATGTACGAAAAGAACCGTTGGGGACATTGTCTTGTTGTATGATATGTCGTTGGAAAAACAGTGGTCCAGGAAACTAGACAGTCGGTGGCTGGGACCATATCGGGTCACTAGGAAAACAAAGCATGGGGCGTACGAAATAGAAGAGTTGGATGGGTCTCGGAGTAGGAATTGGGTATCAGGTGCACATCTACGAAAGTTCATTCCAAGAGTTTAGTGGAAACTTTTTAGAAAGGAAGGGTGGAGGAGGTAATTGATGGCATCAATTTTGGTAATTCTTTTTGCTTTGTATTGTGGTTCAGTTGGTTCTGACTTTTGTCTTAGGCTAACCAAGGTCTGAAGAAGAAGAAGAAGAAGAAGAAGAAGAAGAAGAAGAAGAGGGAGAGATGGCAGAGGAGGAGGAGATGAGGGGAGAGCCGGTCGCCGTGGAGGGAGGAGAAGATCTCCTCGCCTCCTGGTACCTGACTTCGCTGTAGTCCAACTGCAGGTCGCGGCTATGGCCACCGTACTGCTGAGGGCTGCTACCTCGCTCCTGTCTCGCCGCTGCTGCTGCGCTAACTTGCGCTGCTGCCGCTGATGCTGCCTCGCTCCTGCGCTAAGAATAGCGCTGCTGCCTCAACCGACACGCACTGGCGCTGAAGCAGCATGCCAGTGGCTCCATGCCTCTCAATGAGGCTGGTACCGGTATAAGCACCGGTGGCCAAGAGGCCGGCCTCAATGCTGCGAGGCCTGGCCGTGACCTGAACCGTCGAGATCGACGGTTCAGATCAGATCGGCCGGCGGCAGGCTCAAAAGCACCGCCAGGCCCAAAACGAGAATGTCGTTTGGGCCTGCCCGTCGGTCTGGTCCAAAAACGTGGCCTTTACGGCCTGCTGTACCCCATGTCCGRGCCTTTAGGCCCTACTGTGYCCCTCTGGCCCTAAGTCGGGTCCGGTAGGACCCGTGTGGCGTCGAAGATGTAACACCCAGGCAGCCCCAGYRCATAATATTAAAAAAATAATTWAAAAAAATCAAAAAYATCKGRAAAATAAATATGTTGTGTAAAATTGCAGTACAAGCAACTCTTGGCTGAGGGTCCCCTCGAAATTCATTATTAATTTTAAGATAAAAATAAATGAGGAGAAATGAGGTAAGATATACCCTTTTAAATTTTAATTTATTTAAATTCCCCTCTTGTCATTATTTAGAGTAACTTTATACCCCCCAAACACCCCTGGGTGACCCRCCACCGAAATGGAAGGTAAGGCCCGATTCTGACTCTTCAGGCGGAGCGCAGCCCTGGCCTAAAGTCGGTTTCTTTTTTTGGGGAATCCTTCCCTCTTTTTCGACCTGCCTGGTTTTGCGGGGCGATCGCCCCCAGCCCAGCCCAGCCTAGCATTTTTATGCTTTTCTTTTCTTTATCAAT
The DNA here is from genome assembly GCA_003427395.1 of Chara braunii. Taxonomy (NCBI): domain Eukaryota; kingdom Viridiplantae; phylum Streptophyta; class Charophyceae; order Charales; family Characeae; genus Chara; species Chara braunii. The sequence continues at coordinate 312,701 of BFEA01000113.1, read as the reverse complement.
CCAGGGGCTATATCCTGTCTCTTATACACATCTAGATGTGTATAAGAGACAGGCGCAGCCCTGGCCTAAAGTCGGTTTCTTTTTTTGGGGAATCCTTCCCTCTTTTTCGACCTGCCTGGTTTTGCGGGGCGATCGCCCCCAGCCCAGCCCAGCCTAGCATTTTTATGCTTTTCTTTTCTTTATCAATCCAGGGGCTATATCCAATCGATAAATATATTGGATATACCGTTAAAAAAATGGTGGGCAGGGGTGGTCTAAGCTAGACATGGTGTATACATGAAATCGGGCTCGTTTTTTCAGCTGATTGCAGATATACAGGGTGCTTGAATGTGACTTTGAACTGCATTGGCTTGTTGCCATACTTGCGGTGCGTGATGACTCGGTCMACTTCATGATGTCCGTCCATAGAAGGCAGATCCTGTGATCGGCGGCCGGGAAACTCGTCGGCGGAAGGTGGTGTGTAGATGGCCAACTTCGACGCGTGGAAGACCCGGTGCACTGGAAGGTGCGGAGGAATGTTGACCACAAAGGAAGGACCTGCGGGGTTGTCTCCAACGGCAGAAGTGACTTCCCATGGTCCGAACCATTTCGGAAGGAGTTTGCGCGAAACGTCCTGCTCGAGCGCAAATTCCTCGGAGAGGACCCAAACAAGGTCTCCCTCGCGGAAAGGACATCGAAGTCGACGTCGGTTAGCCTGCTGCTGCATGCGGATCTGAGCCTTTTGCATATTCGAGCGGGCTTTGATCAGCAAGTCCCGGTACTTCCGAACGGAAGCGGGAGAGAAGGGGACGTCTGGAGAGAAGGGGACGTCTATGTCGGCGGCCTGTGGCAGAAGGAGATCAGCGAAGATCCGTGCTTTTTCTCCACCATGATGAAGCTCGAATGGTGTGACGCAGATCGCCGGGTGCACCGAAGTGTTATAGGTGAACTCAATGTCGGGAAGCCGGTCAACCTAATCTTTTTGGTCAGGACGGATGAGCGTACGCAACATCATCTGAGCGGTCTGGTGTGCTCGCTCCGTCTGGCCATCCGTCTGTGGGTGCCGAGCCGAGATCGGCTTCATTGTCGTGCCGGACTCAGCCATAAGGGAAGTCCAAAAGGCCGACATGAAGCGAGTATCTCGGTCGCTCACTATGTCTTCCGGAACACCCTGGTTGGTAATCCAACCGATGTGCAAGAGTTGTGCGAGCTCAGGCGCTGCAGCATGATACTTGCACGGAAGAAAGCGAGCATACTTGCTCAAACGGTCAACGACCGTGAGAATACCGTCATGGCCGAGGCGATCGCGGGGGAACGGGCCTGTCACGTCCATAGCAATGGAGAGGCGCGGTGCCCGAGGAATCGGCAACGGTTTCAGTTCGCCGAAGGGGACTCGAGATCGACCCTTGTTACAGTGGCAAACTGCATATGACTCAATGTACCTCGTGACGTCATGAAGGACGTCGGGCCAGTGAAAACGCTGGCGGAGGCATGCTAACGTGCGGTTTACGCCAAGGTGTGTCGAAAGTCGTGCGTCGTGGAATTCGCCGAGAAGGCGAGTCCGTAAGATGCGATCTTGGGGCACAACTAACAAGTCCTTTCCTCTCGTGTGAAGGAGAAGGAACCCGTCGGAAATCCGATAATGGCTAGCCGGCGGGTGATCCGAAGAAAGCTCCGCGTAAAGCGTGGAGTAAGTCGGATCGGACTTGTAGCCTTTGACGAAATGCGGCTGCAGATCGTCACCGAGGTCGAATGTCGTGGTCACAATGGCACAAAAGTCGGGCCGTCGTGAGAGGGCGTCCGCAGCTCGATTGGCGGGACCAGGAATGTGGCACGGGTCAAAGTCGAATTGGTCGATGTAATACATCCATCGACCGATCGTGCTAGTGACTGTATCCTGCGTTTTGTAAAAGGTCAACGGATTGTTGTCCGTATTCCATTTAAAACGCCAACGGCCGAGAAGAAAGTGGCGCCACCGATTGAGAACGGTGACGAACGCGAGTAACTCTTTCTTCCTAGCGTCGTCTAGAGTGTTGACGAGAAGCACCTTTTGGGAGAAGTACTCGACCGGATGCCAACCGTCCTCGTGACACTGTTCCAACACCGCACCAATACCGTATCCAGAAGCGTCCGTAGTCACTTGGGTGGGATGGGTGGGGTCGTATATATGGAGGGCAGGTGCGGCTTGCATCGCTGCCTTCAGCATAGTGAACGCGCCACGGGCTGCGTCGTCGAACTCGAAGGGCACCTTCGGGGACTGAAGTCTCGACAAAGAGCGGCCACTTTCGAGTATGACTCGACGAATCGCTGATAATATCCAGCCAAACCCATGAAAGAGCGTACATCTGTCGTGCAACGGGGTTCCGACCAATCCACGATGGCTTGGATCTTGTCCGCTAAGGGACGAATGCCTTTCAGCATGACATAGTGGCCCAAGTACTCAAGCTCCTGCTTGGCGAACTCGCACTTGTCAAGGTTCGCTTTGTACTTGGCCAGTCGCAAATGATCCAAAACAATGCGAAGGTGTACGATATGCTCCTCCAACGTCCTACTTTAAACCAAGATGTCATCGAGGTAGACGAGGACGCTGCGATCGAGCAAGTCGCGGAACTCAGTCGTCATAGCTGCTTGGAAAGTCGTGGGGGCATTGGTGAGGCCAAATGGCATGACAACCCACTCGAAATGCCCGTATCGCGTCTTGAACGCGGTTTTGTACCGATCTTGAGGCTGGATTTCAATCTGGTGGTAACCCGATTTCAAGTCCAACTTCGAGAAGTACGTCTCGCCGCCTCACCGCTCAAGGAGATCATCAATCCGAGGGAGAGGGCCGTCGTTCTTTACGGTTTGTGCGTTAAGTTTCCGATGGTCGATGCATAATCGTAGATCTTTGTTCTTCTTCCGGACGAAGAGAACAGGGGCACCGTAAGGCGAACAACTAGGGCGAATCCAGCCCTTGTCAAGGAGGTCGTCGAGTTGTGCGCGAAGCACCTCGAGTTCCTCTTCGCTCATGCGGTAAATGCATCCACGCGGAGGGACGGCGCCAGCCTCGAGAGTGATCCCGTGACGTATGGGCCGATCCGGAACCGTTCCGGTGGGAGCCTCGAAGACGTCTCTATACTCGTCCAATAGGTGAGAAATGCGTGGGTCCAGCGGTGACGCCGCTGGTCCGTCCGACGAGGGGAGAGCATGCAAGAATACAAGGCCCATCTCCTCGATGTCATTCCGAGCTATGGCGTCGCGAATTCTCGCAACGGAAACCAAGTGACAAGCAATCGAAGTGTGAGGGGTCGCGACCGTACATGGGACTAACACTCCGTTCCATCACGGATGTGAACGGTTCGGTCATGGAAGTTCACCGGATGATCGGCGCTACGCAACCAAGACATGCCTAGAATCATGTCGAACTTGGTGTCGAGGATGTCAAAAGACACCGGCTCGCACGCAAGTGGCGCAAAGTATACCGGAACGTCGTCGACGCATCGGTCAATAGACTTTTGCGTGCGGCCGTCCGCGAGTGTAACTTGCGTAGGTTGCGTCTTCCTTCAAACGCGCGGGCCATAAAGGCTTGGCGCATAAAGTTGCGAGACGCTCCTCAATCAATCAAGGCACTACAAGTTGCCTTTCCGATTTGAATGCGGATATAGAGCAAAGGCGCGTCGGTTTCGGCGTACCTTTGGGTGGCGTACTCGCGGTCAATCTTCGCAAGATAGGAGCGGAGATCGACAACCGCTACCCCGTCGTCCGTCAACGGAGCTGGTACTGTAGCGGTCAAATAGGAGCGTAGATTTGCCATTAAGGCGTTGCAATGCGGCCTTGGCAAGGTTCCGGTTGAGGGTAGAGACATCCAAGCAAAGTCCTCTCTCGTGAGCGGGTCAAGCTCCTCAAGTCTTGACCACGCCGTCGAGTCCTCGGAAATCAGTGGCGAGTTGACCGGATCACTTGCCGACGGTGTACAGGATGCGCATACGCAATCTAAGTGCACGTGGCTCGGCTGGTCTAATGGTGGTACCAGCTGGGCGGCATAATCCTCGTACGTAGCACGAGAATCAGCGACTAACGCATGCTCCCCGGTAGTGACATCGATTGCTAGCAAGGCAAYCGGGTCCGGCGGAGTGAGGAGAGAAGTCGCCCCTCTCCTTGCGTAACTCAGTTTCCCGAGTTAGCTGGACGGGGTACGCGTGCCTTGCCCTTTTCGGGGCATTCTGCGGTCAAGTGAGTGACACCATTGCACCACAGGCAATATCCGTACCGTTGACGTAGGTCATATACTTCCTTGGTTATCTTGTATGCCGTCCATGGCTGCTGCCCAGTTCCCGTCGATGTCGTGTCTTGTGTCGCCGGTTTCTTTCGAACTCTCTTGGGACGCTTCGGCGGGAGCGCTGCGACAGTTCCTCCATCACCCGAGGATGCTGCTGCAGCGTGGAGATCAACTGATTCTTCAGAAATCACGGCATTGTTATGTGTCGGTCGTTGATAGCTCTGCTTTGCCACATAGTGCGGCTGGGACTGTTTCTCGTTAGCGGCCTTGTCGTCTGTTTGGATGACCAGGTTCGCACGATCCAGAATAGCCTGGAACGAGGCATAATCGTACTCGTTGCCGAGTGCGGTTCACAGTCCTGCGCACGATCGCGAGAAGAACTCGGATCGTTGGTTTGTAAAGCTCAAATCGAAGCCTGGTGTGGTCACTATCTTCTGCCACTTAATCGTCCAGTCTCGAGATGGCATAATTCCCTGTGAGCATGTGTAGACCTCGTTCATGGCCGCCTTCACTACATTGCGGACCATAAAACCAGTGAACCACAGTTGCTCAAACTCCTCCCACGTGAGGTGTTTGTGTAGCTCGGTGATAGTGGTTTTCTTGTTAACTGCGAGGTGGTTCATCCACGTCTGTGCACCTCCAATGAGTTGGAGGTAGATTGCCTTCATCATGTCTTCGGCTGGGACCTTGTGGCAGGACGCTTCCGTGAGGAAGGCTTGCCACCATGTCAAAGCGTCGGTCTTGTTGTAGTCCTCGAACTTGCCGATGTTGAAGCGTGGCATCTTGTATACCTTCGCAGCGGCTGCTGGTTGCGACTGCAGCTTGGTGATGTCCGTCTTGATGGCGGCCACCGTGCTGCTGATCGTAGCCGGACTGGTGAAGTCACTTAGTTCGCCGATTAGACTGATGACGTGGTCGATGCGCTCATTGAGCTGTTTCGCCGTGTCAGTCGTGCAGCCTGGTGCTGCTGAGGCTTGAGCCTCAATGCTGTTGATGCGTGTGAGAGCGGAGTTCAACAGCTGATGCTGTTGCTGCTGCTGTGTTGCTGCTGCGTGGACGGCAGCTGCTAAAGCGGCAGTGTCTTGCTGCTGCTTCTGTCTGTGTTGTCGTTCGGTGAGCAGGTGTGCCTGCAGCAGTTTGTTGTTCCACATTACTCCCCTCATCACGCTCAACATCAAGTTAGCCAGGTTACTTCTCTCTGCCTCCGCCGATGTCGGATCCGCCTGCGCGTCCGTAGGCACAAAGATCATGCGAGTAGCGTTGTCCAATGATTCTCACTTTGAATCAGGGACTCCGTGCTGGCGGCATTCCGTCTGTCTCGTGCCGCTGCGTCAGCCTCAGCAGTCCGCTGAGTTCACACGTGGTTAACCAGGGGTGTTATTTTCGACGAATTTTGCACCGAATTGCACTGAAACTGTCATATTGTGCTGATTTTTTGCCTTTTTTCTTGTTTTTCTTTTTGTGTGATATATATGTGTTTTAGGGTACGTCATGTGTGCAGTTTTGACATGTTTTAATAAATAATGAAAAAGTTGGCATTTTGTTGGATTCGTTGGACACTTCTTTGACTCGGACAGTGTCTTTGTGTTAGGGTTTCATAGTGTTTTTTTGTTTTTTTTTTCATTTTTTTGGCCTGTTTCCCTTTTTGATGTTTGCACTATGGTCTCATATCTTTTGTTTTTAAAATTTTTGATGAAATTCGCGCCGCAATTGCCAACGAAAACGGCGAATATTTGGGCCCCCGTTAACCGTCTCTCGCTGAGTTTGGGCTGCCGCCTCATTGGCCAGCCGCTGACGTTCTGCCTCTGCTGCCTCCTGCGGTGCCTTAGCGGTCGCTATGGCATCTGTAAATGCCTGTACTCGCTGAAGGTAAGCAGCCAACGGCTCATTGGCCCCTTGGACTGGACATGCGGGAAGAGCCCCGGTGGTAACTGGTACTGCCGTAGCTGTACTTGATGCCGCTGGAGTCGTCCGCCTGCTGAGTCGCTGTTGTTGATACTTAGGCCGTGGAGGTACCACAGAGCGGCTACGAACTGCGAGCCTGGCACTGCGTCGTGGCAGTGCCCCGGTGTCCTGTTCCGTCGACATCAGCACAAGCTGATGTGGTACTTTAGAAACAGATTACGGGGAGGGTAGGGAGAGTGGGAACAGGGATAGAACAATCAAACAATTCGCATACAGTCCCTGTCTCAAGGATGGACTTAGACACCTAATCAAACAGCAAAAGATAAACTTTCCCTGAAAACAACTCAAAAATTCGTAATAAGAAAATAATAACGAATTACTAATCAATAAAGTTTAATTAATGATTAATAACAAATTAATAATTCTTAATAATAATCAATAAAACAACAATGTGATAATGATAATTAACGAATTTTTTAAGTGATGAAAGATTAGGTACCTGTTGAGATCATCTATAGTCCGGGGGTTCACCGTTGAATAGTGAACTTCCCGGAAGTTGCGATTCTGGGGAACAATTACGAACAATTTGCCAAAAAAAATTTCGGAAAATTTGGAAGAAAAACACTCGAATTTTCACAAAACGTAAAATTTCAGGAATTTCGACCTGCAAAATCCGATTTTTAAAGGCCTAAGTCCGTTTTCGGAATTTTTCACACTAGGGAAAGGAAAAAAAAAAAAAATCGCGAAAATTTCGGAGCCCAACCCTAATTTTCCGCGTTTCCGCGGAATTTTCGGTTTTACGGTTCCAAAACGTTGAATTTCCCAAATTGCGCAAAAACCGAAATTTTCCGTAACCCTAATTTTCAATACCGAAATAAAACGGAAATGCCGATTCAGAAAACGAAATACAAGATTAAAATCAGAATGCCGAATTAAAAATGGAATACCGAATTGAAATCAGAAATCCGAATTAGACCAAGTACTCATTTAAACCTAATCGCGAATTAAAATCAGAAGTCCGAATTAAAAACGGAATGTTGGATTACCCAGAATGCACTTAATCGGAATACGAAATAAACAGAATACCGGTTTAAAACAGAAATCCGAAGTGAAAGTCCGAATACCTGAGTACGGACGCCGCCCGGCCGGGCGGGGCCCGGGCAGGTCGCCCGGGCAAACCGGGCGGGCCAAAAAACAGCCCAGAAATATATATATACTCGTTTGTTGTCCTCTTCTCCCTCTCTGCCTACGGTTTACCGGGCAGTTCTATTTGACGATATATATATATATATATATATCGTCATATATATAGACGATATATATATATATATTTTGAGGGCGGGGTCGTGCTGTGCTTGGCGTGGGGACCCCGAATCTGCAATAAAATTTTGGTTTGGGTGTGGGGGGGGCGGGTGGTCTGGTCTGAGGGGGG
>BFEA01000113.1:277567-291182 GCA_003427395.1 Chara braunii | reverse complement strand
AGGAGAGAAGAAGAAGAAGAAGAAGAAGAAGAAGGGAGCAGTTTTCTTTTTTTTTTTCTTACCTGCGGTTTATCTCGCGACCTATCGCTGACGAATGGAACAAAAAAAAAAAAGAAAACGAAGATAGTCGGAAGAGGAGGAGGAGGAGAGAGGAAGAAGAAGAAGAAGAAGAAAAGAAGAAGAAGAAGGAGAAGAAGAAGAAGAAGAAGATGATGATGATGATGATGATGACGGGCGGCTCCACGGCGCGACGGGCGACGGGCGGCTCCACGGCGACTGGGGAGTGAAGCTCCCGGGCGATGGCAACGGGCGGCTCCACGACGACGGGGGAGACAAGGGGCGGCTCCACGAGGACGGGCGGCTGAACGACGAACTGCGCCGGCGGGGGAAGACCAAGGCCCCGTTTGGACAGCCGACGCAGGCCGCAGCAGCCAGTCGGCTGTTCAAACGGGCTTCGTTTTCCCTCCAAACATCAAACAGCCCTCTGGCCGTCGATCATGGATGATCGACGGCCGGAGGGCCGTCACAATTTCAAAAAAAATAAGCTGGCCTCACGGGCCCGACGCGCCTTTTTTCAGGCCCGGTCGGACCCGGTAGGCCCTGGGGACACAGCCCACGGCGATTCGGGGTCTGAACCCCCCCCCCGACGAGGTGTGCTGAGGGTGCCCGGCCCCCAACCGGGCCGCCCGCCCGGCCAGGCCGCCCGGGACCTCCCCCGGGCAGGCGCCGGTCCGCCGGGCGGCCTCGATCAGTACTCGGCCGAATACTGAATTGAAACAGAATGCCGATTAAACAGAATACCGAAAAAGAAAAAAAAAAGTTGCAACTTTGAATCTCGATAGTAATACAGAGCTGATTTGGAAGATCGAAGAAGCAATCTATTCCTAAATCAGACTTACCTGGTGAGCAGATCCATCGTTTGGTCTGCTCCGATACCAAAACTGTTACATACTCGTGAATACTTCAACGAGTATGGGGCAGAACCAAAGATCAACCAATATAGGATGAGCATGTATGCAGCGGAAGTCTGATAATGGACTGACTCACATAGACTGACTCACACAGATATCACTCCACACACAACCAATCGTGAGATGTTGGGGTCTGAGCCAAACACAGACGATGCTCAGGGCCCGTACAAACATACACAGATGAGAGGTGGTAGGAGAGACGAAGGAGGTGGGAGAGATGTAGGTAGCACCAGATGTCACCGAGATAGAAACCAGTAGGTCACCGATATGGTAATCCAAAATGTCATCGAACAAGATCAAATGTCGCGGACAATAAGTCACCAATGTCGGAGATACAGAGTCCTAATGTAACCGATGTCCAATCTGTGATGCAGCCGAGTATCATCCCCAACAATCTCCAAGTCTCGAACCCGGTAAGTACCACAGCCTCTTACCACCGAAGTCCAACACTGATCTCTGTCCAACTAGTATCAAGTATCCAGTCTGAAGAAGAAGGAGATGAAGTCTGAAGAAGAAGAAGAAGAAGAAGAAGAAGAAGAAGCTACTTCTGAAAGTAGGCAAGCTGACAAGGAAAGATGGGATAAGAGGCCACATGTACGAAAAGAACCGTTGGGGACATTGTCTTGTTGTATGATATGTCGTTGGAAAAACAGTGGTCCAGGAAACTAGACAGTCGGTGGCTGGGACCATATCGGGTCACTAGGAAAACAAAGCATGGGGCGTACGAAATAGAAGAGTTGGATGGGTCTCGGAGTAGGAATTGGGTATCAGGTGCACATCTACGAAAGTTCATTCCAAGAGTTTAGTGGAAACTTTTTAGAAAGGAAGGGTGGAGGAGGTAATTGATGGCATCAATTTTGGTAATTCTTTTTGCTTTGTATTGTGGTTCAGTTGGTTCTGACTTTTGTCTTAGGCTAACCAAGGTCTGAAGAAGAAGAAGAAGAAGAAGAAGAAGAAGAAGAAGAAGAGGGAGAGATGGCAGAGGAGGAGGAGATGAGGGGAGAGCCGGTCGCCGTGGAGGGAGGAGAAGATCTCCTCGCCTCCTGGTACCTGACTTCGCTGTAGTCCAACTGCAGGTCGCGGCTATGGCCACCGTACTGCTGAGGGCTGCTACCTCGCTCCTGTCTCGCCGCTGCTGCTGCGCTAACTTGCGCTGCTGCCGCTGATGCTGCCTCGCTCCTGCGCTAAGAATAGCGCTGCTGCCTCAACCGACACGCACTGGCGCTGAAGCAGCATGCCAGTGGCTCCATGCCTCTCAATGAGGCTGGTACCGGTATAAGCACCGGTGGCCAAGAGGCCGGCCTCAATGCTGCGAGGCCTGGCCGTGACCTGAACCGTCGAGATCGACGGTTCAGATCAGATCGGCCGGCGGCAGGCTCAAAAGCACCGCCAGGCCCAAAACGAGAATGTCGTTTGGGCCTGCCCGTCGGTCTGGTCCAANAGAAGAAGAGATGGCAGAGGAGGAGGAGATGAGGAGGGGAGAGCCGGTAGCCGTGGAGGGAGGAGAAGATCTCCTCGCCTCCTGGTACCTGACTTTGCTGTAGTCCGACTGCAGGTCGCGGCTATGGCCGCCGTACTGCTGAGGGCTGCTGCCTCGCTCCTGTCTCGCCGCTGCTGCTGCGCTAACTTGCGCTGCTGCCGCTGATGCTGCCTCGCTCCTGCACTAAGAATAGTGCTGCTGCCTCAACCGACATGCAGCTGAAGCAGCATGCCAGTGGCTCAATGCATCTCAATGAGGCTGGTACCGGTATAAGTACCGGTGGCCAAGAGGCCGGGCTCAATGCTGCGAGGCCTGGCCGTGACCTGAACTGTCGAGATTGACGGTTCAGATCAGATCGGCCGGCGGCAGGCTCAAAAGCACCGCCAGGCCCAAAACGAGAATGTCGTTTGGGCCTGCCCGTCGGTCTGGTCCAAAAACGTGGCCTTTACGGCCTGCTGTACCCCATGTCCGGGCCTTTAGGCCCTACTGTGTCCCTCTGGCCCTAAGTCGGGTCCGGTAGGACCCGTGTGGCGTCGAAGATGTAACACCCAGGCAGCCCCAGYRCATAATATTAAAAAAATAATTWAAAAAAATCAAAAAYATCKGRAAAATAAATATGTTGTGTAAAATTGCAGTACAAGCAACTCTTGGCTGAGGGTCCCCTCGAAATTCATTATTAATTTTAAGATAAAAATAAATGAGGAGAAATGAGGTAAGATATACCCTTTTAAATTTTAATTTATTTAAATTCCCCTCTTGTCATTATTTAGAGTAACTTTATACCCCCCAAACACCCCTGGGTGACCCRCCACCGAAATGGAAGGTAAGGCCCGATTCTGACTCTTCAGGCGGAGCGCAGCCCTGGCCTAAAGTCGGTTTCTTTTTTTGGGGAATCCTTCCCTCTTTTTCGACCTGCCTGGTTTTGCGGGGCGATCGCCCCCAGCCCAGCCCAGCCTAGCATTTTTATGCTTTTCTTTTCTTTATCAATCCAGGGGCTATATCCAATCGATAAATATATTGGATATACCGTTTAAAAAATGGTGGGCAGGGGTGGTCTAAGCTAGACATGGTGTATACATGAAATCGGCCTTGGAACTTCGTTTTTTCAGCTGATTGCAGGTATACAGGGTGCATGGACACTAACACCCCGACACACACACAAAAAAAAAAAAAACACCGTACAGGGCTCCTCCTGTACGAGCATGGATTCGTACGCCCGTACGTGTACGCGGTGCCATACGGATTGCTACTCAGGGTGGGTGGGTGAGTGGGCGGATGGATGGATGGGTGGGTGGATGAGTGGACGGGCTGGTGGATGGATGGGTGGATGGATGGATGGATGGATGGATGGATGGATGGATGCTGGATTGATGGGTGGATGGATTGATGGGTGGATGGATGGATGGATGGATGGATGGAAGGATGGAAGGATGGAAGGATTCATCAAGCGATCAATCGATCAACCAATCAATCAATCTACCTCCAAGCTTAAGAATCATGAATCATCTCAACCATTAAACGATCTACTGCCAAGCTGACAAATCATGAAACATCTCAGCCGTTCACCGATGTCTTGCCAGCATTGTGAATCACAAATCATCTCAAGCATTCACTGTGGTGGGGGGAGAGAGAGAGAGAGAGAGAGGTGGACGGACGAGGAGAGAGATTGAGAGTCGTCCAGCCATCCGTCGCTCTCTCTCTCTCTCTCTCTCTCTCTCTCTCTCTCTCTCTCTCTCTCTCTCTCTCTCTCTCTCTCTCTCTCTCTCTCTCTCTCTCCGCCTATGGCTGTCTGCATGTCTGCCTCTCTGTCTCTGTCTGTTTGTCTTTGTCTCTTTCTCTGTCTCTGTATTTGTCTCTGTCCTGTATTTCTCTGTCTGTCTGTCTGCCTCTGTCTTTGTAAGTCGACCCCTCCTCCTCCTCCTCCTGCTGCTGCTTCTGCTCGCTCAGCAGTATCACGAATGTTGGACAACATGGAGCACCTGTGCCCTCTGATGTAAGTCCTCCTCCGCTTGGGGCACCGTGGATATGATCGCAAGCAAGGCCATGCGGCTTCGAGGCAACGGCGAAGATGACTCGGTGAGGCAGGAAATCCCTAAGGCGTCCACTTGTCTCCTGGTTGCACTTTGAAGCCGGCCCAGGGAGTCTGCCCGATGCTGGAAGATTCTACTGGGTTCAAAAATTGTCGAATTTATTTTTTGTGGGGGTGGCAGGGACCCAAATGATGGTCCTGGCCACTCCCCTTTTCTCTTTTGCTTTTCAATGGGTCCCTATCTGGTGGTACTGGACCAGACATGCCGACGCGGCCAAGCCGGATTGTGATCTGGATGTCCAGATCGTAAGCATGCCTGCATGCATGCTGTTTGCCCTGAGTCTGGCATGCGTGCTTTTCATACATGTGATGTGCTGCATGAGAAAGATCGCCGGTCATCCTTCCACAGGAGCCACGCTAATCCTCTCTGTATCACTCAAATTGTGTTGCTAAAATTTTGACCGATGCGTGGAAGGACTCTCTCTTTATTTTTGGTGCACTTACTAATCTTTGTTGTTAGCCACAGCACAGTTCATGAACGTGGGAGTAAATCCAAGTATGCTGACTATGTTTTGTAGTTGTGTTCCTATTTCCTTTTCTTTTCTGTTTTGCAAGGAATATGAGTGTGAATGATATACAGAAAAGTTGAGAAAACCAATGTTGCGAAATCACACAGATGTCCAGGTAGTCATATCCAAGCAGAGAGTACAAAATGCACCGAGAAACCATCCATATAGAGCGCAATACAATGAAGTAATGAGCCAATGTTCATGCCCGTAGGCCACACCAACACAGTATCCGAAGTCGCTCCTCTCTGTCTGGCGCCCAGCGCCCAAGCTACTCTGCCCGACTATCCTACGTACAGCTGGTCCACGCAACAGGCTCACTTCGACTCCCAAAGACCAATGTACATGACTGTCAACTCCATAGCTGACCTCTCTTCATGCACCAGGCACGTATCTCGTCACCCTCAATCAGACCTTGATTACCCCACACTCCGCCTCCTTCCCTGAAGACCACCAGATCACCCGCTTTACCCCCTGGCGCCCAGCAGCCTGGCTACGGCCGCCTGCGCCTCGCTGCCCTGCAGCGCCCCACTTTCACCACTATGCGCCCTGTCAGCGCCCTTGGCAGCAGCGCAGCATCAAGCGATAGCGCAGCAGCACTTCCGCATTGCCTGCACTGGCTGGAATGCCTGGCCTGGACTGCCCTATTCCTTTTGTGGAAGTGGCAGCCTCCTGGATGCTGTGTGTGGCCTGGCTGGAAGCTTCCAGTAGCTTCCGGTTGGGCCTCAGACCCTGCGCCCAGGCCCGAGACTACAGTTGAGGGCCTGGGCCCCTTTTCAGTTGGGCACGGCCTGAGTCTCCGGACTTGGGCTGTTTGCTGCATCTGTGCAGGGCTCCCAGGTAGGTGCGTCAGCAGTTCTGCTTTTCCAAAGGCCGAAGGCCTGCTTCCCAATGTATCGGCCCTGCTTTGTGTGTATGTGCCCAGGCGCCACTGTCAAGGCCTGGGCCAACTGTACGACGCAGCTTAGTAAGGTTCAGGCGTCTGCCCAACCAACTGGCGTGCTGCGAGAGCCTGAATATCCACATATGGAAATGCCGAAATTTGGCCTTTGACGAATATTCAGGCCCACCTTCACTTAGGGCGGGCACACGGCTTGCTGGGGCCTTAGCCCAGAACATGTGCTGTCTGACAGGGCCCCTTGAGGGCTCGTTCCTCACATCCCATCCCCCTTAGCTTGGAAAGTCCGCTGAGATGCTTCATGCTGGTGCCTTCCCCTTTAGCGTCTTCTCATAATTTGCCACGATCTGAGGAGCTGTCTTGACAAGTTTCTCCCTTGAAATGCATCGATCGTCCTTTGGATCAGTATGATGCCTGAAATGTACTTTGTACTCCCTTGCAGGTTTAGGAGGTCTTCCCCTGCCAGGTGGCTTGGGAACAGGCGTGTCTCTGTGATCCAGGATGTCGTCGACGTCCACGTGGCCATCCATGAGCAAGAACAGATGAGAGACCAGTTGCCTGGTCAATCCGTGCTCAGGCTCGAGTCACGCCGAAGCGAGACGCAGAAAAGAGCAAGAAGGTAAGTGAAGCTGCGATCCCAGTCATCACACATGAGCCAAAGACGCTAGAGATAGCATTCACGAGTCACATACAGGAGTGAGACACACCACAAGTACACCATAGGTTCTGGTCAGTATCCTATGGCCGGTTTGAAAACGTTTCCCGCCTAAACCTAACTTTAAAATTAAAAAATTAAGCCCGACGTCAAAAGATTACCGCCAAACACGCTCGTACGTTCTAATATCCCTCCCACCCGCACAGTATTCGAATCCATTCGTCCCGTTCTCCACCTTTCTGATGTGAAAAATCCTGAATTCCTGAGTCGAACATACGGGCAGGGAAACCCCTCCTGCGCAGTTCCATCTTCAATCCCGTCCGGCTGCCATCTTGTCCAGTGTATGATCCCAAATTCGGTGCAGGCATCCCGCAATTACTGCTTTCTTTGTTCTTCTTGCTGAGTACGAATTGAAGTCCTGAAGTCCCTGGAAGATTAATCCACCCCCCTTTGGTAAATCTGGTCCATTTGCCGTGTTGGCTACGCATCCCACTTCGGGGGGGTACATCCGCACCGTCACCTTACAGCCCAAAAAGTTCCATCTGGCTGAACTTTCGCCGTCCGAACTAGTGTTAAATCCTTGTGATAACAAACAGAGAATCTTTTTAGTAAATCAATAGCTTTAATTAGACTGTCCATTTGCTTATGCCTGAAAACAACGAAGACTGAAACATCATCGACCAGTCTACACCCGTGCACCAGTCTCCTATCCCCTCCCAGAGAAGAAAGGAACCACCATTCGTAATAAGCGCAAAGTAAGCAGGCAATAGCGGGGCTGCTACTGTTCCCCATTGGTACATTGATAGTCTTTTGTAATCTTACACCTGCCGCCACAATGAAAGTGTGTTGTAAGTCATACTTCACGTACCGAAGGATGGTGTTGAACGTTATGGACTGCCACCCAACTTCACCTGCTGCATTCCCGAAGGTGGCACCCTTACCATTCTTTTTCACTCTTACTTTATTCAACGCTTTTCCTTCATAAAATTCCACGATCCATCCAACCGCCTCCACCACTGCCCGATGAGGAAACTTGGAGAACATGTCTTTAACGTCAAAACTGGCTCCTAGTACAGCGACATGGTTCAGCTGAGATAACTTCTTGTTGGTTTCATGTAGTGCATCGATCAGATGACGTGTACTCTTGAGGTTAAGGTTTGAGTTCCTAGGTAGCGACCGAAGCATAAAGTTGATTGCCTTGCCCACCAGCTTGCACATCCTTCCCCCCGGTTCGCTAAAGGACGGGCAAATGGGTCGCCACCGTGTGACGTCTTTGTGTTTAGGAATGAGGTACGCTTTTCCCAGCTCTCCTCTGTTGTTCCATTTAACGATCTTCTCAAAGCCATGTGTGATGTATCGCTCTTTACAACAAGCACTGATTTCTCTCTCTCTCTCCGTCCTCGTCTTGAACCCCACGTTCTCTGTGAACATGCTCTTCATTGCTTGTCCATACACCACTGGGCAGCATGCCAATATGTCACCCTGATTATTGTCAATAGGCAATACCGTCAGGCCCTCGAGTACCTTACTAAACTGTTTGACCTCCTGTAATTCCCTCGCATGACTGTGTCAGGTAATAACAATCGGTCAACTGACTAGGTGAGAATACTTTAGTATCTGTTCTAAAGAACTCTCCGAAAGCCGTCTGGAGTTCCCTACAGAGCTTGGTCCCTCTCGAGCTGATCGGAACGGGAATGTTCAGAGAATTCTTCATCAATTGGGAACAAGACTTGTATCGGCGAATCGAAAACAAATGTCCCTCTTCGTTCTTCTCGAACTTAACTCCTGGCACCGACACTGGAGTAAGCTAAATTGCTGCCTAGCCGTAGTCCTGTGATTATGTATCAGCTCACCAATTGATGTAGCGGGTGTATAACAAACTCCGGTATGATGGGATCCTAAGTAAAGCGGTGAGTAAACTACGGTTTGCATTGTCGTGGTGAATTACTAGCCTCGTGACCTCACACATTGTGCAAATAACTTCCTTGATACGGATCGTCTTCAGTAACACCGTCTTCCGATTCCACCGTACTTCAGTGAATCCAAAGCAACGTTTGACAACGGACCATTGATCACACCAACACGTCCCTTGCTCAAAATAAGTCATCCTTTCAAATCCTTCGTTTTTCATTTCCTGAAGAATCTGAAGCAGCGAGAATCTTTTCAGTCCTTCATACGTCGTTCTCATAGGTGCAGTCGCCCCCTTCTTTCTCTTGTCATCCATGAAGCGTGCTGCCTTCCTCTCCCTTTTTCCTTTCTATCCGGTTGGTCCTAGCGTTGAGCACAGGGCACAGGCTCCGTATGTAGTACTTTTCCAACGGTACTAGTTCAGTCTCGTCACAACACTCAATCGACATGGCCACGTAGTCTCTCCAACCTCTCTTTCTGAGCCACCGGTAAACTTTGTGAAGTCTTCCCTCCTCCTTGTTGTCCACCATTCGTCTGTGTTCATCCCATCTTTGCGCCAGTCGTCTTTTCGTCTGCCCGATGTATGTAGCTTTGAAACACGGCGATACGATAGCGTACACACAAGATTGTGGGTTTCGGAACCAGTCGTGCTCTCTGGATCTCCACCCGGTATTCCCCTTCAAGAATTTGTTGAGCCACTTGATATTCACTTCTTTCCCCAGTTTCACAAGCAACAATCTCAGCTCGAATTCAATAGCTTCGCGTTCTTCAGTGCGTCCATTTCTTCTTCGAGGGTCATGGCTCAATTCCCGAAAGAGTGTCCAGATAGATGACTGATTTCGTCCCTCGTCATTAGTCTAGCCCTGCCTCATTATCGGCAGTCGGATTGACTTGCTCAGTGATCCTGACCGCCTCGTTGACGGGTTGCTTTCCGTATGCGTTAGCCGCCCGCTGTTTTGCCAAAGCTTCCACCATATCTTTTTTCCGCCAGTTCGATGGTTTCAGCTTCTCGTTTTTACACATCTTCTCAAGTTGTTTGACGTTCTTCATTCGCAGATGCCTCTTAGTGTCATCAATGTACTTTAGTCGCCCCTCCGGTCTCGGTGATGCAACTGCAGCATTCCTTCCGGGGATGATTCGGTCGAATCCCAGTGGCTGTTCTTCGGCATCCTCCTCGTTTTTGGGTGTCCTTGCTCGTGTTATGGCTCCACGTGTTGGATTAGGTACCGTTCGAGCAAATTCTCGTTCCAGCCTCCCCGCCTTCATCTCAGTAAGTGGGGTGACAACTGCTGCTTTTGAAGTTGACGGAGTATTTACGGGCTTCGGAGTGACGAGTGTTGCGGTCAGACGCGCGATTTCCTCCCTCATCATCTTCATTTCCTCGGCATGCTGTTTCTTCATTCTGTCCATTTTCTCTCTCATTTGTGCCTCCTTGTCTTCCGATTGCATCTTCCTTCTTGTGACTGGTGGTTCTTCATTCGTTCCCTCTTCCTCCACGAGTTCTTTTCCTCGCTTCTTCCGGTCGTTGTTCAGTTGTGCTTCCTTCAGCAGAAGTACGCCTCTCCGAATGCCCTCGACCATAACAAGGTTCTTTGCAGATCCTGCTTTCATCTCGTCGATCGCTTGTTTGAGCATCTTGGTTTGTTCAGCTAGTTGTTCCACGACCACTTGTATGCCTCCATCGTTCTTGTGGAGTTTGTTGTCGATAAGCAGAGCGAGTCGCGCCTCTCTCTCCTCGTCTCTTCATTGTTTTTCTTGGTCCCGTTGTTCTCGTTCTCTTCTAACTTTGGCATCTTCCTCGTCTTTGCGCCTACGTTCTTCTTCTTCTTTCTGTCGTTCGCGTTGAAGACGCTTCTCCTCTACCACAGTCGCGCAAAACTCTCTCATCATGAGCACCGCATCACCAATGTCCCGGTTGGAGGTAAGATTCTGGTAGTGGTTGTTGTTGTTGTTGTTCCGGTAACCATAGCCTTCGTTGGAACGGCTAGGTTCTTGGATCTTGTACCGGGACGATTTGCCGATCTTGTGACCCGTAACAACTTGATCCGACATTCTGGCTGGATTCACCTGGATATCTCCGTGGTTGAATGCATCCTCTCGAAAGGTGGCCAGGTTCCCCGCAGTTGTAGCACTTTGGAATTTCTTGAGCCGCTCCTTGATCCGGCATGATTACGTACACACCTCTCAACGAGTATAATTGCCCGTCTGGTTAGCACGCCCATTGTGAGCAAGAACAGATGAGAGACCAGTTGCCCGGTCAATCCGTGCTCAGGCTCGAGTCACGCCGAAGTGAGACGCAGAAAAGAGCAAGAAGGTAAGTGAAGCTGCGATCCCAGTTATCACACATGAGCCAAAGACGCTAGAGATATCATACACGAGTCACATACACGAGTGAGACACACCACAAGTACACCATAGGTTCTGGTCAATATACTATGGCCGGTTTGAAAACGTTTCCCGCCTAAACCTAACTTTAAAATTAAAAAATCAAACCCGACGTCAAAAGATTATCGCCAAACACGCTCGTACGTTCAAATATCCCTCCTACCTGCACAATATTCGAATCCATTCGTCCCATTCTCCACCTTTTTTATGTGAAAAATCCTGAATTCCTGAGTCGAACATACGGGCAGGGAAACCCCTCCTGCGCAGTTCCATCTTCAATCCCAACACGTTTGGTCCGGCTGCCATCTTGCCCAGTGTATGATCCCAAATTCGGTGCAGGCATCCCGCAATTACTGCTTTCTTTGTTCTTCTTGCTGAGTATGACTTGAAGTCCTGAAGTCCCTGGAAGATTAATCCACCCCCCTTTAGTAAATCTGGTCCATTTGCCATGTTGGCTATGCATCCTACTTCGTGGTTGGAGGCAGCATAGATCTCCGTGATGGGAACTGTGCTATCTCAATGAAAGGTGCAAGCTTGGAGGCGTGAAAAACAGGGTAAGTGCGTAGGTAACCAGGGATACGAATGACATACGAGGGACCATCCAAATCATTCCCCACAATGTCTAAGACTTCCTTGGGATCGAAATACTGGGGCATTAGTTTCCTAGAGATGCCAAACTCCTGTCCCAACTCACTAGCCTTGACCCAAACACGTTCCCCTACCTGAAATGTGGACTGTCGGTGACGCTTGTTCTCAGAAGCAATCATGGCTTCCTGAGATTTCTTGATGTGTTCGACAATGTGCTGCAACAATTTCTCATACAGGACACCAAATTCAATGGTTCCAGGAGTTGCAGCAATCGATTTTCAGGCAGGAGGAAGTTTAGAGTAGATCTAGGCTTCCATCCTATGCAGTTGATTAGGACTGACGGCGGTGGTGTTGTGTACAGCATTGTTGTACAGACTGGCGATGAGAGGTAATTTCTCATCCCAGTCATCCTGGCTGGGCTTAATGTAATGCCTCAGCAGATGCTGCACCACACGGTTCATCTGTTCAGCCTGCCCATTTGCTTCGGGATGATTCTCAAAAGTCATCTGCAGCTGGCTGCCCATCTGTTTCAGCGGCCTTCTTCCACATCTCGCTTGTGAAACGCACATCTCTATCGCTGACGATTGGCTTTGGCAGTCCAAAATCACGCACCTAGTTATCCATGAATAACTTGATTCAGTCCTGGCGGTCTCCGGCATGGCAATTAGTCTAGCATACTTAACCTATCAACTATGACGAAGATGTGCCTCTTGCCATTCTTGCTGGTCACGAGAGTATCCATGAAGTCCATGGAGATAATCTGCCCTGGGCCAGCAGGAATGGGTAGAGGCTTTAGTAGCCCGAGTGGAGCTTGAGTCCGCGGCTTATCCCGCTCACAGACCTGGTAGGTCTGTACGTACTTTTTTGCATCGTCCAACATGTTAGGCCACCAAAATCGCTATACTAAGTTAGCACTAGTCTTCTTGTAACCGAAATGTCCTGTTGCGTCGTGGCACTCACCCAAAAATAACCTACACAAAATCTCCCTAGATGGAACAACTAACCTCTTAAATCCTGCCTTCTCAAGAAAGAGTAACCCATCCACCATCACAAACTCGTCAGTGGTGGTCTTTGGCCTACAGTTTGTTGATGATGTGCATCGTGATGGGATCTTCCTTGTAGGCTTCCCCGAAAGATCAACTAACGTCCTCAGACAAGCCAAACTCATAAATCAGCGCACCTAGGTAATATGCCCTCCTAGACAACGCATCTGCAACCTTGTTGTACTCTCCTTTCACATAGTCTAGTTTGAAGTCATACTGATCTATGACTTCAATCCAGCATTTGAGTGCATCGGAGAGAACTGGTTGCGTCTTGATCCACTTGAGGGTCTGATGGTCAGTTCTCAAGTAGAAGAACCTTCCTAACAGATAGTGCCTCCAATGGACAAGTGCCTTGTAGAGAGCGTTGAGTTCCCTCTCGTAGGTGGACTTTGCCAATTTCTTTGATGACATCTTTTTGCGCATGTACTCGACCGGTCTCAACTTTTTCCCTTCCTGTTAAGCCAGCACTGCGCCAATGTCGTATTGGCTTGCGTCAGTGGTTACAACAAATGGCCTTTGCGGGTGAGGTACCATGAGAACCTCATTGTGTGTGAGAGCATGCTTCAACCGTTTGAAAGTTGCTTCACACTCATCGGTCCAATCCCATGGCGTATCAAGGTGAGTTAGATTAGTCAAGGGAGATGCGATCGTACTATAATTCTTTACGAAATTGCGGTAATAACCACACATTCTCAAGAATGATATGACCTCAGTCACAGACTGGGGTCATGGCCAGTCACATATGCTAGCCACCTTTGCATCATTGGGCCTAATCCCATCCGTTGATACTTCATGACCCAAGTACAAGATTCGAGTGTGACCGAACTCACATTTCTCTAGGTTTATCTTATACTTGTGTTGCCGAAGGAGTGAAAGTACCTTGTCTACATGTTGAGCATGTTCCTAGAGCGTCTTACTAAAGATAAGTATGTCGTCGAGGTACACGACAACGAACTTATCTAAGTAGTCATGAAAGATCCTATTCATGGCGTGCTGGAATGTACCCGGCGCATTGCAAAGGCCAAAGGGCATCACCACAAACTTTTACAGACCGTACCTGGTCTGAAATGCAGTTTTGTGCCGGTCCTCTGG
>BFEA01000113.1:246614-265600 GCA_003427395.1 Chara braunii | reverse complement strand
AAGATTGTCTCTTCTCCATCGACGACATAGTCCCATTCAGACTGGGGGGAAAAGTGTACCACATTCATACAACCCACAAATTTCGACCCTGGTGCTTCAAGTGCAAAGCATACGGGCACCTATGCACGGAAACGGCCTGCCCCTCGCACCCGAGCAAAAGGATTCTCAAAGCAGGCCGCCTCCAGCAGGACCCACGTAGACCAGGGAAATGGTACACCGGAAGCCCTGGGCATGAGGGATGGGTATATTTGGAGGATGTGGATCACAAGGGGCAAACCAAGGGCTGGAGCTGGGAAGGGCGGGGGGACCCGTGCTGGGACACTAAACCACCAAATGACTGGACCCCGTTCCCCCAGAAAGAGCCCAAGAAGATATCTACGAAAGACACATCAGACAAATCAGATCCCAGACCGTTGCCTCAGCCTCAGGAAAAGGAGAAGCAACCAAATGAACAAGTTGTGCCTGGGAAAGATAAACCAGACTCTGCAGCGTTGCCTCAACCTCTTAACAAGGAGATGCAAGTAAAAAGACTATCTGGGCAGGTGCAGGAGAAACAAAAGAAAAAAGGTTGGGGCCCGGCTCCCAAAGAATACCTACCAACAGGGAACTTGATAACTGGACAAATGAAGGAAGGGACACGGCACGGRCAATACAAATTGAAAGGAAAACYGTCCGAAGGGTCTATYGGCCAGAAAGAAGAGGGGAGCTCCAGAGCGGAACAGCGAGATAAACAGACCGAGCCGGACCTGTTCGAGCAAGCTTTCGGCCTGGCACCCATGGAAATAGAAATCCCCCTTGGCATCCCCTCTCCTCCCCAAGCCCCGCAACCACCACCAGAAGTCGATATGGCGGAGGCACAGCAGGAGGAACTCACGGAGGACCGAGAACACTCGGAGGACCAACCTGAAGGGGTCAGTCTCCAGGCTATGGCGGATTGGCTAATGGAAAGCCTTCACGTCAAGTACGGTGGGGGCGATGATGAATTCTGGGATGAAGTATACAGAGCCCTGGTCCCCATGCTAGAGAGCAGCGCCAGCCTGCAGAGGGCCCTGCTCCATGGCTTACCTGAGGGGTCTAACTGGCCAATCATATGCAACAAGCTTCTCTACATTGTGCTCACTCGCTTCCAACCCCCTCCTCCCCAACAAGAGGCTGGATATAAGGATGGGCAGGCCACGGCGGCGGGCAACTCAAAAGAAACGGAAGGGACCAAGGGACAAGAATCAGGGGAGGGGGAGTCATCGACACCGAGTGAAGGAAATAATCCGTCACGGGAGCAGATTAATGAAGGGGAGGAAAAAGATCAGATGGATACAGGCCAGAAGGCTCACGACGGGATAGGAAAAGGAGGTGATAAAGAACGATGTGCTCAGCAGGAAAAGGCTGCGGGGCAAAAGGGGAAGGTGAGGGAGTTAGGGGTTAAGAGACACGGGTCCAATGAAGGAGCAGGCTGAACAGCGGCCACCAAGGGGAAAGGAAAAGGGGGAAACAGAGGGGCTGGAGAAGGGGCTGTGCATGGCCTTGCCAGCCTGGCCTTCGCCCGCTCCCAAAGATGGACAAGAGCCCCCCCCCCCAAAGCCCCCGGAAAAGGAAAAAGAGGCTCTCCCCCCACCGGAGACCCCGGGGCCGGAGATCACCAGCAAGAGGCAAAAGCTGAGAGTAATACTAGACGCAGCCCCCCCCGACCCCCTGCCGTCAAACAAAGGAGTCGCCTTTATACCTGTGAGGAAAAAAGAGGAGGGATGGGAAGTTGACCTCCCCGCCCCCCCTGGCGCAATGCATGGGGAAATAACCATGACTGGCCGCTCCTCTTTCTTCCTCGCGCTCACATCCTGGGCAGAAGGCCTACCGATCCGTGGGCCAGAAATTGCCCACCTAACCAAAGACCTGGTGCCCAAAGGTGCTACGGCCGCCTTGGTAAGGTCGTATGGGCCCCATAGGTTGACGAGCAAAGATTTGTTCCTACGCTATGATCACACTCAGACTAAGGAACTGCGGTGGTTTGATCAGGAAAGCCTTAAAGATCTGCAACTACTCAAAATTAAATCGGGCGACCTTTGGACGGTCGACGAGATCAGAAGCTTCCTGATCAAGTTGCTGCGTTTTGGCACACTACAAAAAGGGTGGCCCGCTGGATGCAGAGAAGTGGCTGCCTATATATATATATATATATATATATATCGTCACAAACAGAACTGCCCGGTAAAACCGTAGGCAGAGAGAGAGAAGAGGACAACAAACGAGGGGCTGTGACAAACTGTTTCGTCGGAGTTTCACCGACTCATCAGGAGGCTGAACCCTATATATAAAAACACGGAGTAAAAGTAGTCCAGTATGAACGTAGTGGATGCGATCTACGGCAGGGACAGGACCTTAAAACACTGTAAACGGCAAGCGGACCTGGACCTGCGTTCTCTGAACGTTAACGGACTGGCCACTGCGAAACCCCCCAAAAGACAAGCCATAATGGACCAGCTAAGAGGGGTGGAAGGGAGGGAATGGCCGGACATTGTATGTCTGCAGGAAACCCACCTTATGGACTGCCCGGAGCACAATCACATACACAAAGAAACGTGGCCATACCAAGCCTACAGGGCCCACGCCCCTAGGCCTGGCAGCGGGGGAGTAGCAATGTGGCTCCCCCCTGGCACAAAGCTAGAAATGTTAAATTGGGCAGCGGACCAGGAGGAAGGAAGGTGGGTTTTTCTTACTCGCAATGTTGGAATTGGAGGTGGTTTGCATACTTAATGTATACGCCCCGAACGAACCGGCAGTCCGTCAGAGATTCTTGGACTCTCTAAAGGCTAAACTGCCACCAGGCATCCCTCCGATCCTAGTAGGCGACTTCAATGCCGCCCCGGACCGCTGGCTTGATAGATGGCACATCCCCTCCCCATGCCCCCAATATCTGCAAAATGACGAGACATGCATTGCAGAACTGCTCCAATCACTTAATCTCTTTGACAACTTCAGGAGACTCTTCCCCACAGACCGACGTTTCACATGCTTTTGCAGAAATAGCAAAGAAAAGACGTCCAAATCTCGCATAGACTTGATCCTGGCCGCGG
Source organism: Chara braunii (assembly GCA_003427395.1). Classification (NCBI taxonomy): domain Eukaryota; kingdom Viridiplantae; phylum Streptophyta; class Charophyceae; order Charales; family Characeae; genus Chara; species Chara braunii. The sequence continues at coordinate 262,532 of BFEA01000113.1, read as the reverse complement.
AGGAGATCCAAGGGGCCCTCCAAATTGCTGAAATATTCCCTCGCAGCCCGTACCCGGGCTTGGACCACGCCATGTGCATGGCCATATTTTCTTTCAAAAAAAAACCTGACCAAGGCAGGGGCTTCTATAAACTCAACACATCCCTCTTGAAAATCGAGCGTTTCCAAACCTATCTTAAGGAGACCTGGGCATTCTGGCAGGACCAGAAGAACCAGGTTGGCGACCCTATAGCATGGTTCAACAACGGCCTTAACTTTCTAGGCCACAAGTGCAATGAATACTCGAAGCTTCTAGCGAAGCAACGTTACGCAGAGGAAATGAGTTTATAGCACCAACTTCAAGATCTACAAAGATTGGAGGACGACACCACCGACCCAGTGGGGCTTCTATAAACTCAACACATCCCTCTTGAAAATCGAGCTTTTCCAAACCTATCTTAAAGAGACCTGGGCATTCTGGCAGGACCAGAAGAACCAGGTTGGCGACCCTATAGCATGGTTCAACAACGGCCTTAACTTTCTAGGCCGCAAGTGCAATGAATACTCGAAGCTTCTAGCGAAGCAACGTCACGCAGAGGAAATGAGTTTACAACACCAACTTCAAGATCTACAAAGATTGGAGGACGACACCACCGACCCAGTGGGGCAATCTGAAATCACCAGCACCATTCGCAGTCTCGAAACTCGACCCCTAGGCCATATGGAAAACCGATGGCAGGGAGCCAGAATTCACGGAATGCTCTCAAGACACATCACCGAGGGAGCAATGGAAGCGAAATTCTTCGCTAAGGCCAAAGCCAGGTCAGGGAGAACTGTAATAGAAGCCCTGGAGGATCCTACCGGTTCAAGGGCCCCCTACTAACATCTACGGCCGCGTGCATAAAAATAGCCAGGGACTTTTATCAGTCCCTGTTTACCTTAGAATGTGGAAAACATGTAACGGTTCAACGGTTGGGAGAAATAACTGCTTTCCTTCAACCGCTCACCAAGACCCTCACAGACAGGCAAAAGGAAGACCTGGACCGACCCCTATCAAAAGAGGAGATAAGGACTGCGCTGACACAAATGGAAGAAGAAAAGACCCCAGGTATTGATGGACTGCCAAAGGAGTTTTGGGACGCCCTATGGCCAACCATTTCACAGGACCTGATGGACTACTATCAGGATGTTTGGAGGACAGGTCACACAGGGGAAATAGTGAGCCAAGGCGTATTAACCCTCCTCTACAAAAAAGGGGATAGGAATAACATCAGGAACTACCGGCCTATCACACTTCTCATTGTGGTCTACAAGCTCGTGGCGAAGGCCCTGGCGAACCGGCTGACGCCGGTTATGACGAGCATCATCCACCCTGACCAGACTGGATTTATCCAAGGCAGGGACATTCAGGACAATATACTCCTGGTAAACGAAATGATCAAGCTCTCACGTCACTCAAATCACAACGAGGCCATAATCTTCATAGATTTCGAGAAGGCATATGACCACGTGGATTGGTTGTTCCTGGATAAGTGCCTAGAAAAACTCTTCGGGCCAGACTTTCGGAGATGGGTAAGGATCTTACATGAGAATGCAACTACCAGAGTTATGGTAAATGGGAACTTAGCTCCGCCCATCGAACTGCAAAGGTCTGTCAGGCAAGGAGACCCGATTGCCCCCTACCTCTTTGTTATAGTCATGGAGGCGCTGGCGGCTAATCTGAGAACACACAAGGACATCAAGAAAATCCAGGTTACTTCGATACCACAGGAAGCAATACCGGTATGCTCCCTCTTCACAGACGACCTGACCCTCATGGTCGACGCGTCCAAAGAAGCAATGGAAGGAATTCAGCACATGATGGACCGTTTCTGTCGACTATCTGATATAAGGGTAAATTGGGGAAATAAGACACAAGGCTGGTGGATACACTACCAGGGCACGAGGCCTCCATAACAACCTAAGGTCAAGTGGCTCCCCCTTGATGCCCCTATCAGGGTCTTGGGGGTGATAATGACAGCAAAAGGGAGACCATCCGGAATAAGCGTCTGGATAATCTGGAATGCGGCGTGGCATGCCCGCAAGACCTAAGAAATGCATAGGAAAGAAAGTCAAATTCACACCAAAGAAAGTAATCCAAAAATGAATTTGACCTAAGGTTTCTGGATATTGAAGTCCAGAGATTTTCCCTATCCAATAGTAGAATCCTGCAAATAGAGCGAATACGGCTCCCATAGAAAGTAAGTAATGAAAGTGTGCTACTATCAGCAGGTGCGAAGCACAAAAAGTTATAATGGGATATCTCTCCTAAGTACCCAAATTCATGCCGTGAAATGGAAGGCACAAAATCACGTCTCTTGGGTTAGGCGCGAAGCGCACAGAAAAGTATACCGAAGAAGGATACACCCGAGACTCATTCTCCGCCGAGCCCCTATCAAGGAGCTAGGTTAGGACTTTCCTGCATATAGTGAAGTAATAAGGTCAGAGATTACTCGTCTGACACGGCAATGAGTTTACCACTTTCATCGGCGAACAACCGAACCGTTGGAACCTCGACCTTCCACCATTACTGATGGGGTAAGACTATGCCTTCACCATCAAATTGAATTTTATCTGTCTTATGGTTGTTATCGTGTCGCCATAAGGCCCAACGAACACATACTAATGGACTTGCGGCCACGAAGTGGGTGAACAATGAATGGATCACAGGTCCCCCCCTGGAAAAGATGATACAATGGCAGGATAAGCAAACTTCCTTTTTGGGTGTGCGCTGATAATCAACAATGTCGTATTGGCCACTCTCTGGTATAAATCTGCCATTTGGGCGTTAGACAAGAAAGCCCTTCGCCCCCTACAACGCCAGCTGGCTGCATTCCTGTGGAGACGAAACCACGAGTATGGGATCCATCATCCAACCGAAATCGAGAGGTGGACTGGGCATCATAGACCCTCCCTGCAAACCAGAGCACTGGCGCTGCAGTGGCTCAAAAGGCTCATGTTAAGCCCAGAGACCCCGTGGAAGGGGCTGGCCAGGGAACAGATCACGCGATTGGCACCACCGACAGCACCAGAATGCGACCCGCTGATGTGGTTGGAAAACCGACAATGGTCCATCCCCAAAAGAACATCGTCGAGACCAAACACCCTCCCTCCCACCTCGGCCAGACGAGCAGCAAGGGAAGACCTACGAAAAGACCCGTTCTGGTCGGCCCTCCTCAGTACATGGAGGAGCCTCCCCCTCCCAGACAAAAATCCACCAGAGAGATGGGAAGAGGTGGCCCGACAACCCCTCTTCGGGAACAGATGGGTGGTGGACTCGCAAGGACGAACCCTCCACTGCGAAGATTCCCCTTGGCGTTGCTGGGTCAAGCAAGGAATAACAAGGATCATAGACATATGGGATATGGAAAGCAAGGACTGGGTCAGGCCAGGGCAGCTAAGGGGGAAACTACGCTATAGCCACCACCTCGAGGAGTCCCTTGAGGCCCTGACAGAAAAGGTACCTCTAGCGTGGTGGAGAATCCTCAAGAAGGGCCCCACATTGCAAGAAGAAGACTGGGTGGCCTTTCCGGAACGACCTGAGGTGGGCAAGATTGTACAATACGAAAAGGATGGACCAGCAAAGGTGGAGCTCCACCAAGTACAATCGAGTAATGTGATTCAAAAAAAGAACCTAGCGGAAATATTAACGTGCCACAAAGAAGAACTGTTCAGAATCAGGGGTTCTCTGTGAAAAAGAACAACTAGCCTACCTGTCGCAGATCCCGCTGCACCGACTCCCCCTGGACCCGGAGGAGTGGAAATGGTCAACACCCACAAGGAATGGCAGGAAATTCACAAAATCTTTGTATGGGCTAACGGTCAAAGCAACCTATAGGATACTTCGTCCGCGGTTCAACCTGCGAGATCAAGTGGAGGGCCGCTGGATGAAACAGTTGAACATAAGCAAAGACAACCTGAAGAAAGTGAAATGGTTCAAAATGGCAAAAGAAAAACCAGCGAAAAATTGCGTCGCTACAATGGCAAATGGAGCACCGTTGTCTTCCGACTAACGACTGGCTTATTGACAGAACACGTTTGGAGCAAATGGGGAAAGCTCTACCCTGGTGCAGACTATGCACGGACAAATTCCCGTCCCAGAAAAGACCTGAAACCATCGAGCACATTTTTCTTCAATGCCCCAAAGCAGTATGGCTTTGGAGATGGTGGGACATAATCTGGGACCAGGTGGAAACGCTAACCTCATGGCCGTGGGACTGGAAAGCCCTACTCTGCGAAACATGGACCGTCGACGATGTGGATGAGTTTACTGGGAATATGTTTAAACTAGGGCGCAGGGCGGTGCTTTGGGCCCTTTGGCGACGCCGATGTACCTACGAGATGGAACGAGTAAGACTAAAAGGGCCAGAATTCACGGACAGCATCCAACAACAGATCCAGACAGAAATAAAGGCGAAATGGGAATTAGTCAAAACACAGATACTCACACTGTCTTCAAAACATGACATTCAACAAAAGCTTCGGAAATTCTGCTCGGGCTGGCTGGGAGGAGACAAAGGGGGATGGATTGGGAGAGTGGAATGGGAAGGTGGGCATAAATCTGGGGAAGGTTTTGTCAGGGATTATCGATTGCTCTTCAATGATTGGACCAGAATAGATCTCGCTATCCCGGAGTTCCCCGACCTCTTCCCCCCCCCTTCAAACAGTTTAGTGGACTTAGCATGGTTTGGGAGAAATGCATGATTGCGTGGACTTAGCATGGTTTGGGAGGAACGCATGATTATAGACAACAGATTGTAGTAGTACCGGATAGTTGCTCAGGCTGGTTTGCAGACCTAGAGAGCATACAAGGGGAAGGAAGGGACCAGTAAGGAAGGTTTTTTTTTTTGGCTCCATCCCCAGGTGAAGAGGTCCCTGCTCGACCAATCCCCTGTCTTCCAGGGCAACCAATATATACTCATGTTAATGGGACGCTGGACCCGCTTTCCAGCAGGTGCTGCTCCCCACCAATAGATGGAGCCTCCCGGAGCATGCTAGTGGTGTCTGCCCCTACCAACACCACTAGCATACACTCGGGGTGCTATTTTGTAAAAAAAAAAAAAAAAAAAAAACGATCTCCTCGCAGCAAGCAATAAGGTTGGATGCACCTTTGACGCAGGAGGAGTTATGGGAGGCCTTGAAGTCAATGGCTCCAAACAAGACCCCGGGAAAGGATGGATTGACCAGGGAATTCTGGTTGGAGTTTTGGCCAATCCTAGGAGAAGAATACTTAGCCTATCTGGAGCAAGCATGGCAGGACGAAGGATTAGGACAGGATCTGGTGTCGAGCGCATTGGCTCCCGCCGTTATCACAAAGGTGGATGGGAGCCCTCCCGGCCATGTCACGCAGGAGTTAAAACAAAACAAAATGAGAGACAACTTAGGAACGATGCAAAACAATTTCGCGAACCGTCGAGACGGTCGCGGTTGCGTCGTCCCTTCACCGCTCTAGCCCGGTGCGCTAGCTGTACATCCCGCGGTCCCCAACGACAGGATAGCTTCCTGCGGGGGATAAGCTTTCCCCCCCTAAGGGGTTGTCACCACCCTTAGGGGTGTATCCCTATCGAGCTACTGACCCACGTGCGAAAGCTTTTAGATGCAATTACAGAGGTAGGTTAGCCGAGGGCGTTTGATCGTTTGTTGTAGTATAGATACGCTTGGTTAACGCCAAGCGAACTCGAACGCCGTCCGTTCCTAGGGCGCTGATCTCCTAGGTGCGGAGCGGACGCCAGTCGACTAGGACGGTTTCAACCAAGCGTGAGACCCACAACTCGATCCTAGTCCCTTTAACACATAGTCAGGCGAAAGTTACAAGAACCGCAGATAATTACATCAAAAGAAATCGACCATAGTCAATAGAAACATATCCAATCTGAAATGATAACAAGCAAAAATTTGAATCATCATACAATATATTTAATAACACAAGTTCAAAATAAATCCGACCTTCTCGGGTCGAACTCCACAAAACAATCATACAACCCCCAACGAGGACTTGACTACAGACAATAACATCAATGCAGCGGACAAGGAAGTTTCACTACCTCAGTTTTGACATGATGAGATGCGCTGCCAGAGTCATTTATTTCAGCCTACCGCCAACCTAAGATTATACACGCTCACACTTGTCTCCATACTTTCTTAATCTTATTGGATGATAGGCTACTTTGCGGATGATTCTTGATCAGGGGTATTGCTTGAAGTGTTACATGCCTCTCCCACTAGGAAGTGGTCTGGGGTACTCCTCCTCCTCGTCCGAGCACAAGACTCGGATCTTAGAAGTCGGGCCGTCTCCATCGAATCGGCAAAGTACCCTCCCGTAGAACGGTCCACCCTGGGTCGATAACAGGGCCGGCTCCTACAGCAACGAACCCTCGCCCAGATGCTTCCTAGAGATAGAAGATGTGTCCACTGCAAATAACTCTCATATATTTTTCATTTCTCCTAAGTCCAGGGTAACTTAGACGAAAAAAATTCAGGAAAGGTAAAGACTGAGAATCATTTGGACAGGTATAGACAGATGAGGTCATTCGGGATAGAAAGGGTCATTCCTTGGGAGAAGACTAAGTTCGTTTGACATTATTTACTCTATTTGAATCGAATTCACTTTACGATATGCATTGAATTAACCTATTTCATAACAACAAGTCATTTTTAACATCCTGGTAGGTGAGAAGTAAAGGGAAGACGATCATTTTCCCTTCTCTCAAATAGGCATAATCAACCTCCTTTGCAAACATCCTTCTACCTACCTGCACAACATGCATAGAAAACAAGTTCAAAAGAAAACAGTACAATCCCAGACTCACGTCAGACCTTCCCATTCACATGCATGACTCGCACAACTTTCTCTACCTTTTCTTTCGAACGTTCAAAACAACAGGGTCAAGCAAAGTGTGGGTTCACACAGGTGTGATAGGAAATATGAGTCAATCAACTGACCTTGAGTGAAATTTGATCCGGCCCACTCAAGAAAGCCGAGTAATATATCAATCAGAAGAAAAGAATCGCCGTAAAAAAAAAAAATTGCGGCTCACAACTCCACAAGTTGTGACCTCTCTCCTGAATCAAGGTCCGCGTCCTTCTCCAAGTGCCCAATTACAACAAGACCGGGTTCACTGAGAGAATTCAAATGGGATAACCCCTCCAGAAGGGTGCTCCCATCAATGAGTCTCTATGTGGTCCCAATGTAGTCCCACACCCTCGCCGCAATACTAGGTGGTTCATAACTCAAAACCGTTGGCACTGCGAGTAGCAAAAAAAAAAAAAGGTAGCCCTGGCTGAAAACCGCATGTGCCACGAGCCTCCAAAAAAATAACGATGCCCTTCCAGCGCAAACCGCAAGTACCGCACTACAATAATTGTTGCCGCAAGCATTCATTTCGCACTTTCTTCATGCCGCCGGCCCACGCATTGCTACCGCACAATCCCAAATGCGCACCAGTGTTAGCCCAACCTCTGGCCCCCATTAGAATCCACCATAGTTGCCGCACACCACAAAAAAAATAAAGCGCGGAATTGCCACTCGCCGCACCGTCAAAACCGGTACCACTCCGCCCCTCAACACCACCGCCAGATCACACACAAAAAACTGCCTCCACTGTGACACAAAAGACCCGTAGCATCTTCCCTCACCTTAGTGCTGTCGACGTGCCGCGAACATAACCCCCCCAAAAATAATGTCGATACCACCGCCAATCTTGGCAGCATGATCCCACCGAAAAATGTTGCTGCCACCGTGCCAAAAAAAAAATGGCAGCACTTCCCCACTGACAACGTTGCTGCCGCCGTGCCAAAAACAAACGGCAGCACTTCCTCACTGACAGTGTCGCTGCTGCCGTGCCGAAAACAAACGGCAGCACTTCCTCACTGACAGCGTCGCTGCCGCCGTGCAAGACCGGCAGCGCTTCCGCACCACCGCCAAAAATACACTGCTGCCGCCGTGCAAAATGGGCAGAGCCTCCCCTGCACCGCTTGCCGAAGACTTGCCGCCGCCGTGCAAAACGGGCAGAGTCTCCCCTGCACTGTAATAAAAATAGCTGCCTCCGCCGCGCTGTGCAGGCAGCACCTTCCCTGCACTTCACCAAATGAAGTGGTCGCTATGGCAGCCTCCACTCCCGTGCTCACTGCAGTCCTCCACACTACTCCACCTCTCACTCACTGCCTCTCAGCACTTTAGCCGCATAATGCTGCTCTCCACTCCACATTCAGTCAGAATGAGCAGCACCTCAACTGAGTGAGGATGCTGCTGGCCAGCCCCGCTTTTATAGCTGGGCTGAAGTGGTGGTCAGCCACTTGAGGCTCAGCCAAAAAACGGGGCTGAGCCTGGCCCTCGATCTGAACCTGGATCGAGGGCTGGAAATCTTGATGTTCCACTAGGAACATCAAGCCCCAGACTTTGGCAATGCACCCGGCTGCCACCCTCGGCCAGGCGCAGCCCCAAAGTGTGTATATACAGCCATTTACAGCTGCCTGTTCAAAACGAACATGTGCAGTCCCATCAGCCCCTAGAACCTTCTGGGGGCTGCACCTGTTCCACGGCCGCGGCCATATTCGCGACCATTTTCCCTTTCTCTCCTTTTCCTCCCTTCTTCTTCTTCTTCTTTCTACCCCCTGTATCTTCCCTGAACCCGTGGCCACGTACGTGGCCGTTATTTTTTTTTTTTCCCTTTCTTTCTTTCCTACCTTCCCCCTCGTTTCTCTGTGCAGGCAGCTCAAACGGCCAGCCCCACAGTCACTTCGCAAACTCGAACTAGAGTCAAGCTCAAAGGGGCTTCTCCCCCTTGCTGCAACACGCGCCCGCACCCGGCCGCAAACAGTGTCAGGTTCGGGCGTTGTCGAGTGCTGCAGCCCGTTCTTGAAATCGGACGGGCGCAGCCACGACGACACCAGGAAACTCAAACATAAGAATTAAAAAAAAAAAAAAAAAAGAAACAAAAAGAAAACAAAGAAGAAAAGAAACTTACCTGTTTGTGGCCACGTTGCAGCAGCCGCCAGGTAAGATGCTCCCCTTCCTTCTCTCTCTCTCTCTCTCTCTCTCTCTCTTTCTCTCTCTCTCTCTCTCTCTCTCTCTCTCTCTCTCTCACACACACACACACACACACACACACANTCTCTCTCTCTCTCTCTCTCTCACACACACACACACACACACACACACACACACACACACACACAAACATACAAACATACAAAACGTATACTTCCCCCTTTTAGGGGTAGAGCCATTCGACTTGGTTCATCCCGCACACAGTCATATCGACTGTCGGGGCTTAGCCTCCTGATGAGTCGGTGAAATTCCGACGAAACAGTCTGGCACTGTCATCCCCCACCACGGCCCGTTCATCAAAACGAACGGGCACCTAAATAATGAAACGAACGAACGGGGGGGATCTAAAAAGAAGAAGAAGACAAACAAAAAAAAAAAATCTACAACAAAATCTAATAACAAATCTATAAAAAAAAATAAAAAAAACGAAAGGAAAAGAAATCAAAACGGCTGCCCAAAAAAATGGGCGCCTGCATTGTTCTTTGGGAGGTCTAACTCCCTGTCACTTCACAGTGCGCCATTTGGCGCTTCTCGAACTTAGTTTTTTTTTTTTTTTTTTTTTTTGATTTATGTGTGTCATCCTTGCGCAGGGGCCATGCAGATCTGCGCGGCCGATCTCAGCCGCACGATCTTTGCGATCGACGGTCGGAATCGACCACGCCAATAGCATTCTAGGTGGCCAGCTCCAAAAGGAGCTAGCCCAGTAGTGCAGCCTCTCAGATTCGATCCTATCACGAGAGCTAGACCTGCTCCTCTTCTATATGGAGAGGTGCAGCCCCCAGTAGGCCCAGCCCACACTTAACAGGCCCAGTTTACCTTGCCCAGCGCTTCCCCTGTGGATGGTTGGCCATCCACGGCGCAAGGGCCATGCAGATCTGCGCGGCCGATCTCGGTCGCACGATCTTTGCGATCGACGGTCGGAATCGACAGCGCCGATAGCATTCTAGGTGGCCAGCTCGAAAAGGAGCTAGCCCAGTAGTGCAGTCTCTCAGATTCGATCCTATCACGGGAGCTATACCTGCTCCTGTTCTATATGGAGAGGTGCAGCCCCCAGTAGGCCCAGCCCACACTCAACAGGCCCATTTTACCTTGCCCAGCGCTTCCCTGTGGATGGCTGGCTATCCACGGCGCAGGGGCCATGCAGATCTGCGCGGCCGATCTCGGTCGCACGATCTTTGCGATCGATGGCCGGAATCGACCGCGCCGATAGCATTCTAGGTGGCCAGCTCCAAAAGGAGCTAGCCCAGTAGTGCAGTCTCTTAGATTCGATCCTATCACGGGAGCTAGACCTGCTCCTGTTCTATATGGAGAGGTGCAGCCCCCAGTAGGCCCAGCCCACACTCAATAGGCCCAGTCTACCTTGCCCAACGCTTCCCCTGTGGATGGATGCCCATCCACGACTTAGAGATCACTCCTGTCTCGAAGTCAATGCCCGCGGCCCTGAATCTTCCTATTCCTCCCGCGTCGTGGCCCCATACCCTGCGCATTCCCCTTTTTAGCCTACTTAGGCCCTGAATCGCGCGGCTGCTACATGATTTTAGGTAGGATAAGTCTAGCCGTAACATTCCCACATCCCCTACAGCCTCAACAATAGCGAAGCACTGCCGGGTACTGCCATTACTCTCGGACGTCGCAGGCGTCCGGACTAGGGTTGTAAAATTTTTAGTCTCTCAGTCATAGGTCAGGTCTGAATAAACTTTTGGCACGTCAGTCTCATCAAGTCCTTCAATTCAACAAAAGCGCCGGACTATGTCCGACGCTTAAAATCCCTGGCAAATACCCTTGTCAGGGTATTTGCCTCGACACCGGCAACAGGAGTAGTGACGTTATTATACAAGAAAGGGATCCCTTCGGACATTCGGAATTATAGGCCAATTACGTTGCTAACACTCACGCATAAGATAGTAGCCAAAGCATTAGTAAACAAACTCACTCCTCTCACAGGGAGTCGTTTTCATTTGGACCAGACAAGATTACCGGGAAGGTTCATCTTAGACAAAGTCATGACTCTGGCTGAGACAGCGAGGTGTATAAGAGATAAACGTATTAATGCTGCAATACTGTTCTTCGACTTTGAGAAGTCTTATGACTAGGTCAGCTGGCCCTTTCTGCAGCAATGCATGGAAAAGATGGGGGTAGGTCCGAATTTTAGGAAATGGATAAGGGTTTTATATAACAATGCGCAGGGCCAAGTGCAAGTTAATGGTCATTTGTCAGCAACCTATAGAATGTCGAGATCAGTTAGGCAAGGTGACCCGTTAGCGGCGCCGATCTTCCTGTTCATAATGGAGGCCGTTGCTTCCTTCTTACCGAAGGATCCTTCAATTCAAAGGTTAGTGGTGGAACCGGATCAACAGGGACACTCAGTTCAGCTTCCCACAACCCTTTTGTTTGCTGATGATCTAACAGTGCTCATTAGGGCATCAGACTCATCATTTCAAGCACTAACAAGGGCAATGGAGGCTTTTCAATTGGTGTCAGAAATGAAAATAAACTGGCAGAAAACGGAGGGTTGGTGGTTGGGTGAGCAAGGGCAAAAGAATGGCAACTCCCGGTTGAATGCCCGGAAGGTCTACAATGGACGTCTCCGCAGGCCCCGATTAGATATCTAGGCGTGAAGATTACAGAAGCAGGTACACATCACTCCAAGGCAGCAGATCTAATGTCCAAGATCCTGGGTAAGCTGGGGGCTATTCGGGAGGGCACTCATATTAACTGCATCTATCTTTTCTATGATCTGGTATGCACGGTCAATTTGGACCCCGCCAAATACTACGTTATCATTGCTGAGAAGAAGGGCAGCGGCGTACTTATGGACATCTAATGCAATGTCTGTACACTTCATTTCTAAGGTGGCGTGGAAGCATGTTACCAGACCGAAGCAGCAGGGAGGACTGGGGATTTTAGACCCAGATCACCAACTTAAAGCACTCCAGACCAAATGGGTAATTAAGTTGATCGCCCAGCATAACTTGCCTTGGATGTCCCTAGCGCTCTATCAGATTAGGAAATTGGCTAAGTATAGAACCCCACCGAATATGTCGGGCCAGTTCTGGGTCATGTGTACCACATGGGCGAAAGGGGTTAGGGAAGTTAATGACAGGGGTGGTAATGAGGAGGTAGTAAGGAAGGCATCATATTGGGGTCAACTAATGAAACTCTGGAAGGAAACCTTCCCGGCAAGTGTCAGCGAGCCTCGCACAAGAGAAGAAGTTTTTAGACAGTCATTATTTTGTAACTCAAGTATTAGGGATGCGCAGGGAAAACCACTGACCCTTTTAATTAAAGACACGAAATGGGGTAAGTGTCTAGAGCATGGGGTCTGGCAGGTTAAACACCTGTGGGAAGGCTCGGAAAATAGGTGGAAAACAGCTAAAGAGCCAAGGGGGTCCCTAAGGGGTTGTCACAGGCTGTCGGAAAATTTAGAATAGTCCTAAGAGCCATTCCACAAAGGTGGGGGGATCTTCTGAGAAAGGAATCACGGTGGGGGCTAGGGGACTGGGCCACATGGGAAGATGACAATGCTCCAGGAGAAGTTTTCAGGATATGGGATCAGGAGCCTGCAAGGCCGGAATGGCTTCAGGCAGACAAATATACCATAATGCATCAAGGGAGCACCACCTCTTTACTTGAGAAGAACTCCAAAGTGCCTATAACCATTCTCAAAAGTCAATTGCGTAAGGTAAGAGTAGTTGGGACAGACGAATTCACAGTTTTCTGTCCAACTACTCCGGTGGAAGATTTGGAAGTCGACCCTGGGGAATGGGCATGGAGGATCAGAAGTGGCACTGCGGGATCAGAAAGGAGAATTAATATTCTGCATTATACCACTCGGATCGGATATAGGTTGAGAAGAAGATCCTTTTCTCTTACGCCTCAACTATTGAAGCGGTGGGAAAAGAGGGTGGGGATTCCACCGGGACAACTGTCCAAGTTTCCTTGGCCGGCGATTAATGCGGTCCGCTTGGGAAAAGTCAGAAGCATGCAGTGGCTAATAGCCCATGTGGCTCTGCCGGTGAATGAATGGTTAAATGAGAAAAAGGAGTCTGACAAGGAGGGACCCAGCGAATGCGGTGTGTAGAGTGTGTCAGGGCGGCATGTCAGAATCAATGCAGCATTGTATGTTGGAATGTATGGGAGAAGTCATCATTTGGGATGAGGCCAGGTGTATCTGGGGTCAGATCTCGAAGGTCCTTAGGTACTAAAATTTCCCTTTTGTTGGGGATCCAAATCCCGAGGCAGTGGCTGTCGTTCGAGAAGCTTATGTTCCAGTTGATATGTCAATATAGCCTGTGGACTATTTGGAAGAAGAGATGTCGAATTACTATTGACGGAAGTACAATGCACATACAGGAGGCACGGGAGATATTCTTGACATTACTTGAAACAGACTTACGTCCGCAATGGAAGAGGGTCAGGGCCCAAATTCTGCAAAATCCGGGGCAGGAGGAGGAAATTAGGAAGAAATTCAATACCAAGGTCCTGGGGCAAGGAGCGGTTGCAACCATGCAGGGAACTAACCGTGTATTTAAATGGAGAAGGGGGGTTGAAAGGCAGTCAATAGAAGGGGTTTAAGGTTTAAGGTGTTTGTTTTTAAAAAAAAGGGAATTAAGTTAGCTGGAAACGGCTTAAGGGTTTAGGGTTCTATAATTCTGTAAGAAGGGCTTACGCTGTTAGAGGGTCAATAGGAGGTTTTGTCTGTAACGTTGGAAAGATAATCCAGGAAAAACGAAAAAAAAAAAAAAAAAAAAAAAAAGATTAGTGGAGTAGTTCTTTCTTGTTGATAGGGATAGATCTGGCAGATCTGGGATTTGATCTGAGAGGGAAGAATGAAACATGGCAAGCTGACAGTCAATCCTCCAGAGGTCTGGAGTAATCAATGCTGTTCAGGGGTCCTTCGAAGCGTGTGTTGTTCTTCGAACTTTCTCCAGTAATCAATGCTGTTCAGGGGTCCTTCGGCCAGACGGAAGGAAGCATGTGTTGTTCTTCGAACTTTCTCCAGTTCAATGCTGACAGTCAATCCTCCAGTGTCCTTCGGCCAGACGGAAGGAAGCGGATAATCTGAAGTACAAAAAAGAATAATAGGTAGTCAAGCATGCAGTGTAGCAAAAGAGAAGAGACCAGATTCTCCGAACTTTCTCAAGTCTATTATGTCAAGCCACAAGTCAGACACGAACAAGAACCACATATATAAGAGAAAAAAGAAGTTTGAAAAACTCTTCCTAGCAGAATGAGGTGAGACGGGTGTTGCATGGTCACTTTTGCCCATCTGATGTGTATGCGTTTTACGTGCTGGGCGATAAGTAATGCCTCGTGTACAGCCTTCATGACTCGAAATCTTCTGTATTTGTTATCTGGGCAAATTTTCAAAATGCCCCTCCAACTTCCATTTATTTGCGGTTTGCCTCTCCGACAGCCGACTTACCCTGTCGTGCCCCTGGGGCCTCTGAAGTTTCCTGCAGGCCCCTGTCAGTGAGGGGTGCAACTTTCCAGCATACCCCTGTGGCCATTGGTGGCACTCACAGCCGTTCCCCTGGCCCTCTGAATCTCAACAGATCGTGACGACAAGGCCACTCTACTGCTTACAACACCCCGTTCCCTGTCTAWGTCGTCTGCAAAGGGTTTGACTTTCCGAGCGAAAGAAATTGCGATGAAGAGAACCCTCACGTGTCGGTGCTCTGCCGCAGGAGGGACAACTGCGAACTTATGCTTTCGGGGCCAGATGGGGGGGGAGGGGAGCTACTGGGGCATACTGGAAATCTGGAACCGGTACCGGTAGGGGAATATTGAACATATTTCAGGCCCAAACGGCGCCGGTTTTCTTTTCCGGAAACTTCAATCGTTGTCAGAGGGGCATGACAGGGTAAGTCGGCCGTCAGAGGGGCATACTGCAAATAAATGGAAGTCGGAGGGGCATTTCAAAAGTTTTCCCTTGTTATTTAGACAATGTATGGAGGGGCAGTGAGGGTGTACACGCACTAGGACGTCTTCCACGAGCTGTCGACGTGTTTCCAGTCAGTTTCATCCAGGTCTAGCCATAATTACAGTCAGATGCATTTTCGAAAGTGCCAGTGTGAGGCTGCCCTGAAAATGGTATTGCAATTGTAAATGGTCTTGGGGACAAAATAAAACGCAATTTAAGAAAAAAAAATATAAAGCCAGCCAAACATGTTGAGTTACTTGAGTACCTTGTGACTGAAATTGTGCTGTCAATGTATGCAGACATTGCAGAGTCCATCAGACATCTCAACCCAGGTCAACTTACGCTGGGGAGACCGAACAACTACGGCAATGCACAAATGGTTTGGAGTGCTGCCCATGTTCTGGTGCATTTCGGGGACGCCACCATCACTGGGTTTATCTCAGCGAGAATGGTGATCGGATCGATGTTTGAAGAGTGGTTGTCGAGGCTGACGAATGAGCCAGATGTTCGCAGTTGGGTTTACGATTTGATGCCTGAGTCGTCTTTCCTGGTGGCTGTTCACAAACCGCCGAAGAGTTTCGCTAGACCCGCAGATTACAAGCCAAGTACAGGACAACAACTGCGTGGTCAGGAGTTCCAATTGGGCAATCGGAACTACACAATGAAGTGTGAACACGTCAACGGCCCGCATCCGGTTCCTTGGGGTCCAATCAAGGCGTTTGTCATAATCGTGCTTGTCTCTGCGCTGGTCTTTTACATCGTGTGGAGTTCGGCAGGGCGGCTCGAGCTTCTGCTGGAGAATGACCAACTGATTAAAGCAGAACAAAGTCTGCAAGAGTATGCAAGATTTGTTGAGGAGAAGTTCAAAGCAGCTGAGAACGCGGATGAAGCCAAGAGTAAGGTTCTTTTTTTTTTTTTTTTTTTTTTTT
>BFEA01000113.1:195493-232780 GCA_003427395.1 Chara braunii | reverse complement strand
CCATAGCCGAGCTGCGCTGCTGTATGCTGGATGGGGCGCATGGTGGTTCTTGGGTGCATGTGGCATCTGTGAGTTGGGGATCGAGGTTGTGAGTGTTACAAGAGACATATGGGTGCATGTGGCATCTGTGAGTTGGGGATCGAGGTTGTGAGTGTTACAAGAGACATACCTGGTGCTTGAGGCGAACGGCATTGGCCGAGATCTGCTCGTACTTCGGGGAGCTGTTGATGTCATCAGCGGCATTGCAGATAGGCTAGATAGGATCCGCCATTTGTATTCTGGGCGCCAGATAGGATATCGACATTGGTTCTTTGTCGATGATGATGAGACTATTCCAGCATTGTCAATTATGAGTTTTTGTTGTGCTCTTATTTGGTGGAACTAATGATGCAATTTTGCTATTGGTTCGAGGTCACGACTATCTGGTCCCATGTGTATGATGCTGTTTCATTTCTGAAGTTCGCTATCGCTCATTTTCCTTGCAATTTGGTATCGGAGTTGTGGCACGGTGCGCTCATCTGGTGCTTGTCCTCTGCCTATGCGGTACATGCATGCGGTCTGCTAAGCGAGCGGCCGTAGGGAATGTGTAGTGAGGAGGGCGAAGGCAAGCAGGCGACCCAGGTGGAGAGGGGATTGCCAGGAAGGCTACTATGTGGTGAATATGGGGTGTTCACAGTGTGATGAGAACTATCCGATGTGTGATTGATGCTGAGGTGGAACGGCGGTGTAATGCTGGTTGTGCCGAAGCAGCGATTGGTCATCACTTTGGGTCATCTGGTGAGAATATATGTGGTTGGGGGCAGCTATTTTGAGGTACGTCTACCCTCTTCGACACTTCTTACCATGAGGATGTGTGTTTTGTCTTGAGAGTCCTCTCATGTGAGGAGTCGTGTGCGCTCAACCTTGAAAGTCATCAGTGTTCACGTGGAGCATCTAGAAGGAGAGGGTGGTGCTATCTGAAGGGCCTTGGACGAAGCACTGGGTCACGGTCACCATGCCAACCCATCGGGAGTAGGGCACGCATGCTTTGCTGCTTTGTCCTTTGTCTGCTCGCTGCACTGTAGAGGGGTTCTGAGGGGCAGGCCAACCCTACGGGAAAGACGAGTACCAAACGTCTATAAATAAGTATCGGCGGGGACCTTCCATTGGCTGTGATCATCGTCCTGTTTGCGACGTTAAAGAATTCCTGAGGACTTCGGGGGCCGTCCATAAAAACGCCTCCTGATCGACCAATCGGTCGGTGTAAGGCTCGCTGCACGCGAGGATAAATATGGTGCAGGGCTGGCCAGCTCAGCAGGACTCGGGGCACAGGGGTGGGCCGTGTGCACACCTTTAGACACGCACGCTGTTCCGGATTACTCAGGGGCGGTGACGACAAGAGACATTCATGAAGAACTGAGGGAGGGGTAGATTCCAGGTGATAAGTTTGGGCAAGATTCCATTCTGCAAACAGATCCAACAAATGATTCTATTTTTATTTTGATTAGTTAGATGTACAACCATTAACATCTGACAGACAGCATAGTTAGAAGTGTTTTCTGTTCATTGTGCTTTCTGTTTGCGAACTATTCAATTCAAAGTAGTTTTGTTTGTAGGAACCCGAACTTACCTGTTGGACCCAAATGTATATACTCTGACTTAGCCACCGATTAATTATTTAATTACCGTGCACTACGCTGCGGTAGGCATCAGAGAGTGACCTAGTGCAGATCGTGTATAGTTGTGTGGCTTATGAGCGACAGGGATACCACTAGTGAGGACGATAGGATCTTGCGATCGGTTAGACGCCCGATAGCCCACTTGGCATTAGGACCAGAGGGCGACAGATTTATGTTTCGCCAGCAGAGAGAGAGGCAGCAGCAGTAGAGAAGAGCTAGGGCCGCAGAGGCAGGCAGGGCATTCGCAAGTGAGGCCGCTTCTTCAACAACCATGACAATTGCTGCGCAGCAGAGTTCTCGGGCTAGTAGTTCAGGGATTGTAGCCCAAACCTTGAGTCGGTCCACTGGCGTCATGGCAAGCCAGCCAATAGTGTTGACTCCCGATGAGATCGTCATACAACAGGCAGCACTGCAAGAGGCGCAGCTACAGAAGTCTCTAGGAGAGATAAAGGCAGAGAAAGAAAAGATGATTAGAAGAAGAGCAAGGAGGCAAGCGGACGTTAGTGAGTTAGAGGGAATGGACCTGACGCACATGGATGCAGATGTGACGACGATCCGGACAGTTCTGCTAGGTGTAGTAGAAATGCAGGACCATCACACGGCCCTCCTTCAGGACATCCAGCAGAGTCTGGCCGTTTTGGTCGGGCGAGCGCAGGCAGGTCCATTGTCGTCCGGGCACGGTGCCTGGCCCGTTGTACATCCGCCTCCTTTCGTCCCACCGGTGACTGGAGTATCCCCATGTGTTTCTCCAGCATCGGTCCAAGCCGTTTCCGTAGGTATGTCGTTAACAGGAGGGGTCTCAGCAGGTCCTAGTGGACAGGTTCCTGTACAGACAGTGTTTTTCCAACCTCCGTTGCAGGTTGCTGTAAGTGGGCAGCCTGTTGTCTCGTAGTCTGCTCAGTCGCAGGGTATACAGCCCCAACAGCAACTAGTGCAGCAGTTTGCGCCTCAGGGTCCACAGCCCGGAATGGTGCAGGTACCGGGACAAACCACGTGGGTTCCAAAGACGGCCATTGCTTCTCCCAAACCTTTTTTAGGGGACAAGAGAGGCGAAGACCTCGACACATGGTTGAGGTCAGTGTCGGTCTATGTCAAGTGTAAACTGACCTTGCTGCATGAGGAAGTGCTTGTGGCTACCTGCTATTTAGAAGGGAGTCCAGCAAGATGGTCGAGTGGTTTAGTGCAGTTATAGGGATACGGTCATGACTTCCGCGCTTGGGCAGTCAACCAAAAACTGGATGACTTCCTCAAGCTGGTGGAAGAAAGGTGGCATGATCCTCAGGAGGCTCAAAAAGCGATTGACGCGATCCTGACTCTGAACCATAGACAATTCAAGTCAGTAAGAGAGTTTTACTCACCTCCTCCTATACCTCTCAGGAATCAGTTGGCGGGTGAGGCCAACATCAACATGCATAACTTCCCCTCGTTCAGCAAGAAGGCCCTAAACTTGGAGGTAAAGATAGGGCATAGACAAGCATCCACAACGGACGGTAGGAAAAAGTCACTGCCTCCCAACTGGAAGGCGAAGGGTCGCATTATGTTCGTCGACAACTCGTGTGATTTTGTCTACTTCCTGCCCAACGAGTTTCCGCCATCTGTTTTTGATAGTGGGGTCTGGATTTTTTGTCTTTAGAGACAGTCTGTACCCCAGTTTAACTGTGTAGTCTTGAACTGGGATTTTGGTCTTTATGTTGCAGACCTTGCTTGGYGGCCAYGCCCATTCGGCTGGATCGAACTCCAAGTTGCGGATTGTAGTATCAGGCCTGTATATTGATTTCGGCCATGCTCCTAGGACCCTTACTTTCCGAAGTAGGAAAAAATCTAMGACAGACGACTCAACTTCACAATTVRGGATATTCGGCGAACCCGTKTTGGAGGAGGAGATCGGRAAAGARAGGAAGGTTGCCTTAGTGYGTGAGCCCTGCTGCCAAYGAGAGAATTGATAGGCTCRCGGGGGTGTTGTTTCTTGAATCATTAGTCCCCACTCACCCGGTCTCCAGGGCTCGTTTTTTGCCAGAATATCCTTCCATTCCTGTGGGATGCAGCTGAGTAAGAATTGGAGATTAGTCCCTCGTCTATGGCAGCCTTTCAGACGGTGGCTGATTTCTTGTTCTGTTACCCAACCCTTTCTATCTTCCACCCATAAGTGGTCGATTTTCCAGATACCGTTTTTGATCCAGGATAACCATCTCTGTTCTAGAAAGAGAGGGTTGTCCGCCTCGTTTTTTATCCATTCATTCCCGAAGAGCGGTTGTCTTAGTATTTCATCCTTAGATTTAGGTCTGTTTGTCCTGTTGGGAAGTATTTTCCTCCAGGATCGGAGTAATGCCGGCCAGTAAGGTGTCGGCGGTCGAGGGTCATTGAGCCTGTTATTCCTCGTTCGATTCCTGCGACCTGTGTTTATTACCCATTCTTTATTCATTACCCAAAACAGGCCTGTCATATCGTTGGGAGATGRAGTTGGGGCCACSRATCTTATAYTGTCCAATGCCAGCTTATTCCATGCGCTGTCTTGATTCATCAGTAGTTTGATGATCCATTTGATTTGCAAGGCTTTCGTTTCTGTTCCGGGGTCGATAATTCCTAAGCCTCCATTACTTGTCCTTCCTGTAACGTAGTGCCAGGCGATCTTGGATATTCCTTTTTCCTTATTAGGATCTCCAATCCATAGGTAGATCCTAGCTCTTCGGTTTAGTTCCTTAAGCGAACTGTCAGGGATTGTCCAAATGGACGCGATATACCACATCATTGAAAAGATCGATCTATTGAGGACTAGTGCTCGACCAATAAGGGACGTGAAGGTATTGCCCCATCTTCCGATTTTATTGATTTGTTTGGTTAGCAAGGATGGGCCCATTTGGGGAGCCAATCCTTCCTTTGTCATTAATATGCCCAGGTAGCAGGTGGGTGCGTCCGGCGTTTGCCATGTCATTGCCGCCTCGTTGCCTTGGAGTGAGGGGGGTTCCTCCTCGGATAGCCACCAGCCGATTGTCTTACCCCAATTAATGTTCATTTATGAGGCTAGTTTGAAGGCTTCCATTGCTTTAGCTAGGGACCTGAAGGAGGAATCAGAAGCTCTGATAAGGACCGTTAAATCGTCAACGAACATGATAGCTATTGGGAAGTCTATTTGGTGGGAAGACCCTACGTTTGTGCTAGCTAGCCTTTGAATTGATGGATCCTTGCGGAGGAAGGAAGCAATTGCCTCCATTACGAATAAAAATATTGAGGGGGCCAACGGGTCTCCTTGGCGGACCGAGCGGGAGATCGGGTAGGATTGTGATAGTAGACCATTGACTTGGACACAACCTTCTGCATCTCTATACAGTATTCGGACCCATTTTCTGAAAATAGGACCTACTTCCATTCTTTCCATACTTGCTTCCATGAAATCCCAGTTTACTTTATCGTATGCCTTCTCAAAATCAAAGAAGAGAATGGCGGTGTTTATTTTCCTTTCCCTGATTTTTCTCACCGACTCGTTCAGAGTCATAACATTGTCTAGAATATAGCGACCCAGGATGAAGCCGGTCTGATCAATGTGGAAGCATTTGTTGGTAATTTTGATAATCCGGTTGGATAAAGTTTTGGCTAGGATTTTGTAAGGGAGGGTTAGCAGAGATATGGGTCTGTAATTTTTGATGTCTTCTTTTTCGCCCTTTTTGTATAGTAATGTGACTACGCTGCTGCTGAGAAGATTGCCCAGTCCTCCCTTGGACCAACAATCATTGTAGAAGAGTAACAGGTCCCGTCCTAGTAAGGGCCAAATTTTCTTCCAAAATTCTTTTGTTAATCCATCGATTCCCGGGGACTTGTTGTTATTCATGCTCTTTAGTGCCAGGTGTAGTTCTTCCAGAGTGATTGGCTTGTCAAGAGCTTCGGCCAGGTCCACTGATATTGTTTGTTCTAAGTAGCGAAGCATTTTGTCTTGCCTCAATAATGTTGGAGGGAATCGGAGTCTCGGTCTTGGAGAGGTAGAGGTCCTTATAGAAATTGTTAGTTATCTCAAGTATGCCTTCGCTATCTGATCTCACCGTTTCCGGGGTTGTGTGGGATCTCAGACCCTCAATTGTGGTGGCTCTCGAGTTTGCTTTGATTCGGACAAAGAAGTGTTTTGTCATAGAGTCGCTGAGTTCATGCTCGCACATTCTAGCTCTTATTTGGAGACCTCTCAGGTCCCACCATTTCCACGTGGCCAATTTATCTCGTGCCTTTTCAAATAAGTTGTTATAAAAGGGTGAGGTGGGGTTATTCATTAAATTGGTTTCAGCCACTTTCAACACGAATTCTAGTGCTTGTTTTCTCTGCTTCCTTATAGACGCTAGTCTCCTCGAGACTTTAGACACTGAACTTGAAAGGTTGGAATAGCTCTTTTGAAACCATTCCCATCGATGGTCAGTGCTTAGGCGCGCGGATCTCTGGACCTCCCAACAGTTGCAAACCTCACTTTGGAAAGTCTGGCTCAGCAAGAGGGAGTTGTTGAGCTTATGGAAGCTGGCTCCCTTTTTGACCACATGGTCAAAACAGACAACCAGTTCAATTGGTTTGTGGTCCACTCCTGGATATGGGGCCAAGGATAATACTTCAGCATTCTTGATTGCCCCCATCAAGATTTCTGAAACTAGAAAGTAGTCTATTCGCGAGAAGGCCGTGTGATTGGCGTGATTTTTCTTRATCAAGGTGAAGGTTCTCTTGTTTGGGTGAAGGATTTTATGAGGGTCTACCAGGTTGTGATCCAGCATCAATTCTTGGATTGGTATAGCCTCAGAAGAATTTGGGGTGCCGGGCGACCTGGATATACGGTCTAGTGCCGGGTCTAACGTGGCATTCCAGTCTCGTGCCAGGATACAAGGGGTCAGAGGTGGGATCAGGTCTTTAATGTTTCTTAAGAAGATTTTCCTTTCTGATGACGAGTTTGGTGCATAGATGTTGAATAGTAAGAAATCCTCCTCCTTCCATTTCAGGTGTAACATGCACAAAACTTCCTAATCCTAACAAGCCGTTTATAGTAACCACGGATGCTAGCCAATATGGCATAGGCGTTGTGCTTGCGCAGCAGGAGGGGCCAAAGTTGAGGCCTATGGAGCACGTCCAAAAAGATGCCCTCTTAGAAGTTGGCTAAGTCCACCTATGAGAAGGAGCTTTATAAAGCGCTAACCCATTGGAGGCATTACCTCCTTGGGCGGTTTTTCTACGTCAGGATTGATCATCAGACCCCGAAGTGGATGAAAACCCAGCTTGTCCTCTCGGATGCGCTGAAACGCTGGATCGAAGTCATTGAGCAGTATGACTTCGAGCCCTAGTATCTCAAAGGAGAGTACAACAAAGTTGCTGATGCGCTGCCGCGTAGGCCAGATTTCTCCGGTGCGCTGATCATTGAGTTTGGGCTTGCGGATGATGTTACTCGCTCATTGGAGGAAGCCTATCGCTAGGATCCGTTTATGGTCGAGATCATATGCAGACTCGAGGCGAAGGACAAAGGGACTTCAGCCGAGTTTGAGTTGGTCAACGGCCTGCTGTTCCTTGAGAAGGCCGGGAATAAACGTCTGTGTGTACCCAATCAGGAGTCTTTGCATAGTTTATTTCTAGGTGAATGTCACGATGCCACAGGACATTTTGGTTATAAAAAGACTACAGCCAACTTGCTGCAGCAGTTCTGGTGGCCCACAATGATGAGGGACGCCAAGCTGTACGTGGAGACCTGTCAGGTATGTTAGAGAGACAAGCCACGTGCACAGGCCCCTCTTGTGCTTCTCAAGCCCCTTCCGATATCGGAAAGGCCCGGTGAGAGCCTGTCCATGGACTTCATGGACACACTGGTCACCAGCAACATTGGAATGCGCTATGTCTATGTCATTGTGGATAGATTTAGTAAGTATGCTAGGTTAGTCGCTATGCCTGCAACAGCCAAAACGGAGTATGTGATTAGACTGTTCAAGGAGAACTGGGTCAGGTACTTTGGGCTTCCTAAGTCTATTGGCAGTGACAGGGATGTCAGATTCACAAGTGAGTTGTGGAAGGCTGCAGCTGCAGAACAGGGTACACAGCTGCAGTTAACCTCCGGGAACCACCCAGAGGCAAATGGCCAAGCAGAGAAACTGAACCGCGCTGTACAACACCTGTTGCGGCACTACATCAAGCCCAATCAGGTGGACTGGGATAAGAAACTTGCTCTCATTGCCGGCCTGTACAACAACGCTGTGCACAGCGCCACTGGGGTGAGCCCTAACAGTTTGCTACTGACTTTCAAGCCTAGATTACCCCTTGACTTCCTCTTACATGAGAACCAGCCGACTGCTGCACCTGGTACACTAGAGTTTGCCTATCGGTATGAACAATTGATGCAGCAGGCGGTAGAACAGATGCACAGGGCACAGCCAGTGATGATAGATTCTGAGAATAAGCACCGCCGCCCATCTACATTCCAGGTAGGGGACAGAGTCTGGGTTAAGTCCTCAGAACTGGGTCAGGAGCACGGGATCTCCCGCAAGCTCATGCCACAGTACTTTGGACCCTGGGAGGTTCTAGATATCGTTGGGGATGATTCGGATGGGCCTTCATATGTAGTTCAGATCCCTGGTCACCTTCGCACTTACCCAGTCTTCCATGCCTCCAAGCTCGCACCTTTCAGGGAAACTGACCAGTTTCCTTCTCGTCGCTCAATGCTGCCCCCAACCATGGATGGAGAGGTCGACATCAACGACATCGTAGATCACAGAGAAATGCTGGTTTCAAGACCGACAGGAAGGGGACGTCCTCCGAAGCCGAAGCTGCAGTATCGAGTTCGGTTCAGACATCACACTGATCCAAAGGAGGATAGATGGTTCACACGGGAGGAACTGATGCAGACCGCACCGCAGGTTGTCGCCCACTATGAGAAGTTGCTCCAGAACGGAAAGTGCCAGATTGAATGAACTTCTCAGAGGACTAGCGAAGTATGGAGGAGGGAATGTGAGGCACAAGGCCTCGATAAGCCCCAATGGGCCCTGTTATCAGCAAGGTCGGCCGCCCTAAGTGAAGGCAGGCCCGACCGAGGCTTATTCTGGGCTACTACGCAACTGGGGAAATTCAGGCAGTTGCGCAGCGCCAGTTGGTTGGAAGCGCCCAGGCCCAGGCTGCCTTTCATCGTATGTAACTGAGGCAGGCCCTGGGCCAGATACACAACATGGACCAAACAAAGGCTGAGGGCAGTTGGACGCTGGTAACCACCACAGGCCCTGGGCCTGTTTCCTTTGGACCGAGGCTCAGCCTCGTGGGGCCTACCGGGAGCTTTTGGGCCGGGGCCCAGTACCGCATTACCGCATGCAGCAGCAGGCCACTTCGATATAGGGAAGGGCCTGGCCACGGACTGGACATTCGGGAACTGGCTGTATGCTGCGCAAGCGCTGCTGCGCTAACGCTGGCCAGCGCTCACGCGCTCACGGGCGAGCTGGAAGGAGCAGGCAGCCATAGCCGAGCTGCGCTGCTGTATGCTGGATGGGGCGCATGGTGGTTCTTGGGTGCATGTGGCANCCATAGCCGAGCTGCGCTGCTGTATGCTGGATGGGGCGCATGGTGGTTCTTGGGTGCATGTGGCATCTGTGAGTTGGGGATCGAGGTTGTGAGTGATCCGAGAGACATACCTGGCGCTTGAGGCGAACGGCATTGACCGAGATCTGCTCGTACTTCGGGGAGCTGTTGACGTCATCAGCGGCATTGTAGATAGGCTAGATAGGATCCGCCATTTGTAGTCTCGGCGCCGAGCGCCGGATAGGATATCAACATTGGTTCTTTGTTGATGATGATGAGACTATTCCAGCATTGTCAATTATGAGCTCTTGCTGTGCTCTTATTTGGTGGAACTCGTGATGCAATTCTGCTATTGGTTCGAGGTCACGACTATCTGGTCTCATGTGTATGATGCTGTTTGATTTCTGAAGTTACCTTGGTATCCTGATGACGATGGAGGGTATGGCGCCCCAAATGGCCCAAAACGTCCTGACAAAGCAAGTTAACAAACTAGGGAGATGGGGGAACACATTCACCTCACTAATAGCTCGAGCTCTAGTTCTCAACACCTCAGTCTTCTCTATGATGTGGTGCATAGCCTCAATTTGGACAATACCGGATAGCTCGCTTAAGGCACTTCACCGTAGAGCAAGGGCCTACTTATGGACAGGGAACCCCAATAAAGAAGGTTGTATTCCCAAGATCGCTTGGAATTATATCACGAGGAAACCACCGCACGGGGGGCTAGGGATTATAGACCCTAGACAGGAAACAAGGGCCCTCCAAGCTAAATGGAGAATCAAGCTTCTGATGAAGCCGGATAACGCATGGAATAAATTAGCGTTAGAGAGCATCAGAGCGCTGGCTCCAGTGGCCTCCCCGGAAAACATGATGGGTCTGTTTTGGGTCATGACAAAGGAATGGAGTCCCAAGACAGGGCGGAGAAAACCGAGAAGAGGAATCAGAGATGAGGAAGTCACTCATCTCACCCCATACGGGACTGCCTTGATCTGAATATGAAGAGAAATCCTGCCAAAGAAGATTAATAGACCAAGGTCCAAAGATGAGGTCTTGAGACAAACGCTGTTCAGCAACCATTGGGTGACAGACGAAGCCCATAATCTCCTGCAGCTAGATCACAGATGGCTATCATGGGTAAAGAATGGGGTATGGAGAGTAAGTCACCTATGGAGCGAGGAAAGGAAAGAATGGTTAACTGAACACGAACTGAGCGCAGGTTTAAAGGGATGCCATAGGCGAGGGCCTAACCTCCAATACATTATTAGCCTCATCCCACAAGACCGGAAAGATATCCTGGCCGAAGCTCTGCCTTGGACGACCGGAGAGTGGGGGGTCAAGGTGCAAGAATCCCCTCCCTTACGAGCCTTCCAATTCTCCATATGCAACCGGGATCAACCACTACAGCTTGTTTCTCCTCCTTCCCGATTTCCCCATCCATGCACAGCATGCCATTCATTCTAAATAAAGAGGTGGAATTAGTAGTCATGGACTTCTTTCTCCTTAGGAAAATAAGAGTACTCGGATCGTGGCCCAAATCAATCTTCAGGCCAGACACGCCAGTCCAGAATTTGGAATTTGAGCCGGCAGAGTGGGCCTGGACACCGGACAGGGAGAGGAATATCAAGTCTACTGTCCCCATATACGAATACACAGTCAAACTCGGTTACAAACTTCTAATCAAAACTAAGGGCCCAGATCCCATAATCAAAAGCAGATGGCAGAAACTAATAGGCCAGGAAGCCAATAAAATTACACAGATCCCTTGGAAGAAATGTAAAACAATCAGACCTACAAAAATCAGAAGCCTTCAGTGGCTTATCACCTATGCAGCACTGCCAGTGAATCAATGGCTGCATATAAGACAGCATAAAACTGACCCCACTAGCTCAGACCTATGCACAGTCTGTGCAGAAGGGGATAAGAGGACATAGTTCACTGCCTAATCCAATGTAGCGAGGTGACGGACTACTGGGCACGGGCCTCAGCCCTCTGGGATTCCCTTTTCCATCCCCCCTTCCCCGAACACCCTATCCAAATCCTCCTCTGGATTAACATCCCGGATCAGCTTCAAAAGACGGAAAGATTTTGGTTCGGCCTGATCAGGAAAGTAACGTTGTGGATCATCTGGAAGGAGAGGTGCTGCAGAACTATCGAAAGACTCTCCAACCCAAGAGATGAGGTATGGGCGGAGACAAGATCTATGCTACAGGCTGAAATTCTCTGCAGATGGCAGAGGTTAAAACAGTCGATGCCTGAGGGTGAGGAGCAGCAAGAAAAGGTCAGGAAGAAGTTCACCAGGCAATGCCTGGCGAATGGTAAGGTGGCTGAGTTACGGAATGACAGAGTGTGCTGGAAAGACTGGGACAACTCGGAAACAGATCGGAGAGCCCAGTTCGTGCCAGCAGCAGATGGGCAGGGGAACTGAAGTGATGAAGGGGCACATCAGGTATCGGGCACCAGGTGAGCGAGTCACTGAGGAAGCCAAAGGAACTAGAGGGTGAGACTGGGAGGAGGGGACTTCGATCAGTTCCCGGCACGGAGAAGACTGTTCCACACCGGACACACAATCGGAAGGGTTTAAGATGCTGAGATAGGGCGGAACAGATGGCTCCCATCATCATCGATAAGTCAAACGGCCTTACACGCTCTACAGTTGGAGGGGAGAACTTAAAAAGTACCCTGGGATCTCAGTCATCAGGGTTTTACCAGTGGAGGTACAATAGGGAAGGGGTGCCGTTAGGAGGAATAGGGGAGGGTTTAGGGTTTAAGGATCTTAGTCTTCGGGTAACGGCTCAGGGGCTTATGGTTGAAGGGTGTGGCCAGTCGGAACGGCTCAAGACAGTAGTCTTAGGCAGATGGTAACTGGTCAAGATGGCTGAGGTTAGGGCCGGACGGAATCAACGGAGACAGGGTGGAGGCTGATTGGTAGACACTAAGGGGTTTTAGGAAAAAGGGAAATGTTGCATCTACCTAGTCAGAAAATAGGGGGGTTCAGGGCGTGTTGAGGGGTGAGGGTTGTGGAACTGGCTAGATCCTTTCTTGGTATTCGGGCCCTGTACGGCAGGTTAGTGCGGCAGACCTGAGAGGAAAGGGTATAGCACGGCAAGCTGACAGTTGTAATGACCCGTCAAAACACAGACTGAGAACACTGCTGATTTCTGAAGTTCTGCCGATGGAATGGATGCCTTGCTGAGATTCCCGCATTCTGCTGTGTTTTCTAAGTCTGTCTGTGTGTGCGTGTTTGTGACCTGCGTGCCTGTCTGAGTGCTTGTCGGTATGAGTGTGTGTGTGACCCACAAGGGTACTTGCTTGTTTGGCAGGCCCGTAGGGCCGGTACTTACGTGTGGCCGTGGCATTGAGGGTTGTAGCAGGGAAAAACACTCAAGTGGCGAAGCTAGCGACCCCGTGGCCCTTGGGGTAGCGGAAAAACACTCAAGTGGGCCGGTAGGCCGATACTGCACCCCACTGCAGTTGGCGTGAGGGGGTACTGGACGCCGAGCAGAAAAAGATAAAGTTGGCATTTTTAGAGTCCAGTAGCGGTAGGGTAGGTCTAGGCCGGTACCAGTCCAACCAGTCTGAGTCTAGAGCCTGTACGGGTAATATCAGGGTCTGCAATGATGTTTCCCTCCGAAACGGAGGAAGTACCGGTTGCTTGGAGAGGCCGAGCGGCCTGGAAGTCACCGCCCAGGAGGCAAGTAGGCCGCTATATCAAGAGGCAGGGCGGAGAGCCCAGCCTCATTCTTCAGTGTGCAAGTTTGGCGACACGCTGCTGGAGCGCTGGCTGGAGTAGCGCTGGGTACTACAGCGCTGCTGGGAGGAAGAAGCCGGAAGCTTCCACCTTGGCTATGGTGGAGCTCTACCGGTAGCGGCGGTAGGAGGAAGAGGGAGAAGGGGACCAAGGAGGAGAGTGGCGAGGCACTTACTGGCTATGGTAGACACCATCTTCATCTCCTTGCTAGGCGCTGCATCAGGAAGGCCCCAGTGGGGGTAGTGCCGCATCAAGGAAGCTCGGGACAGAGTCAGGCATGGTGGCTGAGTGGGCAGCGGCATAGCTGCATGGTGATGACCTTGAAGTGGGGCAGCGGCATAGCTGCTTTGGGTTGTCCTTTGGACGGGAGGCTGAAGCCTCAGTAGTCCACCATAGCCTCGGCCTGTATGTAGAGGAAGAGGAAGGGTTGCCATGGCTATGGTGGACCTCATATTGTGCCTGCAGTAGACGTGGGATTCGGACATTGATTCTGGTTCAGTCATTCAACATTATTATTGTTATTTCTTGTTTGAATAAGAGAGGAGGAGATAAGGAGGAAGGGATTGGTTGGCGAAGAAGAAGAGCCTTGACATTGGTCTATGCTGGAGTACATCATCATCTTCTTCTTTCTCACTTCTTCTTCTTCTTCTTTCCCTCTCTTTCCTCTCAAGTTCTTTCATTTCTTTTTGCAATTGGATGGCATTGTACTTTCAGATGAATGTATACTTCGAAATTGGCCAGGATCGTAACACAGTCAACCATCCATATGGATGGAGCAATCAATGCTGGTCAGGGGTCCTTCGGCCATACAGAAGGAAGCGTGTGTCTGTAATTATGATGTATTATCCTTTTGACTTGCCGGTGGAGTAGGAACCGGACTGATGCTCCCCAGAATGGAAAAGGAGCCTGGGCCATAAGGTCCAGTTTTGTATGAAAAAAACAAAAAAACAAAAAAAAAAAGATTATCTGGGAGTGAGGAGAGGTGGTTGGGGAGCAGTTCGTCCACGAAGAGGTTCTCCCACGGCCCTTGTTGTGAAGATGGAATTTACTCAGACGAAGACGGAGAAGAACCTGCTCATGGAGGTGCTGTGATGGCGGCTGGGGCGATACTATGATGACGCTCGAGGACTGATCAACTGTGACGGTTTGTTGATCCTCGGATATACCCAAGGGTAAGGAAGGGTATAGCCCAGACATTCTGAGTCTTGCTCACTCTATGAAGCAGCTCCTTTCCCCATGCAAGAAATAGAATCCGCACTCAGCCATAGGCTTTGAGTCAGAGCCCAGTTCACCAGGTAGCAATGAAGGATCGACTATTAGTACAGGTGTTTGATTGGGTAAAGCTTGATCAATTTTGGCTTCTCGTTGGTATGGCCATGTGATAAGGATTTTGAAGCAGGGAAACGTACATAGACAGCCCACACAGGTCTGGAAATCCAGGAGTGACAGCAGTCGGAATGCACCTTAATGTGCAGCACTGCAGGTGTCCAAGTTCATGATCTGAAACTGGCCCTGCAGACGTCCATGATATCAACTTGATTGGGCTAGTTTTGTGCCTTCAAACATAAGTGGGGTATTTCCATCCATCCGGTTGTAAGATGGCAAGAGAGGGCGAGCTGAGATAATAAGTACGGGACGGGAGAAGTGTAATGAACCCAGTCCAGAGGAAACTCGTCAAGCGTCGAAGTACAAGATAACTCAGCGCCAAATAATGTCTCCAATAATCATGAAATGTGATCCGTGTTACAATGTCTTGTAACCAATGGACAAAGGAGAGAAGGGGGGGAATAGACTTAGAGGGTGGAAGAGTAAGTATCCATCAATGACCACATAGATACCAGCCCCACGTTTCCCTCTCCTTCTCCGGGCCTCCCCTCGTCTCCATGTCAGAAAACAGTGTCCAAGAAACGAGCCTGACAGGGCCTGATCACATCAGAGTGCCACGTGGCACAGTTCTCCCGAGAAGACGTGTGCAAAGTCAACAGCAGCAACAGGTAAGTATCCTCTCTCTCACTCAATCAATCCACAGATCCCAATCTCCCTCCTTGTCGCGTCCAACTCAGCAATGAAGACAGTGTGGCAATGCCACGTCAGCAATGTAGACAGGGTGGCATGCACCACATCAGCAATGTCGAAGACAGCGTGGCATGCACCACGTCAGCAAGCTAGAAGACAGCTGGTGCCAGAGCAGGAAGGCGCCGGCACACAGTGCAGCAGTTTCGCGTCANTATTAAAAAAAAAAAAAAAAAAAAAAGAATGACTGGAAAAGCCAGAATCAGGGAATGCCACCCATTGCCAGGGGTTAGGTTCAACCCTGAAGGGGATAGGCTGCCGGTGGAGTAGGAACCGGACTGATGCTCCCCAGAATGGAAAAGGAGCATGGGCCATAAGGTCCAGTTTTGTTATTAAAAAAAAAAAAAAGAAAAAAAAAAAGAATGACTGGAAAAGCCAGAATCAGGGAATGCCACCCATTGCCAGGGGTTAGGTTCAACCCTGAAGGGGATAGGCTCAGGGTAGATCAACGTGTGTACCATTCCTAGTTAGGTAGGTAGTGGGAGGTATATTGAGAGAAGGATATAGCTTAGTTTGAAAAGAAAAAAGGGAAAAAAAAAGGAAAAGGCAGAATCAAATGTCGGAATTCTCCCCCTCACTGTCAGTGACATAAAAGGCCTCCCCTCCCATGACCCTCCTCCACGTCCTACACCTCTTGGTATGCCATCCAGCGGTGGCCCATCCACGTCGATAACCCGGATGCTCACAGGACAACGCGGAGCTCTTATGCCTCCTCCCACTACTACTTCCAAGTCTAGTTCACCATATGGTATTCCGTAATCTGTACCCCCTTAAGGGGCCTTCTAGGTGCAGCACCAACGAAGGTGATGAAGATGCAGGTCCGCCTTAGCCAAGGTAAGTATCCTCCTTCGCTCTCCGCCTTCATCTTCTTCATCCTCCATCTTCCTCCCTCTACTTCACCTCCATAGCCTTGCCCTTCTCCTACTTCGCACTGGCTCAGCCACCAAAGTCAGCCTAAGCCAGGGTGGGCGGCAGCTCCACCTCTAGGCTGCTGTGTAGCTTCATCCACCAAGCTCCAGGATCAGAAGCATTGCTGCCGTGCTAGTGGAAAAAGAGGAGGGCCAACTCACCACTCCTCCAGATATACTACCTGGTGACTTCCCAGCTACTCGATCTCTGCCGTCTTCAACCGAATAGAACGTACGGTCATTATATCCGTATTTTGCTCACCTTTCAGTCCAGATGCGGCGAAAATGACGGTACGTTCTATTCGGGTGAAGACGGTAGGCCCTACTGGTTTCCAGCCATTTTGGTGGAAAATCACTGACAGACTCAGAACCTACCTACAGGAGCTGGATGTAGACCCTTTTCAGGCTTTTATTCAGGCCAGTACCTTCTAGACCTCTCTCCTAGGCCTAGTGGCCCTCAGGGCATACTCCCGCTAGCATGTACAATCGCAAATTATATGTGAGCCAATTTGCGATTATACGGCACTTCCCAGTCACACAGCACACCCGTATACATCACAAAACAGAAAGGACAGTGTCTCGACCTGCTCTAGGAATGCGATTATACGGGCCGAGGGGTCACACAGCATGATGCATCAAAAATTCAAAATCCATTCCTTT
Organism: Chara braunii; assembly: GCA_003427395.1. Lineage (NCBI taxonomy): Eukaryota > Viridiplantae > Streptophyta > Charophyceae > Charales > Characeae > Chara > Chara braunii. The sequence continues at coordinate 216,224 of BFEA01000113.1, read as the reverse complement.
TTCCTGTTTTTTTCTTTTCTTTTCTTACGAGAGCTGCCGACCAAACGTCGAACTCTTTTTTTTTGTGTCCAGAAAGAAACAGGTCTAAAAGAAATACGCAATTGTGGGGACCTCCATAGGTTCCTGCGAAATACATAACCCCGCGGCTGTCCAAGCCGCTGACATTTATGTGCCCATTTGCGTGAGAACGCAAAATACGTAGCCCGTGTGACCCAAAAAATCACCTATAATTTACGATTTTATGAAAATGTGTGCTACTGTAAGTATGCCCTCAGGAACGTATCTCGGCCTATAAAAAGTACTGCCTTTTTGTCCTTCTTTGTCTACCTACTCGGTACTACTTGGTTTTGGCCGCCTAGGGCCTACCTACTCCGAGCGTACTGCAGTCTGCTAGCCCTGTACCTGCTGCACATGCCAACAACGCAGCAACAGGGGTTAGGACCAGCCCCGAGAGGGCCAACATCGAGACAAAGGCCATCACTCCCAGTTACACACACCCCCAAGTACTCAGACAGACGGTTAGCTATGCGGAACAAAAAAATGATATCACCAACCACCTTACCAGGAACAGACTCAGACCGCAGCAATCCCTGCGGACACACAGAACAACGGCAAAACCTCAGAAAAGCACAGGATGCACATTGCACGGTCCGCACTTTTGTGGGTTATTACAAAAGAAATAAAAATAGGAACGTGCGAATAAGTTCGAATCCAGATACAATCGGATGACCAGAATAAATTAGTTCTGATTTTAACTTCTGAAGTTCTGAACCAAAAAAGAAAAAAAGAAAAAAGAAGAAGGTTCTGACGAAGAATCTGATCTACCTGGGACTGGTGAGTTCAAGAATCTCCAAGTAGCGGGCGGGTTAAGCGTCCCGGTTTCCTTGCCTTGGTGTGTGCCCTGTCTTTTCTGCCAGGTATGCTGGGTGTAACGGGTTCCAGATGTGCCAGGAGTTCAACGAGACGGTAAAACTCAGTGTTGTTGGGCACAGACTAACAGCATACTCACACAAGAGCTTCCCTTGATGTATCTTTCTGAAATTGCAGCGTCTCCTGCATGCATCTGACTGCAAGTACGTCCAGAGGGGAGCCAAAAAAGTCATCATGTGACTATGCCCTAACTATCTTTTTTCTTTTCAGTTTTTTTCTGATTTCCCATGCTTGGTATATGCCCCTTTTTTCCTTCCAGGTATGCTTGGGATGATCTCCCTCTTGCTGGATACCGATCTCGACCCCACCCAGTTGGATTATGCGCTGACAGCCCAGTCAAGTGGTAATGCCCTGGTTAATCTCATTAATGATGTGCTGGACCTTTCCAAGGTGAGTAGGTTTGTTTGTTTTTTCCACTTTTTTTTTTTTTTTTTTTTTTTTTGTTCAAGTAGTCCAGATCGAAGTAGAGGGTGGATGCTAGGCCTCAAGAGGTGCCTGTCGTTGTACTCGACCAGTGGGGAGATCAGATATCTTGTGACAGCCCCAAGGACAGTCTCCTCCAGGAGGGGGCATCATTCGTGAACTTCTTTTGCTGTCCTAATCAGATCGCAACTCGAGCCCCACAGCGGTGCGAATACTTTCCCTCTTTTTTTTCTCGCTCTTTCTTTTCTTTTTTTCTTCCTCTTCCTTTTTTTTTCTTCCTCTTCCTTTTTGCCATGCTAATTTTCTCTGTATCGTTCCTTTTTCTTGTTCAGTCTCATAGCAGCCCCCCTTTTCCTTTCCCTTTCCCCCGTCCCCCTTCCCCCATCCACCTCCCCCCTCCCTTTGGATATGAAGCTAATGAACTCCTGAGAAACAGTCAAATAACTTGCAACATGCAACACCAAAGAACAGCAGGTTGAGAAGTGTTTGAACTTGAGACCTCGTTCGAAAGAGCTGAAAAAGTTCAAAAACAGTGCTTTTGAATCAGAACCTTTAGGTCATACCTTCCAACTTCGCAAAGTCCAAATGACAGTTATGCGGAAATCACTGATCAGCCATGAAACCAGTTGCGCGTCAACAAGTGAGGTCAAATGAGGAGCAAAAAAAGGGCAGGGAAAAAATTGTCTACCATCCTCCTTTCGACATAAGGTGTAGTCATCACAATTTACAACTGGTCCTGTTCTCAGCGTCCTTTCTCTGCTGACGGTGCTGAGCCATTTTTCTCTGAGCCCTTTCTTCATTGCTTTTTTTCATTTTTCTTTGCCTGTAATGAGCTTTGGGAAATGATTAGAAGTTGATGCTAGCTACCATCCATTACAAATTAAAAGACTTTATCTCAGATTTTTTAGGCCCCTGGGGCTGTGCAGCAGGCTGGATGGGATGGTTGCGCGTCAACAAGTGAGGTCAAATGAAGAGCAAAAAAAGGGCAGGGAAAAAATTGCCTACCGTCCTCCTTTTGACATAAGGTGTAGTCATTACAATTTACAACTGGTCCTGTTCTCAGCGTCCTTTCTCTGCTGATGGTGCTGAGCCATTTTTCTCTGAGCCCTTTCTTCATTGCTTTTTTTCATTTTTCTTCGCCTGTAATGAACTTTGGGAAATGATTAGAAGTTGATGCTAGCTACCATCCATTACAAATTAAAAGACTTTATCTCAGATTTGTGAGGCCCCTGGGGCTGTGCAGCAGGCTGGATGGGACGGTAGGCCCTGGGTCCTAAGGTCATGGGCCCAGTAGGCCCTGGAGTCAGGGGTATCCGGACAACCCTGCCTGGGCCTGGTAGTCAGGCCGATTCTGAAAAGTTGCAGTGGGCAGTCCCCACCGGCCGAGGGTTGGGCTCTATACATGAGTCAGGCCGGGCCAGTCAAACGGACATTCGGATGCAGGTCACCGCCATGATGCAGTGGTGCTAAATCATAGCGCATGTGCGAGAGGGACGACCGGCAGCCGACCAGCACCCTAGCAGCAGGCGCTGAGGAAGGCAACAGGCGTGATAGCAGATTGGCGCCTTGTACGGTAACGGTGGTGATAGGGAAGAGGAGGACAACTGCGGGGAAGGTTGGCGGATACTTACCTGATGATCGGCAGGGAGAAGCTCCAACGCGGAGCGTCTTTTCAAGCGATCGTTAGTGGAAGTGGGACAGGGCTCTGTGGGATACCTGATGAGTAGTCTAGGCTAGACTAGGAAGTACGGGTAGGTGGCCACAACCCCTGAACAGGGGGCAAATCAATAACTACTACTACGTTTTGTTGTATATATTGGTTGGAACTTGAACCCGAGAAGTGCACTTTTTCATAATCAAGAGGCTTCAGTGTCGTTGGTGTCCTTCCATTCGTGTGATCTTGGCCTTGTCAGTTCTGCTTCTGGTTTGGTCTTCTCTTAAACCGCCTGTACACGGCCCCAGCCTTGCTGGAAAAAAAACTCGTCGCCTACGAAAATTTCGGAGGCCCAGCGTTATAGATAAATTGAATCGGCGGCGGGCGGCCTCCGAAAAGGGCCCGTGGCCAATAGCGGGATGTGCTTTCTGGTGGTTTAAGAGAGAAGTACACAAACTGGTACTGTTCTCAGAGCCTGCTGGGTTCAGGAGCAGGTTCCTTGCAAATTTATATGTCGCAGTAGAGTGTCCTCTCAGGAGCGATAGAATGTCCTGACCTTGCGCTCTGGGGTTGCTGTCCTGTGTGTGTCTGTCTATGCTTTGTACAGATTGAGGCAGGGCGTATGGACCTGGAGACTATACCATTCGATCTCCGTGGAGAAGTCGATGATGTTATCAGCTTATTCAGTGAGAAAGTCCGCGCAAAGGGCATTGAGTTGGCAGCAATCATGCAGGACGCGATCTCCGATGTTGTCGTTGGTGACCCAGGTGGACTCTCTCACCTCTAAAGACTCTTGCTTGCTGCATTTCCTTTTTGTTTGATAAAACAAACAAACAAACAGAACCTTACAGTTCTGGCTCCTTTCCATTCTGGGGAGCATCAGTCCGGTTCCTATTCCACCAGCAAGTCAGAAGGGACTACAATGTACGCTAGCTCATGCTCCTCCACCTTATGGTGTGAAGACCCGAAGGACGACATTGATTACTTCTCAAAGGAAGGATGTACCACCACCCCTGCCTAAGTTAGCCTACTCTACCTTGCATCTTATCTTTTTTTTTTTTAAATAACCCGTCACGACAGATAGGAGTGATGGTAAGAGCATACACTCCTACCTGCCACACACAGAGCTCAAGTCTATTGGTGGAGAGTGTCACCTGCTGAAAAACGGGTCCAGCATCCCTAGAAATACAACATTGAGTTTGATAAAAAGCACCCGTTGAGCACGTCGATACTACAGGTGAAGCTAACAATCAATGACTGATGCAGATACTAAACCTAATCATTTCTGAAGGATGGATGGACTGCCCCATTTCTGAAGAAAAAACTGCCTCTTCAGCCAGTTTCCTGGCCGCTTAATGGAAAAACTATATCCAGCAGTTTCTCCTTCAAGCACCCATAATACAGCCCCTTGGTAGACACTCAAGCAAAACCTCTAACCATTCCACACTGCCTCTCATCCTTCTCCCCCCCCAAACCACTGAAGATCTACCAAAGCAAGCTGAGATGGAGGAAATTTATCAGGAAAAAACTCAGACGATCTCAAGGCAGCTCCTGGTTGAATGTCAAAGGGCCTCGTTCGACACCACTACAAAACCCTTACATGTAAGGGTTTCATCGTTCTACCCCTCCCTAATGTCGAAAAAAAAAGATGCCGAATTTGTTTTCACATTCGCGGCCGTAAGGGCAAGCCCCACAATAGTAAGGACTCCCCAGCCAAAACGGACGCAAACGTAAGGACGGCCGTGGAGGTGACCTGAAAGTAGGGGTCGCGCCCTTACTTCCATGGAAAAACTGCTTTTTTATTTTTTTTTCTTTTTCGTCAGGTGTTTCCTTCGCGTTCCTGGTCTAACGGCTGGGTTGTCCGATACACCGCGGGACGGCGGTCCCACGGTAGCCTCCAATGGGTAGCGCGGTGGCCCTGCTGTGGCCCTGCAGTCCCTCCGGTTAGCCATTTCGGCTTGCGTGTGGAGGCGACCGTTGCAGGGTTCCCCGCGGAGGCGGGTGTGCGAGTGCCGTTGGCGGCTCGTCTTTCAAATGCGAACTGTGGGTGGTGTGCGCAGCCCGTCGGTTTCGATCAAGCAAAACCGCCCACCTCCCGCCACCCCGTGGTGGTCGTCACCGCGAGGACAGCACTAGCGACCATGCTCTTCTCACTGGTTGACAATCTCCTCGTCGCCGCCTCATCGCACCCACCGCTGTCCATAGCTGGACTCCGCTGCGTAAACAAGGCACACGGCAGTCACGCGAAGCCACGTGCGTTGGCGTAATGGTGGATGAGTGCCGCATACACCGTGGAGAACGCGAGGGCGAGGAGTCCAGAATCCGTTGTGGTCGAAGTGAACTGGCGGCGCGGATTTTGAATTCGAATGGTTGGGGTCCTTGCGCGCTTTAACTTTCACGGCCGAATGACGTTGTGCGCCCACGACAGGGCCACGCCCGCCTTGGGGAAATGGCTGGCTTGGGTCTCCCACGGGCCCAAAGGTGGCGGACATGATTTCGTCCGCTGCAACACCGGGTTGGACACTCGCATTCCCTTCTCGGTCGTGTTAGGCGCAAACATGGGCTCCTGAAACTTAAGTGCGACAAAGTGGTTGTGGAACGAAAAACGGGGTAAAGGAAAATTAATCACATTTTCGTCATAAGGGCGCCCTTACAAAGTAAGGGTTTTGTAGTGGTGTCGAATGAGGCCCAAACCAGTCTTGAAATATGACCTGGTAATCCTGCTTGAAGGACACCTGATCCCCCTTTCTCTCCTGGCCAAACCACCTCCCCCAATTTCTCCCTTGATACATCCCCCAGCCAGTCCAAGTTGAATTCTTGAATTCTTTGTTTAATATCTTTTTTTTTTTTTTTTAACCAATGTTGCACACGCCTATGTGGGTGTCCAAAATTTGATTCCCACAAACCTAATCCGAAACCAAGAACATTGGACCCTTTTTTAGTATACTTATCTAGAGCAGGGGGATGGCAACACTGGTTTAAATATCATTCTTTAGGTTGTCCACCAATTTCCAACTCTTTCTCACTGTATCCCACACATCGTTAATTCTTACTACATTCTTAACCCATGTAGACCATGGAGATGCAGAGCTTATAAAAACTCTACCATTTGGGCCAGTAATCCATTGATTGCCAAAAATGGGTTGACGTAGTACTTCCTCATATCTAGAAGGCGGGGACCTATTGGGTAAAGGTAGCTCTCGCCAGATTTTCAATAATGTTGGCCAAAAATTATCCAATGCCGAATCTCTCCTAGCTGCCCCTCTCACCCCTGGTTTTGCAGAATGAACATGAGATCAGGGAATAGTCCAATACCGGTCTTCCACCCAAGTAAGAAGGTGTACCTCACTTGTGATTTGGGGCGCAAGTCTACGAATTTGCTCAAGAGCCAGACTTTGCCATGGAAGATCTAAATTCAATATCAGACACATTAATACTTGAAGAGCAAGAGCCCGACACTGAATTGTTGGGTCAAGAATCCCAAGACCCCCTTTGGCTTTAGGTTGGATCAGAATCCACCAAGCCACTCTTGGAATCGCATGAGGTGTCTCATGGTCACCACACCAAAGAAAAGCAACGAGTTGTCTTTGCAATTCCTTGGTAGGGGCCTTGTTTAATAACCACAAAATAGATTTATACCAGATTGAAGCCAAGATCACATTGTTAATTATCAGTACCCTGCCAAATAAAGATGTATGTTGATATTTCCGTTGTCTCATTTTTTCTAGTGCAGGTGAAGAAATCCATAAGTCATTTGAATTCGGTTTCCCTTGTGTTGTAAGGACCACTCCTAGCACCCTAATTGGGGCCTCTTGTGGCATCCATTTGATCATTGGGCACTCTGGCGGTCTATCTCCTTGGGAATGAATCCACCAACCCTGCGTTTTGTTTCTCCAATTAACTAACATATCCGATAACTGAGAGAATTTGTCCATGATTGCTTTAATTTCCTCAAAATTAATCGCGGAAGTCTCCATCATTATAGTTAGGTCATCCGCAAACATATATTGAATAGGAATTGCCTCCTCAGGAATGTCGGCAATCCCAAGCCTCTTAACGTTGCGGTTCTCTCTAAGATTAGCCCTCATGCGTCCATGATAATTACAAAGAGAAAAGGTGTTAGTGGATCTCCTTGCCTTACCGATCTCTGAAGTTGAATCTTAGGGGAGAGTAGACCATTAACTTGGGAACGAGTCGTTGCATTGGAATGGAGAATTTGTACCCATTTTCTTATCCTAGGGCCAAACTCCAGTTTAGCTAAGCATGCATCCAAAAAACACCAATCAACGTGATCGTATGCTTTCTCAAAATCTATGAAGATGAATGCAGCGTTGTGTTAGTTTTGATGAGATAACTTAACCATCTCATTGATTAGCAATATATTATCTTGCATATTTCTCCCATGGATAAAACCTGTTTGGGAGGGATGGATAATATATGTCATAACAGGGATAAAACGATTTGCAATGGCTTTGGCTAACATTTTATAAACCACCGTAAGTAAGGTAATCCGTCTATAATTCTTTATATTAGTTTTATCCCCTTTTTTGTACAACAGAGTTAAACTGACATTTCGTTAAAACTGACATTTTTTTCTAAATTCACGAAAATGAGCGTACAAAAAAACAACATTTTTTAGTGTTTTTTTGTCCTCATGACGTCGAATGATCAGATCATCGGGTATCGTGGCAACTCTCGATGATCTGACAATCGGATGTATGTTAACGGTACTTTACGGTAAGGTACATCAGATGGACAAAGTGAGATAACGACTTTCTCACCCGATGAGCAATGAAATTTTGACCAAGTCGACTTTCGTGAATTTAGAAAAAAATGTCAGTTTTAACGAAATGTTAGTTGTTAGAATTCCTTACCCTACAATGTCCCCCATGTTCCCAGAATCCTGCATATAATTGTAATAGTCCATAAGATCATCAAGAAAAAAAGGTCACATTGTCTCTCAAAATTCCTTAGGGAGGTCATCAACCCCTAGGGTTTTGTTCTCGTTCATTTGCAGAAGAGTTGTCCAGATTTCTTCTTTGGTGATTGGACCTTCCGGTTTTTCTTTTTGTTCCTGAGATAACTGTTGTGTCAGAGGAGCAAGAAAAATTTGTGTCTCTTGTTCTGCTATTGTAGAATTAACCGTGGAGGTGAAGAGGTTTTAAAAAAAATCATAGGCTACTTTCAGACTACCAGCAGACGTGACAGGCTCGGATTGAGGGGAATTAGTAGCATCTACCAAGATTTCAATACTTGTTCTCTTGACCCTTGCCTGAGCAATTGAAAAAAAGGAGGCCATCTGATCTTTTGACCGATGTCAGGATAATTAACCTCTGATGACAACGGTGTTGAGCAAGGATAAGAAGTTGGTTTTTAAGACTTGGGATATCGACTGGTTGGGGAAGTGTTTCCGGATACTGTTGTAGTTCATAATTAAGAATTTGTTCCTGAATTTCCATTTCTTGTATGTGCTTTTGTTTAGCCATTAACTTTGAAAATTCGTTACATTTTTTGGCAAGGAAAACCAACCCATTATTGAACCAAGATATATAAGAGTCTTGCTTGTCCTTAGTGGAATGCCAGAATTTCCAAACATCTTGAATATAGGTTTTAAATTCTGATCGCTTAAGAAGGGAAGAATTGAACTTGTAAAAACTTTTTCCTTGATCTGGTTTCTTTCGGAATGATAATAAAATGGCGCACATCTTGTGGTCCACCCCCGGCCACGGGCTTTGAGGAAAAATATTTACGCCTACTAAGGCACGATCTACATCTTCAGACATAAGGATCAAATCAATCCTGGATCTAGACTGATGGGGGAACCACGATTCCTAATACAAGTAAATAGACGTTCTTGTGGAAAACAACGTCGGTATGTATCATAAAGATTCTTAGCTTCACATAATTGTTGAATGATGAGTTCATCCTCTTCTATATATGAGGGACAAGGTGAAGGGATCCTCCATCTATCCAACCATCTATCCGGGGCCGCATTGAAATCTCCTGCAATTATGATTGGTATGCCTTTTGGAAAATGATTACGAATATTGTGAAAAAAATGTTTTATGAAAAAATTGTTTTGTTTCCTGTATGTCATTAGGACCGTATATATTGAGTACGCATACAACTTCTATTTCCAACATCGCTAAAGCAGAAACCCATATGCCATGTTCCTGATCAGCCTCCCAATGAATAGAATCTGGAGGAACCCATATGGCCACCCCCGCAAAACCACTACTCTTCGCATATGCTTGACATTTTTTATGGGGCCAGGCCAAGTTATGTGCTCGATTCTGCGAGGAGTTTGTGAGGTGAGTCTTCTGAATGCAAATCAAATCTGGCCAAGAATGCCACCCTTCCCCTTTTAGTTGTTCTACAATTGCCCTTCGTTTAACTACATCTGTTGTAGCCAGGCCATTGACATTAAGTGACCTTAGATCGAGATCTGTTGTCTGGGTAGCACGTTGCCAGGTTGGATTTTTTCCATAAAAAGTCTGCAATGCTTTCGTCTTTGCAGTCTCATTTCTAATGCCACTAACTATCAAGTCATTTATTCCGTCCTACAACCTTACCCAATTTCCTTCGTCTAAGTCAGACGAGGAAGTAAGCAATCCGCCGCGTAACAGAGGAAGGATGATACCTCGGTTGTTGACCATAATACATTGGCTTTTAACTTGAGTTGTTGGAGCTCCAAAAGTGCTGTGTGAGAATACCATTTAAGTCCTGATTCCTTATTGTCTTCAAATCTCACAAAGGTATCTCGTTTGGACATCTTGGCTTCATCTCCCATGAGTGTAAGAGTCGTTTGGGGACCTGGATCAAAATGTTTTGACAAAAAATCATGCTGATCTCTCTTGAAAGTCCTGTTTCCCAAGCTTTGATATTCTACATGTGTAGACCATCCTCTTAACGTCACCCCCCCATACTGATCTTGCCCTATCGGTGATAGACCAATTTTCGATTTACCTCCTTTCTTTCGGACTGGAATCAGCAGATTGCCTCTAGGATCCTGTACATAAGTAGCCTGACCCTTTTCTAATGCATGCCGCATTTTTGTTTTTTGCCAAGATTCGGCACCCCCTTCATTATTGGAACAGAGGAACGTTCTTACTTTCCTTCATTCCCATCCTTTGTTGGGGTGAGGTAGGTATTTCATCCTTTATTCTCTCTTCCTTTTCCCCATTATTCCCATCGTACAGTTCTACAGGAGCGGAACTGCACAACTCACTTGTCTCTTCCATAGTTGTGACATTTTCCTCTATTCTGTTTTCAACCATTTCGTTTTTACTGTCGATGTTACCATCCGATGTATGAGGAGGAGTTACACTTTCACTACTATTGGTCACAACCTCCTCCTGTACAGGCACTGCCAGCACTATTGACGTGCAATCCTCTTCTTTAGAATCCCCCTCCTTAGTATATGCCGGGGGCTGAAACATACCGGACACTATGTCCAAGATACGTTGTCTAACTACCGGCCAACAGGCTCCCTCCGGTAATCCTTGATGTATCACTTGATTGAGACGGGGACTACTGTTTAATAAATTGAAAAATTGAACATATGATTTGTCCCAGAACTCAACAGTGGCCTCCCCACATCGTATCTTGAGATTCTTAATTAACCATTCAGCCAATTGTTTCAGCATGTGCTCCTCTGTGAAAGCCGAGTCAGATTGAATGATAGCCTCCTCCATTTCAAAATCCTGTGTATGAGAAGAGGAATCTACCTCCATTGGGGCTGGTCGAAAGCATCTTGAAACAGATCAGAAACTTCTTCCTTCAGAACCTCTTGTTCCCTTCTAGGAGATTCCTCTTCCACAGCCTGTAGTCGTGCGCCTTCTACTGTTTTTTGTTGTTGTGATTCGGGAGGATCAAACTCTTTGTGCGGGCTCGTGGTTTCTTTCCTTTTCCTTTTTCTCCTTTTTTTCCCCCCCCCTGGCCCATCTCCTCTAACTGCCCTTGAGAGCTTCTTAAGTGTAGATCCTTGTTCCACCCTTTCCTCACTCTCCTCAGATTCTGAATCTGAGTCCTCCCTTTTGTTAATTGAAAATTGAGATCCCTTTTCCCCTTGGCTTATGTAATCTACTGGTCATGGTCTAGGTAGTACAACTTTTCCTACATTTTCCTTTTCCCCACGTTTAAGCATCAGCCTCCACTGTTGTTGACCTAGAGTCCCCTTCCCCTTGTCATTGAGACCTGAGACTCCTTTCCCAACCTTGTGGGAGACCAGCCCATTACCCCCAATAGATAAGGACTCTTGAGAATCAGTGGGAGACGGTTTTGTGTTCTGACCTGTCACTGGAGACTTTTCTGCTTGTGTAATCCCAGGTGATGCTTCTTAGGGTAACCAACCATCAAGAGGTTTAGTATCCCAATTTGGGTCTCCCTGTCGCTCCCATATCCATCCTTCTGGGGCTTCCCCTTTCTTAGTACTCTCTACATAGACCCACCCCCCACTGTAGACTCATCTATCCCACTGCGCCCCCCATCGGAATTCCCAGACCCATTTCCCCCCCCTGCTCTAGCTCTGGTCCCCTTGAGTTGGTATGGCTACGATTGAAAGGGAGATATCTGACTGGGCTGGTTTCCTTCTGAGTGTCTTTTTAAGGTTTCTTCTAAGGTCTGCTGCAGGTGGATGCAACAGGAGATCTACTATGGTCTTCTGCAAGTGATGTTGGCAAAGCAGTAGTATTGTCCACTCAAGTCATCACCTTTGTTCAGTGTCGATTATCCAAATTAGTACCAGGGTTGATCGGAGAAATCTGGCGCCACTCAGATGAGGGTGAAGAGGTACAAGGGACGCCGGGCCCGTTTCCCAGCATTTTCGGTCACAATTGTTCAGCAATATATGTCAAGGGACGCTGGACCCATTTTCCAGCAGGTGCAGCTCCCCACCAATAGCGGAGCCCAGTGTTGCCGGGTTCCCACTTTGCGGGCCACCAGACCAATTACCTCGTTGACTCCGGACCCAGGGCCTAGGGGCCTCACAGTAAGTCTCTGGTAAGCACATCACAATGATCACAGCGATGATTAACATAAATACAGAGAAGACATGTTGTTGCTCCCTGCCTTCCTTGCCCTGTCTGCTCTTGGCATCCCCACCTGCACCTTGCGTTTCGCAAAGGCCCAGTTCAATTGCATTCCTATAGACACAATCAGAGACAGTGGAAGTCAACTATGAAAGTCGATGATCCTCTTTGCATCACAGGTTATGGTCCCTGGAATAGTGAAATTCAATTAACAAACACAGTTTGAACCACCGCTACCTCCGAGCCGCCTTTTGCCGAGGCACCAGCACGACACTTTTTTTTTCACTTTTGGCTGGCGCCGCCACCCATTCAGTAGCCCGGAACCTTCGAACAAGCCAGAATGTTACATTTCCGAAACAATGCTGAGCTAGGAAGATTTTCATGACTGGCCGGTCACCCGGATGTGACGCCCGGGATCCCTGGGCATGGGGAAAGAAATTAAAAATAAAAATAAAAAATGGCAGTGGGGTTTTTCCACACTCTCCAAGAGGAGCCCAAATCCGGGCTCTTTTCTTTTTTGAGAGTTGCATGTCAAGGGGGGGGAAGGGGAGTATAAATGGATTTTAAAGGGGCTAAAGGGGCTTAAACTTTAAAGGGGGGTGCCTTAGTGTGATTTGGTTTTGTTTTTTTTTTATCTTCAGTTCTGTGAGGAATTCTGATGTGACCCTCAGCCAAAAGTTGTTTGTATCGTAATTCTACACAACATTGTTTTTTTCAGATTTGTTTTGGAGGTTCTTTTTTTTTTTTTTTTTTTTCCTTTTTTTTTTTTTGTGCTGGGGCTGCCCAGGCCCATGCCCGGCAGGTCACCTGGTCGCCAAACCGGGCGTGACGTCGGGACCCGGGCGCCTGGGATATCTCCCTAGATGCTGAGCATTTATTTCATGGCTAAGAACTTAAGAAGTGCCCAAATTGTTGTTGGTGTTTTTTTTTTTTTTTAAMAAAMAAMAAAMAAAMAAAAAAAAAAAAAAACTTTTCTTAAAAAAAAAAAAAAACACAACCGCTGTTATAGTGTATAAGATAAGATATTTACCAACGGGTTTGGCTATAATGGAATGGTCGCCTTTTTTGTATTAAAAATAAAATAAAATCCAATGGGTCCAGCTCAGTTGGTACACGCATGAATTGTTGAAATACAGACTCAAGCTCGAATCCACATGCAATCAGACGAGCAGAATTATGAATTACCTTGGCCTCGTCAGTTCAATCATGATGTCTAGAGACCGTCCCCTTTTCAAATAAGGAAGTGTATAATATATGTACAAAAACTGTGTCATGCTTGCTGGGGATAAGTAACCGGACTGATGCCCCCCCAGAAAACCTTCGTTGGAGGCTTGAGCACGGATGTGGCTGCTACGGGGTTCCCCGTAATACTATAATGACAATAAAAAGAAGGGCCTGAAAGGCCGTCCTGTCCAGATTTGACAGGTAATTGAATTGGTTGGGCTTAAAGAATTAGCCTTGTGGTTTAGAAAAGGGAAAAAAAAAAAAAAAAAAAACTCCCGGCGTGGATAACGGTCTGCAGATGGGAAACGATGTAATTGCGGAGTCGGAAATATGAACGTGGAAACCTGGCGCAGACTTCAAAAAAGAAGAGAAAAGGCGCAGATGTGGTAATGGGTTCTTACTACATGGGGCCAGATCCCACTGGCAAAGAGGATTGGAACAAGTGTCTGAATTTGGACGTGTTTGTGGAGAGGTGCAAAGAATTGTGATTGAACTGCTTTTCTGCATCTCTGTGTGGAACACGTCTAGATTCAGCCGCTTATTCCAATCCTCTTTGCCAGTGGGATCTGGCCCTTAGTTACTTCTTACTACTTTGTAAGTTTGTAACAATTGTCAGCCTTCTGAATGACAGTCATCAGCTTTTTTTTTTTTTTTTTTTTTTTTTTAAGTGATGTAGCCCCTAAAATTATTGAATCTACCATGAGTTTATTGAACTCGTGACCGGTTTGATCAATGGTCAGGGGCGAGGTGCGACTAGCAAGTAGGATTGGATTTAACGCCTGAATCTGGACATGTTTGTGGAGAGGTGCAGAAAACCATGATAGGTCCACGTCTCTGCACCTCTGCATAAAACCCATCCAGATTCAGGCGCTTAATCCAATCCTCTTTGCCGGTGAGACCTTGGCCCTGCTGTGTACCATACAGGCACAGTTGTCAGCTTCAGTGATTACCATCCACGTAAAAGTTTAACTTACCAAGAGTGCTCACTATTGCTGGTTTCTTTTGTCTGTGGTGACTCTGGTGAGTGTGTTTTTTTTTTTTTTTTTTTTTTTTTTTTTTTTTTTGTTGAACAGGTTCTTATGACCCGAGCTCCATGTCCATTCTGTGGTGGCCAGATAATTAATATTTATTATTTATTGATATTTTGCTTTCTGATTTTTGTGACTGCAGGGAGATTCAGGCAAGTGTTGGTGAACCTCATAGGTGAGGCCAAAAACTCCCAGAATCACATTCACACTCACTGGGCCCGAGGCTTGCTCCACTACTCACCAAATGAGCAAAACGAGAATGAATCTTCCCCTAGAACATGGGAAGATACGTTGCCATCTTTTTTGTCTTTTGTGAAGCGAGGCCTTTTTTTTTTTTTTTTGGACCGTTTCTCGATTATTTCATGTCATCCATTCGCAGAGGTTATGCTGATCTTCTCTTCATCACTTCAATTTTAACGGATGTCCAAATTTTGACAGATGTCCCAATTTTTCAGTTGAATGAGCCGAAATGCATCCAAGTTGACCGAGCAAGGATGCATTTTCTGCTATCAATACGCTTAGAAACTTTTTATTTTTATTTTTATTTTTTAAATTTATTTATGGAGTGATCATGCTTAGAAACTACCTTCTTACCTTGTTCCCCGAATACAACGTACGGTCATTATAGCTGTATTTGGGGTATCATTCAGTCTATATACAGATATAATGACCGTACGCTGTATTCGGGGGAAGAAGGTAGGCTACAAGAGTGGCCCAAGAACGCTTCCCTGGCCGGGCCAAAAAGAAATTGAAAAAAAGATATAAAAAATTGTTCTCTTTTTTTTTGGGTAAAGTACTAAAGATTTTTTTATTATTATTAATAACTATGCTATATTCTTCTCTCAAATCTTTCATCATCTTTCAAATTCTTTCAAATTCTTTCAATTCACCTTCACTACCTACCTACCACTACTCCGAAGACTTTATACAGGGGACCCCTGACAAACATAGCTTTTGTTGTCTCCCTCCAGCCATCAGAGGGGATGCATGTTGAACCCGGCCCCAACCGTGGTGGTCAAGGATGGGGTGGGGCCGCCTGTGGGGGTCCGGCTAACGCAAAGACCGAGCATTTTGCCAGTAGCTGCACCTCCCTTTTCATCGTCCCCCACCACAACCGAATAACAGCAGTGTCTAAGGCCAACACTCTCCCACACACCACACGCAACCCACTCGCACTCTCACTCACATCCGTGTTGGCCAAGGACCCATTAATACCGATCAGAGGTATCAAGCGGACTATCACTAAGTGCGCCGCAGGCGGTTACGGGGCTCGGACCCACAACCCCCTGAATGCCACGTGTATGCCTAACCAACTGAGCTAGGCCGACCCTTAGGCAAAAGTTGTTCAGCTTATTTTTCTGCATAACGTACTTTCTTTCTGGATTTTTGTTTTTTTTTGCAGGGACCTTCCCTGGCCCTTGCGTTGTGGGGCCACCCGGGCAACCAAGGTGGCTTGGGCAGCCCAGTTGGTAGCCCTAATGCTTGATGAATAACGACTCGTTTTTTTTCCTCCTTTCTTTTTTTGGGGGGGGTGGGGGGGGGGGGGTGAAATGAGCAGGAAATGCATCGAAGTTTACGGAGCAAGGGCACATTCTGCTATCAATACGCTTAGCGGAAGCGAATGAAGTAATCGAAGATCCGCCGTCATCTCCGAGAGTCCCTATCACGGGGAGCACCCGGCCAGCCGGGTCCCTACCAGGGTCGGGGGCCATGCTGAAGTCGATCGGAAAGGCGTGGTCGGGGTTGGTCAGAAAGTCGGGGCTTATGCAGCAGTCGGGTTCTTTGTCGATGTCGGGAGCGGTGGGGAAATCCGGGGCCTTGCCAACATCAGGCATGGTTGGGAAATCGGGCGCCTTGCCAGCATCAGGCATGGTCGGGAAATCGGGCGCCTTGCCCAGGTCAGGTATGGTGGGGAAATCGGGCGCCTTGCCCAGGTCGGGTATGGTCGGGAAATCGGGCGCCTTGTCCAGGTCCAGCATGATCGGCAGGTCGGGGGCGTTGGCGGGTTCAGGAATGGTCGGAAAATCGGGAATCGTCCCGGGCTCAGGGGTTGTGTCCAGATCTGGTGTGCTGCCTAAGTCCGAAGTAATCAGACGGACAGGATCGATGGGGCACTCTCAGGTGCCGTTGTCAGGAGCCCTGGGCAAACCGGGTGGTCTGCGACAGTCAGGGTCATTCCAAGGCATGAGGAGAATCATACAAAATAAATCCGGCCAGTTTTTTGATTTCCGACGCGATAGCGGCAGGATGAACCCAGACGGTGGACCGCTTGAACCAACATTCATTCATAGCACTTTGACGGGCAAGCTTGCCGCCGACCATTCACACAGCTTTTCTGAAATCTCAAGGTGGTTGCAGAGTCCAGCACCGGAAGAGTATGCGAGCAATGAAGCACAAACGAAGACGGAAAGTAAGTTGAAGTCCGGAGGATTATGGGAAGGGAAATCGGGAGCATCCATACTAAAGTCAGGAGCATCAGTAGGAGGCGAACTGCAAAAGGACCCTCCGCAAAAGCCACGCATTCGGCTTATTGTATCAATAGAAGACACAGGAGCAGGTGAGCAGACCACAAGTTCAATTCACCACTTCTTTATTGAAGGGGTTGGCCCCATGTATTCATTATTGAAGGGGGTGGCCCCCTGTATTCATGGTACGGTGGACCC
Organism: Chara braunii; assembly: GCA_003427395.1. Taxonomy (NCBI): domain Eukaryota; kingdom Viridiplantae; phylum Streptophyta; class Charophyceae; order Charales; family Characeae; genus Chara; species Chara braunii. The sequence continues at coordinate 199,273 of BFEA01000113.1, read as the reverse complement.
CGTTTCCGGCAGGTGAGGCTCCCCACCAACAGATGGAGTGGCCCACTAGGCAAAGCCTCAATTCCGGTGGTTCTCTTACCACCACTGGGATAGAGGCCTTGCACAAGGCCTTTTAAAAAAAACAAAAAAAGCACAGGACTTGAACCCATGACCTGCTGCTTCACATTTTACATGTGTCCGTACTGTTCGGCCACATGGCAAGACACAGGAGCAGCCGAGTAATGGCCGCGGAATTTTGTATGCCTTGATGTGTTTGGGATGCTGGACCCGGTTTCCAGCAGGTGTGACGCCCCACCAATAGACTGGAGCATCCAGCGGGCAGTTGCTAGGTGTGGGTGCTCGTATCACCCTTTCTAGCACCCAGACCCTGGTTTAAAAAAAAAAAAAAAAAAGAGACAGGAGCAAGTGAGCAGAGCCCAAGTCCAATTCCGGGAGGTTACCCTAAGCGTATTCTAAGCACAGGACTCGAACCCATGGCCTGCTGATTCACATTGTACATGTGTCAGTACTGTGCAGGCCACATGGGCAAGACACAGGAGCAGTGAGCAGAGTGCAAGCCCAATTCACCACTTCTTTATTGAAGAGGGGACATCCCCCAAAGCTTATTGAACGCAAAGGACTTGAACCCATGACCTGTTGCTTCGCATTTAAATGTGTGAGTACCATTATTTCAGCACATGGGCTGGGTAGCCCGATCCACTATTTACAAATGAGCAAGGGTTCTGTTTTTTTAACAGTATCTTCTCTGACTGAACCTCCCTGCCAGGGGATGCAGTGTCGCCTGAGGCCAGGTCCCACTAGCAGAGAGGATTGGATTAACCGCCTGAATCTGGACTTGTTTGTGGACGTGTGCAAAAATTTGTGATTGACCTGTGCTTTTCTGCACCTCTCCACAAACACGTCCAGATTCAAGCTTTAAATCCTGTCCTCTTTGCTAGCGGGACCTGAATTTTCCCTGGCAGGGATTATAGTGTTGCCTGAGCCAGTGAGAGAATTCAAAGTACAAAGGAGTTGTAGTCAACGCAAAGTAAGCTTACGAGTACACATGTCAAACCTGGACAAACGACTTGGTTGACGTGTGTACTTGTGGTGCACTTTGTGCCAGCAGAGAGGATTGGATTAACCGCCTGAATCTGGACGTGTTTGTGGACGCGTGCAAAAAATTGCGATTGACCTTTGCTTTCCTGCACCTCTCCACAAACACGTCCAGATTCAAGCTTTAAATTCTATCCTCTTTGCTAGTGGGACCTGGCCCCCGAACTTTCCCTGGCAGGGAATAGTGTTTCCCAAGCCAGTGAGAGAATTCAAAGTACAAAGGAGTTGTAGTCAGTGCAAACTGTGCTTACAAATACACACGTCAACCTGCACAGTAAGAGGTTGAAGGTTATGGGTTCAAGTCCTATACGAGTACATTCGTACTTTTTTACCATGTAGTTTTGCTGTGATAAGTAATCCTCCACTACATTGTTTTCAAGTTCAAGTCTACACACGACAACCAGTACAAACGACTTGGTTGAGGTGTGTACTTGTAGCGTACTTTGCGCTGACAACAACTCATTTGTACTTTGAACTCTGCAACTGTGCTCAGCTGGCTTTATTCTCCAGGGAGGAGGTCCACCGACGAAGAGGACTGGACTTAACGCCTGAATCTGGTCCTGTTCGGGGACAGGTGCAGAAAATTGTGAGTGATCATATTTTCTGCATATCTGCATAAAACACATCTAGATTCAGTTGTCTCATTCAATCCTCTTTGCTAGTGGAACTGCATGCCAGGTCTCTTTCCTTCTTTTCTTTGCGAAACAGACAGGCGTTGAAACCTCGGGGGCCGTCGCTCCACTACTCTCCACATGCACAAAAGATGAACAATATCTCGGTGTATTTTCCCATGTTCTAGTGGAAGATTCATTCTCATTTTGCACATCTGGTGAGTAGTGGAGCGAGGCCCTTAGTTCTGGTTTCAAGCATTTTGCAACGTGTTCACACTGTGGCTGTGAGGTTTCGAGATCGGATGGCAGAGACCCATGGATGCTTGAAACCAGAAATAAACCTCATCTAGTGGGGCATGGGTCTTGGAACAGTCCGAACACGTTGTTGTTGTTTCCCCCCCTCTTTTTTTTTCCTTCTTTTTCCCTTTTTTTTGTGGGTTGGGTGGGGGCACAGGCCCACGAACAAGTGGTTTGTGATGACAAGGGCCGGTGACCTCATTAATCGGCATTGTGGTGACAAGCGGTGGTCCAGGAATTTTTTCCAACTGAATACAGAACCCTGCCATTTGTCACAGCACCAGATCACACCAGATTACGGCTGCGACTCTGAGCAGATATCCAACAGCTGATCTCAAACAAGTATTTTTTATACTTCAAAAGAAAAGGGGCAACTTCAGTAGAGTCCCGAAAACGAGTTATAATTGCACTATGGGGCAAGATACAGTTTGCAATTGCACTTGCGGCACACTACCTGGGCAGAAACCTGGGTTGTATACATTGCCCAAAGTTCCAAACTGCAATTTGAAACTGCATCTTGGCCCGTAGTGCAATGATAACTCATTTTTGTCAAATTTTGTGACTCCCACGTAGTTTCCCCTTAAAATAAATTTAAAATTAAATTGATATTAATTAAAATAAATTCAAAATAATTTAAAATAAATTTGTTTACTAAAATCATAAAATGAACTACAGAAGACAGGTGTGAGCAGGTATACAGTGCTATACACTTAGCCTTATCCTTCCTCTTCTTCTTCTTCTTCTTCACATCTAACGTCTTACCAGCCTCTTCTTTTTCTTCTTCTTGTTTTTCTTCTTCGTCTTCTTCTTCTTCTTCTTCTTCTTCTTCTTCTTCTTCTTCTTCTTCTTCCTCCTCCTGTTCTTCTTCTTCTTCTTATAGGAATCATCTTAAACAGGTTCTTCTGACTTTGTGCTGCAGGCATTCCCTATCAAACAATTTTATTTCATTTTTTTAAGTAAATCTCATACTTGCGGCGCATCCCGTGCACGGGGTCACGGCACATGCGGCGCAGAGCGCACGCGCACGCGTGCGCCCTCACGTGATGCAGCGCATCACCAAAAAAAATAATAAAAAAAATTGAAAGGACAGGGTGGGGTGGCCATACATGCCCCTTGCTTCCGAAAATCAAACTGGAAGAGTGAAAACAGTTGAGCACATGTGTGTGCGTGTGGGTGTGCATGTCCTAATTGTGTCCAGTCTCATTTCCGAAGGGGCCCTACGAATTAGCAAGGACCCCTCGTGGAGCAGAGATGGACATTAGACTTCTAGTTTGTCTGCTTGGGCTGAGAATATATAGTCTGGATTCAAATTCAGGTCTGTGCATCATAGTTATGGGTCACTAATTCTCTGTTTTCTCGTTTTTCTTTTGTTCCTGGTTTTTCTTTTGTTTTCTCGTTTGTCTTTTGTTTTCTCGTTTTTCTTTTCTTAGGAATATGTGCAGTGGCCCTAAGGGCCTCTACTCACCGCATGCACAAAAGACAAAACATATGGCGGCGTATTATTCCACGTTCTAGCCGAAGGTTCATTCTAATTCTGCACATTCGCAGTTGCCCTAAGGGCATCTACTCACCACATGCACAAAAGACAAAACATATGGCAGCGTATTATTCCACGTTCTAGCAGAAGATTCATTCTAATTCTGCACATTTGGTGAGTACTGCAGCCAAGCCCTGAGAATCATGTGCAGAGACCAACAGGGCCTAGCGAAGTGAGCAACCCATAACTGCTGAAACACAGACCTGAATACGAATCCTGAGTATATATTCAGCCAGCTCG
>BFEA01000113.1:179474-192408 GCA_003427395.1 Chara braunii | reverse complement strand
CTCTCTCTCTCTCTCTCTCTCTCTCTCTCTCTCTCTCTCTCTCTCTCTCTCTCTGCGTGTGTGTGTGTGTGTGTGTGTGTGTGGTGAAAGTCTGATGAAACAGTCGTCATGCTTTTTTCTGTGGAGTTGTGAAAAGCAAACATGACAACACACACGAACTCAAAGACACGAACATGATACTTACGGCCTTTTTCATTACTCAGGCTCAACGTCACTTGCAGACGGTGAATTGTATTGTTCCCTGCGTGACAATTGCTGGAACAATTTCTTTGTCCGTGCAGATGCCAGAAATGGACGGATTCGAGTGTGCAGAAGAGATTCGAAAGCTGGAAGCTTGCATGGAGGATCCCGCAGAACTGGAGAGCTCATCTACTGCCAACAATGTGCACCCGGCTAACGGCAATCTGCGACAGCGGCGCAGTACTCCTATCATAGCAATGACAGCCGATGTACTGAAGGGAACGAAGGAACAGTGCTATTCTCATGGGATGAATGGGTAAGTGCTAATTTTCAATCTGCTTTGATGCTCCACTAGTGCAAAGTTGCAACTAGCCCTCTACATTCGACACGTATCTGGACTGCCGCGACTTTAAACCACCGGTTCCTCCAAAAGTCACAGCCGTTGACAAGCTGCAACAATGATGAACGAACTGGCCACTACGGGAGCACCCAAATTCATCTGACTAGAAAGTTAGAAACGCTTCTTCTCTATTTTTTCCCACGGCCGATATATGGAAAAAGGTACTGGTGGTTTTAAGTTTTCAGAATGCTCGGCAATCTTTTCACCACCAGAAAACTGGTTTCTTTCGGTGATGGATGGATTTCCGGATATATCAACAACTCAGTCCATGGGTCTTCCATAGACACCCTACCTTTTAGGGTCGACAAAGAATCAAGCTTTAGCCGTTTGGTTGAGCATCCAACTCCCATGTGGAAGGTTGCGTTTTCGATTCTTGGCGTCAGCTCATGGATGGTTTAGTCATCTGTCCCCAAATCAATATCAATCAATAGATGGGTAATCAACTCCTATATACGGTCAGTATCGGCCGATTTGGACCTTTCAAGACTCGTACCTTCAACCACTCACACATCCATCCAAAGCAAAGATGCCCCTTGTACCTTTCTTTCCACTCCATCAAACACCTCACCAGGGAAGATCCGGGCGCAAAGCGATCACTGCAACTCACCTGACATTCATTTCTTATTTATTTATTTATTTATTTATTATTTTAAGGATACCAGCCGGTCCGCCCGGTCGCCTTGTTTGCCCGGGCGGCCCGGCCGTGCAAGGGCCAAAGAGGGTCCCAGCCAAAAAAACAAAACAAAAAAAACTCCAAAAAATCTGGAAAAGAAAACTATGTTATGCAGAAAAATAAACTGAACAACTTCTGCCTCAGGGTCACATCAAAATTCTTCATCAAATCGCAAATGAAAAATAATTTTATTTTATTTTTTTGGCCCGACCGGGCAAGTGGTCCCAGGCCACTCTGGTGGCCTAGTTTATTTCTTTTATTAGTTAGTTAGTTGGTTAGTTAGTTTGGTAGTTCTTTAGTTCTGGTTACTTAGTTTGTTAGTTTGTTAGTTCGTTAGTCGGATTCATGTCTGCCCTCCACAACAGGGTGGGCCTCTCTTGTCATAGACCAAAAGAATAGCATTTTAACTTCTAAAATAGGTTTGACATTCTCAATCGCATTAACAAAATGTGTGATTACATTCATAGACAAGTTCTCATTAGCTAGACAATAGAAAGTTTTATAAACAATAGCACGAGATTTTGTTTTTTTCCCATGAATCATACAAATGTTGATAAATTTGTGTATCAATTNTTTTTTTTGGAAAAACAGCCCGATTGAATGTTAGAGGTGCTGATAGGAGCAGACACCGCTAGCATGGTCGGGGAGGCTCCATCTATTGGTGGGGAGCAACACCTGCTGGAAATCGGGTCCAGCGTCCCTGTACACAAAAGTTTATCGTAAAGCGTGCCACGTGTCACAGCCTAAGGATCCTAATCAGCTGGTATGTGGACGCGTAGGCACACAGTTTTCGTCATGATGACCGGTTACTCAGGAGCTGAAAGTGGGGATCCCCGTTGACCACTTGTGCAACGCAAGAGTACTACAAGATTGTAAGACTAACCACCTTTCACACAACTCCGTCATGCACAGTGCACATAGTTATCGTAGTAGTCGAAAACGGCGAATACAACAAGTTTGTGAGCTCAAAAGAAAATTCAGGGAACCAGGAGCACGATATGGAAACACATCTAGTGGGTGGTACAAAAAGTGAACTTGATACTGTCTGTTACGTCCCTTACCAGTATGACTCACAAACCTATCAACCTTATGACCATCATCGATAGCACGAGGGATCATCGGCTCACAATAAGGAAAGGAACCAGGAGCACGATATGGAAACAGTTTGGACGCGTGTAAGACTGGATTCGTGTGCAAAGGATGAGGCACTTGAATCATGTATGGAGGACCAAATTCTTCGTTGTCTCCCACTACTTTCAACACCTGCCTAGGTCCATAATCGAGAGGAAGGAGTTTGCGCTACACTCCCTCTTCTTCGGATAATTAAAGACATTTTGACCCAGACATAACTTCCCACTAAGAATGGTGCACGCCGACACTTCTTATTAGTGCGTTTGATCATGGCCTCCCGACACTTATTCATTGCTGCAACAACAGTTTTGAGACAGCGGGCGTAAATGGCATTGTAGCCAGGCCGGCCATGTGACAGACCTGGTGCATGATCAAGAAACATGAAAGATAAAGGATTGCGTATCTGTCATGCCGGTGGAAGAGCGGATGGCGTTATTGTCTAACCCCTTCACAATTGACAATTCTACATCCCATGCGTTTTGATCGGGAATGATAAGAGCGCGAAGCAATTGAGTAACAATCTCGTTGATCTCCTCAGCAAAACCATTGGCTTCGAGTTGACCATATTTCATATTGAGCTTCATATCGTAGATATGGGTTGTGAAATCCTTCCAATCTGCGCTAATGAACGGGTGTCGAGTGCATCGGTTGCCGCCTTTTTCGCAAAGGCGAGAGCCCTCCCGGCCATGTCACCTAGGAATTAAACAAAACAAAATCAAGGGACAACTCGGGAACGACGCAGAATAATCCCGCGAATCGCCGAGACGGTCGCGGTAGCATCGTCCCTTTGCCGCTCTAGCCGGGTGCGCCAGCTATACATCTTGCGGTCCCCTACGACAGGATAGGTTCCCGCAGGGCACAACTTACCTTCCCTAAGGGGCTGTCACCACCCTTAGGGGCGTATCCCTACCGAGCTACTGACCCACGTGCGAAAGCTTTTAAATGCAATTGCAGAGGTAGGTCAGTCGAGGGCGTTTGCTCGTTCGCTGTAGTATAGATACGCTTGGTTAAAACGAAGTGGACTCGAACATCGTTCGTTCCTAGAGCGCTGATCTCCTAGGTACGGAATAAACGTCGGTCGACTAGGACGGTCTCAGCCAAGCGTGAAACTACAATTCATCCTAATTCCTTGTCCTCACAGTCAAACGAAAATTATAGCCATCATACATATTATGTCAAAAGAAATCGACTTTAGTCGATAAAACGTATATTCATTTATGAAATGATAGCTGGAAAAATACAAACCATCATTTAATACATCCAATAATATAAGATCGAAATACAATCCGACCATCTCAGGTCGGACTTCACAAAACAATCATACAACCTCCAACAAGGAGTTGGCTACCGACAATAATGTGGATGTAGCCCACAAGGTAATCGGCTGCCTTAGTTTTAACTCGATGAGACGCGTTGCCAAAGTTATTCATTCCGCCCTACCGCTGACCTAAAATTAGGAACGCACACACTCATCTGCATACTTTCTTTGTCTTCTTGGATGACAGGTTGCTTTGCGGATGATTCTTGATCAGGTGAATTGCTTGAATTGCTGCATGCCTCTCCCTCTAGGAAGTGGTCTGGGGTATTCCTCCTCGTCCGAGCACAAGACTCGGATCTCATACGTTGGGCCGACTCCACCGAATCGGCAAAATACCCCCCCCATGGAATGGTCCACTCTGGGTCGATAACAGGGCCGGCTCCTTAAGCAACGAACCCCCGCCCCAGATGCTTCCTTAAGAAAAAGAATGTGTTCACCATTTTCAATTATTCTCATTTTTCCTAAGTTCAGGGTAACTTGGACGAAAAGAAACAGAATGAGATAGAGAATGAGAATCATTTGGACAGGTACATGTAGATAAGGTCATTTGGGATAGAAAGGGTCATTCCTTGGGAGAAGACTAAGTCCGTTTGACCTTATTCCGCTTAATTTGAATCGAATTCATTTTATGACACTCACTGAACTAATCCTTTTTCAAAACAACAATTTTCACTTTCACAAGCAGGCAGGTGGAAGGTAGAAATAAAACAATATTTTTCATCATCCCTTGTAGACACAATCAACCTCCTTTGCAAGCATTCTTTTACCTACCTGCACAACACGCAAAAACAACAAGTTCAAAAAGGAGACCAGTACAATTTCATACTCAAGTCAGATTTTTTCATTCACACGGATGACTCACACAACTTTCCTCTACCTTTTCTTTTGAACATCCAAAACAACAGGGTCAAGCGAAGTGTGGGTTCACACAGGTGTGAAGGGATATATGAGTCATTCAACTGACCTTGAGTGAAGTTTAGATCCGGTTCACTCAAGAAAGCCGAGTAATATATTAATAAAAGGAAAATGACCACAACTCAGGTTCTCGCCTTTCTCCTGAGTCACAGTCCGCGTCTTCCACCAAATGTCCAAATGAGCAGAGGCTGGGCCACACAAACTCAAGCAAGATAGCCCTCCAGGAGGGTGTTCCCACAAATGAGTTTTCACGTGGTCTCAATGTCCCAGGCTGCCCCGACATAGTCCCAACTGTACTTCCCCCACCAAGGATACTCTCAACCAATTGCTAGTCCACACCGCCTTCAATCACCATGTCCGCTCGTAATACCACACTAACATGTCGGTCCTAATCTCAAAATCAGTCCCACCTGGTCCCAAAATGGTCCCAGATGGTCTCGGGCGGCCCCACACTATCGCCCGCATCACCAGATGGTCCAAAACTCAAAACCGCTCGCTCTGCAAGCTACAAAAAAAATAAAGGTGGCCCTGGCTGAAAAGCGCATGTGCCGCGAGCCCCAAAAAAATAAAGATGTCCTTCCGACGCAAACCGCAAGTGTCGCAACTCCAATAGCCACTGCCGCGAGCACTCACTTCGTGCCATCTTCACGTCGTCTGTCCACGCATTGCTACCATACAGACCCAATCGTGCACTAACGCCGGCCCAACCTCTAGACCATACTGGGATCCACCATAGCCGCATTACAAAAATAATGGCGGACCACTGCTTGTTGTGCCGTCAAAACCGGTACCATGGCTGCCCTGCAACACCACCGCTAGATCACACACAAGAAACTGCCTCCACTACGACGCAAAAGACCCGCAGCATTTTCCTCACAATAGTGCCGCCGACGTGCCGCCAACCTGACAACATAACCTCAATGAAAGTGTTGCTGCCACCGCCAATTTCAGCAGCATGATCCCACCGCATACATTGTCGTTGTCGTGCCGCTGATCGAGCAGCACCTCCCCACATTAAAAAACTATTGGCACCTCGCGACAAATCCGGCAGCACCTTCCCTTGGGAAGGTCTTGATGTCGCGGCAGCAGTCTGGCAGCACAACCCCACTAAAATAGGTGTCGCTTCCCGCATTGTCCGGACCTTGACGCAGCCCGTCGGCCACAGCGCTAGCACAAGGGTGGGGCAGAGAGTCTCTAGCCCTTGGCTATGGCTGCCCTGGTCTGTCCTCCTCCAGCATCATCTCCCCTCATCCTGCAGACCTCCACTTCCTCCACCAGCAGCACTTCCTCTCTACAGCAGCATGCAGCAGCCAACCAGCATTCACACAAGTGAATGTCCCAGCAGTACTGCCACAAGTGTGAGGCTGTTGGGTGGAGTGCTGGCTTTTATAGCCAGTTGAAAGCATGTGGGCAGCTGCTTTGCCCACAGCCAGACAAAATTCGTCGGCGCTCCTGGCCCTTGATCTAAATCTACGACCAGGAGCCTTGTGCCTTGGTTCTCCTCTTGGGGGACCAAGACCATCAATTTCCAAGAGCACCTGACCATTTTCCCAGGCTAGGTGCTCCATAAAATAGTTGTATTCAGCCATTTCGGAGCAGACTCGAACGGCGCTGCCAAAAGTCTGACCACTAGGGAACGACCCGCCATCCCTCGCAAAATGGAAACCACCCAAAGAGTGTGCAGAGAGTCCCTCGTAACTCAAGTACAAGGTCTCATGCCCGCACCCGAATCTAGCCGCATTTCTGCGGCAGATCCAATCGATTGAGCCCATCCTAACTAAAGTAAGTGCTCGTTCATTGGCACTTACTAATTTTACTCATAGCAAGAAAACAACAAAATCTAAAAAAAATCCAAGGCAAATCTAAGAAATTAAGAAAAAAACAAAACAAAAACAAAAACAAAGTTTACCATAAAACGGTCGCCCGTTCAAAACGGGCACCGTCAGAACTACTGGGATCTCAAAAGTCCCAGTTACTTCGGACTGCGCCATCTGGCGCATTGTCCAAGACTTACTTTTAGTTCTTTTTTTTTTTTCTTTTTTTTTTTGCCCACGTATCGTGGCTGACCCACGAAGAACTATTGGGATGCAGACTCGGGTTCAAGTCCTGAGGGATTCAAAAAATTTGAACTTTTTTTTTTTTTTTTTTCCCGATTATGCGTGTCATCCTTGCGCAGGGGCCATGCTATTCTCGGCGCGACCTATCTCGGTCGTGTGATCTCAGCGATCGCACGATCGAGATAGACCGTGCCATCTACAAAGTGACGCAGCTCCAAAAGGAGCTACGCCCAATAGGGCGCGGCATTTCAAATTCGATCCCGGTGTCTGTCGGGTAGTAGTGTGGTGTTGTAACCTACTGGGCTAGCTCCTATCACGAGAGCTATGCCTGTGGCCCTTCTATTTGAAGGGTTGTGTCCCAGTAGGCTTGTCATCTCAGGCCTAGGCAGGGTTAGCCCTGCCTCGCCCTGCTAAAGCCGGCCCCCGGCGGCCCGCAAGGCACCCAGTTAGTCATGCGTCCGGCATCGGGCCCTGGCGCGGAGTTAAATCTCACAGCCCAAAAGAATTGGTAACCCTTCTCTCCCGCGTCGCGTCCTATACCCAGCGTGCCCATTCTTTTTAGCCTACTCAGGCCCTGAATCGCGCGACTGCTAAGCTGCGCGACATTATTTTAGGTAGAATAACTTTAGCGTTCCCATGTCCGCACGTTCCTGCGGCTTAAACAAAAGCAAAGCACTTCCAGTTATTGTTGTTACTCTTGGACGCGGCAGACGTTCGGACTAGGGTTCTAAAAATTTTAGTTTCCCGGTCATAGGTCAGGTTTGAATGAACTTTTGACAACCGTTAGTCTCATCAAGTCCTTCAATTCAAGGAAAAGAGTCGGGCAACATCCGACGTTAAAAACCCTGGCAAATACCCTTGTCTTACTTTCGGACTCTCAAGTGCCATTGAAAATGGGTAGGGGATGAAGTAACCCATAGGGATTTTGCCTAGATGGCTTGATCCATACTTGACACTCAACCACAAACTTGTGTGCAGATCCTTTCATACCAGGCCAATCAAACTGCTGCAATAGACTTCCGTACGTTTTCTCAAAACCGAAGTGTCCACTCCAGCCATGAGCCAGATCCAAGAAGTGAGTATGGAGAGGCTCATGGTTGGTTACAAACAAACGGTCATATGCTTCCCGTAACATCGGAGCAGCAAACCCTCGCACTCGTGGAAATCAGGTTGACTGTTGTGGTCAGCCTTGAGCTGCTCAAGGATGGCGTTAAGCTTCGGATCGTTGGCAGTTTTCTCAACTAGTTCCTCCTTCGGTTTTCGGAGGTCGTAAGACATCACAAGGCAAGTCATATACTCTGCGACAATGCATCAACAACTCGACTATAACAGCCTTTTGTGCGCTTTAATTCAAAATCAAAAATATAAATCTCATGCAACCAGCGGGTCAGGGTATTGGATAAGGTAGGTTGTTCCTTGAGCCACTTCAAAGTCTCGTGATCTGGAAAGACTGTGAAGTGGCGTCCCAGAAGATAGTGTTTCCAATGGTCTTGTGCCTCACGCAAAGCATAAAAAGTTTGAGCATGTATGTGAAAGTAGCTACCTTTTTCGTTGGGCATGTGTTTGCTGTAGCACTCGAGCGGACGCAAGCCATCACCATCATCTTGTTGTATCACGGCGCCAAGAGCGTGAAATTTGATCTGCCTAGACTCCTCCCAAGGCTCGACATATAGGATTGGGTTTGCAACAACCTTGGAATCAGCAGATGAAGGGGCATCAAGAGAAGGCTGCTAAATGACATTAGATACGGTAGAGGGATCACCACTTACCGGCCCAGCCTCTCTTGTGGTAGAGTGTGTTGACAACAACTCTACGCCCGTTGCTGGTTTACCTGCAGCGTAAAACACTTGTCAATTGTGTGCCCAGATAGTTGACAATGCAGGCAGACGTTTCTCTTGAGCGTACTTCGCCATTCACTTTCGCTAATCAAGAGATCAACCCATGGTTTGGTTGCTGCATCCTCTGTTTTAGCTAGAAACTTTGGCTTCTTTGGGGAGACGAAGAATGTTCTTCATCGAGTTCCGGTTTGGTTCCTTACAGTGCTTGGCAGCCTTAGTGAAGGCATTAAGGTTTTCATTGTCATTTACACTGTCAGATTTGTGGGTTGATGAAGAGTAAGATGCCTCGCAGTCTTGCTCCTGGTCATCACCAAGAGAAGAGTCCTCTGCAAAGGTCTCTTCATCAACCTGTAATTGCTCGTGCGCTGCAAAACGGTTGCGGTCTGAAAGTCGTTTGCGGCTGGTGGTTTTTGCAACACTCGATCTACCCGGGGGGTCTTGTGCCGCTTGTTTGACTAAGCCCGCATGAGGGAAAGCCAATCTGTATAGTCCACGAGTCTGAGGCTTTGGCGATAAGATGTACTAGAGGGGACCGTACCTTTAATCACGTCCAAGCAAGACTGCGCAGTCATTTCCAAGTTAGGAGTAGCGAAGAGCTTACTAGCATACAGCTGCAGATTATGCATGGTGCCCGTCCACTTGTTGTGCTTGAGCTTATCAAGCTTGTCCCTAGCCTTAGTTGTAGCATGTGGATTTGCATATCGCTGGATTAAGAGTTCCTCAAGCGTGGCTATCGGCGTGGATTTCAGCCATTTGTTCAGGTTTATCCTTTTGTAGCTTGATTGTACAGCTTGGACTTCTAAGAAGCCCTGGACGGCAGGTTCCACATTGGTCCCTAGGACCAACGACTGAGTAACTAGGGTGTCCGCAGCACATCAAAGTAGAACCGCATAGAGCTGATCCACAACTCAATGTCATCCTTTTCGACATATTTAGACGGAATATGTGTTGCCTTTCTGTCCATGTAGGGAAAGGTGCAACTAGGACCAGCGACCGTTGGGTCCGAACTTAGCGCTGCAGCAGTTCCAGAATTCCCTGCGCTGCTACTTGCCGCTGTGGCAGCAGCAGCAGCAACAATGAGGTCTGCACCTGCCGCAGGTCCCGATAGGTTGTTGACCATACTCAAGGAAGAAGAAGAAGAAGAAGAAGAAGAAGAAGAAGAAGAAGAAGAAGAAGAAGAAGAAGACACAGTAAGAGGGGCAAGAATGGACTGATCCGCAGCATTAGTAGCAGGGTAGGCAGGAGGGAGGCCAATTTGGGCCTGCTGCAGATTTACAAACTTCTGCAGCTGGTCGCAGTGCTGCCATCCTGGCGATGTCTTCGAGCAACTTCTTGAGTTCCTTGAACAATCGCCCAAGCTGGGCAGCATGGTCCTCAACAGCCCGGACATCTACTAAGGCTCTGAGCAGTGGAACGATCTTCTCCCCAACCTTAGCATCAGTCAAGGCGGGCGCAGTACTGAAGACAGCCTCATGGGATTTCACTCTGTCTCCCTTCTCCATGTCCCTCTCTTTCTCTGCTCTCTTGAAGGCTTTCTCGTAAAAGAACAGATATTGTGTTTTTTTTGCCTCAGGGCAGCGTCCATCTGCAGCTTCCATTCTGCTGCAGACGTCATGATGGAGGATGAGGGTGTCAGTAAGTCTCTCAAGAGGGGTCTGCAATGTCTCACAATTCGGGGGCGAACACTCTTCCGTCTCCTCACTCCCTCAAGAGCAACTCTCAAAAGCTTCTCTCTCTCTCTCTCTCTCTCTCTCTCTCTCTCTCTCTCTCTCTCTCTCTCTCTTGTGAACGCGTCGAAGTGGGCATTTAAAGAACCCAGTGGAAGAAACAAACCGAGATTCACACAGAAGAGAAGGTTGAACTCCTAGCCGGTCCAGCAATTCATTTGGACTGGAGAGCAGTTATAAAAGAGAAAAAATAAAAAAATAACTCAAGATGGGAGAATTGATCCCGAGGCCCAGCCTGGCCAGATTGAGTACGAGATCCCCTTCTGCCCAATCTGGCTCAGTTCCGTGAATGTACAACAAATCAGAGCAAAGAGCAACAATCACGACACAATGGAGAATTGAGTGGTGTGTAAGGTGCGAATCAAGTGGTGGACTGTGCGGTCAAGTGTGCAAAACATCTCAGCCAGTGCCCAAACCAAAGATAAAACTCTGATTTCCAGCAAGACAGAGGAATGAAACGACATCAACAGATTTGGGCCTAAGGGGCCCTCTTTGTTTGGGGCCCGATCCCACTGGTCCCAGAGGTCCCAGGTAGGTTGCGGCCAGGTCCCAACTAAGAAGAGTTCCACGAGGACCTACTTTTTGCTCCTTACAGCCAGATTTGTCTTTAACAACTGAAAACGAATGTCAACTTCAGAGAGAACCTACGAACTACAGCTGTTCAGAAATGAAAAGACAAAGCACTGTAGAAAGATATGGCGCTCTGTTCAAGATACTCCATCCATCCACTCATCAGTTGAGAAAGCGGTTTAAACACTCAAGCACACAATCAAGACCATAGAGGAGTAGGAAAAGAAACCCAGAATCAACCCCAACAGGACATCATTACCATGCACAGACACTCATGGACATCCCGTAGGTGCACGGCACTTACCTGAATGGCCTGAGCTTCGAGATGAAGTAATTATCACCCCCCTCTCATATGGTCCTCCTGACCAATCAGCAACCTCTTCACTGGTGTCCTAACACCTAGGAGGGTCTACCTTGCCCCAATGTACAACACCGGATCCCCCGTCGATGTTGAAGACCAAAGTAGCAACATGCACCCTCAAGCTCGCCAACTTGAGGGGAGCCCTAAAGTCGCCCAACGTCTTCCTTGAAGTCCAGATTCCAGTTGTGGGTGCCTCTCACTGTCACCTCTCACAAATTGTGCCACAATGCTCCAAGTGTCTCGCCACCCCTAACTTACACTCAAACAGCTTCCCTACACCACACTGCGCCACTGCCCTTCACGAACCAACCCTAACCCTAAGTGGTGCCCTCAACCACTTGGGTTAGGGTTAGGGCAGAAAAGTAACTCTCGCCAGCAAGTAGAATCTGCTTCGATACCAATGTTAAGATCCTGGCCAATTTTGAAGTGCAAAATTCACGAGAAAGCACAATGCTGTCCAGTTACAAAAGAAATGAAAGAACTTGAGAGGAGAGAGAGATGAAGAAGAAGGAAGAAAGAAGAAGAAAGAAAGAAGAAGAAAGAAAGAAAAAGAAGAAGATATACACCAGCAAAAGACCAATGATAGGAGGTAGAGCCCTGAAGTCCAGCTCTTGCTCAAGCAGCATGTCGCCCAAACTTGCATACCGCAAATGAGGTAGAGCCCAGTGCTCTGTTTGAAGATATAGCGGTGTTATTTGGCTGATTGAAATGAGATACAGCATGGCATCCACACGTTCTCATACACATGCTCAATGACAAGAGATCTTGGAGAGAGCAAATCATGCCACACAGGATGAGAGAATACACAGCGGAAGCACTTAGAACCAAAATAGAATTGAAATTAATCCATTTGCGAGGGTTTTACCCCTCGGCTAAGGCCTTGAAGCAAACGTGTACCTGCCCTAGGTGAATGCGGGCCCCCTGAACCCCGATGTGCCATGAGTTCATCATTTTTGCAAATCTTGGTGAGCGCCAGACAGTTGCCACGCGCAAGTTGGTTACATCCGCCTCGCTCGAGAGAATTCAAAATTCTCGTGAGCCTTACAGGCTCTTCCAGCAACGTGGTCGAAGCAGGGAGCGCCGCACGTTTGTGCCTTGGCGGTTGGGCATGCCTAACCAATTCGGTCCCAGGCCACTGTCTGAACGGGCCTGGGCACAGACACTTCGGCCGAGACTGAAGCTACAGGAAACTCGGTCTCACGTGGGAGGCAAGTGAAAAGAGCCCACCACTGTCCATATAGGAAAGGGCTGGGCTCCGGGCTGGACATTCGGGCACTTGCAATTGCGGGCGGCAGCGCTGCTGGAGCGATTGCTCGCGGGCTGCCTGCTGCGCTAGCGCTGGTGCTGCGTGCATGCACGGACGTGCAGTGTCGCATACTGTAAAGGTGCAGACCAGAACAAGAACCGACCTCTCTCACATAGTACAAGATAGCACAGCGGAAGGCTTAAATACCAATGATCCGAACAATCAAAGTTGCAATGCAGACCAGACATACATCATCATCATTCCATGGTGTGAAGGGGCCTGGCGCTCACACAGGAAGAATGCGCCAGTCCTCAACCATACACAGACGAAGAAGAGGGGGGTTAGACGAAGAAGAGGGGAAGATGGGAATGCCGTCAACACCAAGTCTTCGGTACAGGTCCCAAATAATCCCTCATCAAATGTCTGAATCCCAATGTCGAGTCTGGATCCAAGTGTCTTCAAGTCCCAAAGTCACCAATCTCTCTCTCTCTCTCTCTCTCTCTCTCTCTCTCTCTCTC
>BFEA01000113.1:106931-148597 GCA_003427395.1 Chara braunii | reverse complement strand
AAAAAAAAAAAAAACTTACCTCATCCAGAGAAAAACGGTCACCTGTAAAACGAGCGTCGGATGTCCTCTCTGGGGATTGCATGCCCCCAGTCACATCCTTCTGCGCCATCTCGCGCGTTAGGTCGTAGTTTTTTTTTTTTTTTTTTTTTACAGATTATGCCAACGGCTACTGCAGCCTGCGACAGCCTTGCTGACATTCCCCCCCCTTCTCCTGTCGATGCACAGACCCGAGTTGGATTCCTTACGGAATCGAAATAATTTTTTTTTGCCATTTCTCGATTTATGCGTGTCATCCTTACGCAGGGGTCATGCTGCAATCGCGAGATCGTTTTCGGTCGTGAGATCTAGCAATCTCGCGGCCGAAAATGGCCGCGCTTCATGCTCATGTAGTGGGCAACTCCAAAAAGGAGCTAGCCCAGGTAGAGTATCATGAGGCTCGATCCCAGCATCAACTGGGTGGAAGTCGAATGTTGTACCTACTTGGCTAGCTCCTAGCACGGGAGCTGTACCAGCCGCCCTTCTATTCGAGGTTGTCGCCCAGTAGACTACCTGCATTTAAGGCTAGGTAGGTGCAGTCTGCCTATTCCTTCCAAGAGCAGGCTGCACCGTCACGTGGCCAACTAGGTTTGGCCCAGTAGGCCAGGCAATCCACCTTTTTTGTTCATGGATTCGCCCTTGGGCCCCTGACAGTACGTTCTCTTTGAAGTGACACGACACTTTAGCCGTGTTAGCCCTTCTTATTGCCGCCGTACCCCTGACACGGCTAATTTTTTGTCTTTCTGGTTCTGAATCTTGCGGCTTAACAGCCGCACGACCAAATTTTAGTCAAAATAATATTTTATTTTAGTGGTTTCACTGCCATCTTTCTCTTCGTCCTTGTCAGAGCGTTCGTCTATGCCGTCTACCCTTGTCGTTATGTCTGTCGAGAGATGGATGGTTACAAAAATTTTATTCAAATCGCGGACGAGTCAGAATATTTCAGCAGTATTTCTATTTTATCTGACCAATTCTGATAGGTCTTACATAAAAATTCGGTCATCGTCTTACATTGAAAATACAAGGCAGATACCTTTATCAGGGTTTCTGTCCCGACAACATTCCCAGGCCTCATTGAATGACTTCCACGTCATTCACTTTTATCCAAAATCATCATATCAGAGGTGTTTACCACAAAAAGCTCTGGTAGATAATTTCTCATTTTTACCAAAATCTGTGCTTAAACTGTTGGGCTGATGCCTTCAATTTGTGGACTTCTTTCTAGATGATTCCAGCATCATCCCACTAGCGGCCACTCAGAATTTTGTCTCTCAGAATGGTACTGGAAACCCTCCAGCTACATCCGACATAATCCAATCAATTGATATTGCTATTCTTATTCACTTGGGGAATTCCCTCAACTGCTCGAATCTAACCCGGATCTCTTGAGTTTATGGGGATGCTCTTCACAACACCTCGACGTACACAACAACGCCAGGAATTTAACTTGGGCCTCCCATACACAAGGATACTCACATTATACTACAGTCAGGGAAAACATCAAAACAAAGGCCTCAAGTATTTCCTCTTTTATTAACAGAAAATCTTGTGTTTCACCTATTTCCCCAAATGAGTCAGGATTAACCCCCAACAGGTCTTTCAAAATATATCAATTTCCTGGATTTTAACCATTCATGAGAAAAACCATCCATCCACATTTTCCTTTCACTCATCCGACAGAGTGAGCTCATTCTTTTGATACTCGATAGCATATCATGTAGGACCATTCTGACTCTGATGTGATTAACGTCGAGGAGTGGTGTAATCCTTTGAAGGATAAGATCTCGAAATCAAGCCCCGCTTTAGATTCGGGCCTCACCACCTTCTCTCCGATTTCGGTCTCACAATCTTATCATTCTGCTGTCAATAGGGTAGGACAATCTTCTCCCACACAACCAGAGGTTGGTCAGACCTTAGTTATGAGGACAAGGCGACCCTGTCTACTTCAAAGTTAGGATATCAACCCTACCCTCGCAGTAAATCATGGTCACCTACTCTATTGACAGCGCCCTGATAAAATCGCAAAACCTTCCTCCCTTTCAATGGTAATGTAGTCACCCCCTTCCACAAGGAAGATGACAACATCCTGTTATGGACCTGGAACAAAGTTTCGGCACGGACCTCATTACCACCTACAAGACTGATATCTTTCAAAATTTTTGTCACAACAGGATATGAGATAGAGTATCTTCATGCCAAATATTATCATCCATTCACATGCATAGTCATTCACATAGACTCAGTCATTCACAAAAGAGCATCCACAATCACTCACAAGAAAAAAAAAAGACACATTTGAGAGTTTAAAGTTGTCACCACTTTTATCACAATATTTTATTACTAGACTGTAAGGAGATTCATAATGAATATCAACAATTGTACGAAAAATAAAAAATATCTCTAATAAAAAAACAAAAAGAAGTCATATCCTAAGCTATGCTTCAGTTGTTGTCTCTCAAACGAAAAACCAGAGTTGTCATATTTTACAGATAATTTAAAAAACAACCATTGTTCTCAATCCCTCTGAATGAATTTCCGTAAATGATAACTAGAAACCCAATTTCGACCACGTGTCCCATACATTTCCTCGATCTCGTATGCTCCATAATCAATTTTTCTGACAATGCGATACGGTCTCAACCATCGACTGTCCAACTTTCTTGACCACTGTTTTTCCAAAGATGAATCATAGATGAAAACAATATCGTCGACTTTCAAAGACTCTTTACGGACTCGAGGCCGCTTATCCCATCTGTCCGTGTCTGCTTGTCGGCTCTCTGCAGTCGAGGCAGCATCCTCCTCAATCTTCTCTTCTGTGATCATTATTTGCCTTGCCCTGAGGTCAAGTAACTCTTCCGTAGAAAGGTTAGTCTTCATATCCTGCTTCTGCCAGGTAGTCAGAAAACTTTCGATTGGGAATGTTGCATGTCGACCGAACCATAGAGTCACAGGAGCGTACCTAGTCGTTCACTTGATAGTAATGTTTTCTACGAACATTGTTGCCCTCAGATAAACAGGCCATCTTGATGGGTTACCCTCACACCACTTTGCCAATAAGTTGGACAGAGTAGCGTGTCCTCGTTCAACTGGAGCGTTAGCCTGTAGATGAGCTCTAGTGGTGTAACTGTAATTTACACCGAGTTTTTTCAAAACATCTTGTACGTCCTCTGCACGAAATTCCCCACCTCGATCCATCACGAATTCGCGGATGAATGAATATCGAACATAAAATTCCTCAATACATCCCGCCAACACTTTCCTTGTTCGTTCACGGATTGCACATCCATCGACGAAGCCGGTTAAATTACCCCTTGCATCAAAGATATATATGTATCCATTAATCCCTCGAGGCATTACCAACAGATCGAGATGGACTATAGCACTTGGCTCAGTCACATACCGAGGATTAAGCGGTTCAACATACTGAAGATTCGAATGCTTCTGACAAAGGACGCAAGAGTTACAAAAATCAACAACCATTTTCTCCATCCCTTTCCAAAAGTAAAGATGTTCAATTTTTCGTAATGTGACTCATGCCGATCTGTGACCACCTGCTACTTCATCATGTAGAGCGGCAATCACGTCAAGTTGTCTTGTTAATCCACATATCACTCTCCTTGGAATGCCATTGTCTGATTTCTTTAAGAGATGACCATACCTAACAATAAAATCCTTACTTTTTAAGCGAACGTCTAGATCCATCCACCTTCATCAGCTTCCCCATTCAACCATAATCCAATATTCTGATAATCTCCGTCATACTCATTTTTACGGAAGGTTTCCCGGATCTCCCTGCATCCTCCTTCTTCTGGCATCATTTTAAGACGATCTTCTTGAATCAAGGAGTTCACGAGAAATAACAAACCTCCACGGGTTCTAGAGACGTTTTATCAACTTGCTCGTGACCTCCTTCTATCGCCAGAGATTGGTCTGTAATACTGACTAAGTCGGATAATGTCAAACTCATCATCTGTTCTGCAGTACTCTCCCCCAATGGATCTTCTTCAACAAAAACTTCATCTGTCACAAGTTCAGAACGTACCTGATAAGAATTAGGTGCATTCCAAACAGATTTTTCAAATCAAAAAGAAACATTCTCTAAGTAATTAATAAAATTAATACTTAGTCGATGTTCCTCTTTATCCAAGAAGTTGCCCACAGGTATTGAGTCCTCTGCCTGATCCTTTGACGAATATCATTCAATCCGACTTAGTCCATCTGTCCGGTTTTGAGTACCGGAAATACGCTCGATCTCAAAATCAAACATCCATATATGCGTTGATCATCGAGCGACGGTTGAATCCGAAGAAGAATAATTCTTCAATGATTGAGCCAGAGTCGTCGGATTCACTCGCAAAACAAAATGTCTCCCAAATACAAAGTTACGAAATGTACGAAGACAATGCAGTACAACCAACATTTATTTCTTGAATTGGGAATAAGTACACTCGGTGGTATTCAAAGTTCGACTTTCAAATCTTAACAGTCGTTCTCGTCCCTCCTTATCTTTTTTAATTAAGACCCTACCCAGAGTTGTAGGTCCTGCATCTTTCTCCACGATGAAAGGTCGATTCGAATCGTGATCGAAGCAAAGAACGTCGATAATCATTCCACCTTCTCGAAATGCAGCTTTCATGCCGTCTACTGTTGCCTGTTACCTGGGTCCCCATTCCCAATCTTGGTTTTTGCTTAGCAATTTCCTCAAGTGTTCTACCCTTGCTGCAAACCTTCGGATAAAGATACTCCAAAACCCACAGGTCCCAAGGAAGCTTCGTACATCAGTGATGGATTTGAAAGGAGTCGGTCATTCTAAAATTTTGTCCGTTTTCTTTGTATCTGGCCGACGACCCTTCTCATCGCATAAAAATCCCAAAATTGTCGCCTCCCGCATGAGTGTTTTGATTTGAAACCGCTAGCCGTGAGGTTATATTCTTTCAGCTTTCACATGATATTTTCTACATCACGAATATGTTCCCAGACAAACTTGCGAATGCCCGGTAACACTTCTGTCTCGTCTCTTACACGAGGTTTTTGAATAGTCAAATCGTCGTTGTATGGGGATGTTACGTCCAGACAAAGTGGTTGCATGACCCTCATCATATATCGTTGTACAATAGCGACGACATTTGTCCAAGCTTGAGGTACTGAGCACATGTGGATCAATCCCCTAGGCGTATGTATTGTCGTCATGAGTCTATCTGCCGTATACAAGGGGAATTGATCGTAACCTGAATACAAATCAATCAATGTTATGATAGATCTACCTATGTATGATTATGACAATTGATCTGCATGTGGAAGTTCACCCGCATCTCGAAACGTCACTGCATTCAACCTCTACAGGTCTTGGACCCATATTAGGACGTCGTTTACCTTAATAAAACAGAATCAAGGAGATGCATATGGACCATAAGAATAGTCTGCCACTTTCGTCTGAATCTTCTCATCCAGATGCTCAATCACCATACGGTGATCGTCTGGATTTGGATATCGTAGACCTCTTATATTCCATGGCTCATGCGGTACCGTCTGTATTCTGATCATTGGGATCATATCAACATCCAACCTTCCTCGTTCGTTGTCATCAAAGGCATATATGAGATGTATGTCCTTTAGAGTATCAACGAGGAAGTCAGTTTATGCCTTAGTAAGAAATTTGTAGTCTCCAATGATCATTTCCTTGATTCTATCACTCGTCAATCGACACGGCACCTTTTCTGCTTTTATCTTCGTCGTCTTGATCCATTCCCTTTCCTCTTGGTAATAAACTTCTTTGTCTTTAGTGATCAAGGCGGACACATGTTGTGCTTTCTCTCCTACTTTCTTATGCCTGCGCTTCGACCTAGTGACAAGTTTCCGTCCTCTCATAAAGGACTCTGCCTCGATGCTGGCATAACCAGAGTACTCACCTCTTGTGGTGCGTCCAGTCGATATGTCAAAGTCAAATTTCATGCACCTCCCACATCAGCTATCACATTGGTTAATGCCTGCGCCAATCCTGGATCAACCAAGGATTCGGTTGAAAGAAAAGTTATTGTTTGCAATATGTTTGGCAAAGCAATAAAAAATTCTCTCGGCTCTTTATAACCATCAAATAACTTTTTCTCTCTCCTAAGTCTCACCGACTCTGGGAAAAAGTAGGATCCGAGATTAAGCTGGTTCCTCGAGTTTTCAGACCCCGTGTTCTCGCATTTTCTCACTTCGTAATATCCACACACAGGATCACACAATGGAACAAACATTGAACAATCATGTTTATTAATAATCAAACTCTCGGTTCTGCATAAAAATGGTCTTCCCGGCAAGACCTCATGCTCAACTCTGGGCAGGATATAAAAGTAGGAACGTGCTTTCACCTTCCCCAGTGTGACCACCGTGCCATAGAAGGGAGTTGATCCACTCGCACCTACAAGGAATCCAGTATCAGATCGATTGATTCGGATCCCTGCCTCCATGACTTCTCTTTCTCGTATGATATTCATTTCCACATCATCATCAAACAGGGCAGAAAACTCACCTTGTCCAACGTGCACTTTTAGGAGACAAGTGGCAACACATCGCCAGTCCATTTTGGTTCCTGCAGGTGCCCAATTGGCCTCTAGAGGAATGTTGTCCCCAAATTTGACGGTCATCACCTTTCTCCGCGTCTGTCGCTGCTTGAGCTCGTCGCGGATTTTAGGAGATGCTGCCAAAAATTCCTTCAGCGTGACCAAGTCACACTGACTCTCCAGGATGCGATTAACAATTTGTTCAATGTCAATTCCCTCCTCAATAAGAATCATGTAAATATTTTTCTTACGTCGAGGTTTCTCCTCCTCGACTGCCTCCTTTCCTTTCTCAGTGTCATGTTCCGAAGCTCTCTCTCTTGCTTGCCATTCATCCTCGTCACGCTGTCTCTCATCTTCCTTGTCTAAATTGCTCTCCTCATCATTCGGAATAAGGACTTCTTCTACCGTCGCCCTCGACGTACCTTCTGTTGCTGTCTTCTTGCTCAAGACCTTTCGAGTTCTACGTACTTGTGATAATGTCATCGGAGCTGCTCGCTTAAGTACAGGCCGAGAAATCACATTAGCAGCCATGGACTTAGGACCGGATGGAGATTCAGGTGCAACCAGAGAAGTATTATCAGGTCTATCTCATCCTCCAAATAGGTATACATTAGGTAGACCCGGTCATTCTTCATCCATGTCGAGACACAGTTGGACGACCGTGTCTCAATATTTCCTCATTTTCTCAGTCACCTTCCGTGCCCATTGAACGAGCATCTCTCATTGCTTCGTTAGTTTTCCAGTTCCACCTCTGAATCATCAATCTATAAAGATTGAAATGTTTTATTCATTCGGAAAAATTCTTCTTCTTCCAGCGATGTCATCCTGAAGGTGGCCGGCAAACTCTTCCCCATTCGCCGGAAAGTTTCTTTCCTTATGCCTCCTTCGGTGTTCGGATCGATAAGATTTCCTTCAAAATCAAAGACTTCCCCACGAATGGTAGTATATACGATTTCGTCTTTGGTGAGGATTTGACAAAATCGCATAACGTGCCTCTTTTGGACGCAATACTTCCATGTAAGATCCTTAGCTCAATTACCGCGTCCACCAAAATTCCCTCGTCCCTTTCCACGACCTCCTCCAACTTGTTGCTGACTTGGGCTGGGTTGGGACTGCCCAGGCTAAATGTTTCCACCGTTTCCGCCATTCCCACTATTCTTTCCTTGTTTCTTCGAAGTTCCCTGACCCCCTCGAATTTGATTCAAGGCCTTCCTTTCGGTTTTCATCAGCTGCTTAATGGGGCTTGTCTTCCTCACTCTCGCTTTCACTTCTGCTTGCATCAGTAACTTCCCTCTGTTTTCTCTTACCTCCCTTTGCCTTAACCATCATAATCTCCAACTTCAGACGCTCTGCGCGCATATCTTCCATCATTTCCTTCATATCCGACAATGTCTAAAAAACTTCACGATCCTTGTCTTTTCCAATATCCTCTTTTTCACGATCTTCTTTTCGCTGTTTCAGCAGCCGATAAAGCATTTGATCGAAACTACCTGCCAGGAGATTGACTTTTATTTTTGGCCAATCATATCGCCCTTGTATGTCTTTCATTAATTCCCTCTGCTCTACCTCCGAAAAGTTATCCAGAAAGATAAGTGATTTGTCCTCATCGGGGAGATCACGTTTCAGTCGAGCAACTCGCTAAAATTCAGTGAGGAATTGCTTAGCCGACCCAAACTTTCACTGGGCGACTTTCCGGAGATCAACTAAAACCAACAACTGATCTCCAAGTTGATATTTATCCATTAATTTTTCCTTGAATTCAACCCAATCTTTTGATTCACTTACCAGGTCCATCAACTCCTCCTTATACTCTACCATACTCTACCTTGCAGTATCGTTTTACTTTCTGCAACATTTCTTCATCGGTCCATTCTCGACAGCTTGCTAACTGCTCGAACTTCTCGGCCCAACCTAAGGCGTTGTTGCCATCGAAGAAGGGCACTTTCACTTTTGGAAGCTGATCCCTTTGAGTGGCTGATTCTTGAATCGCCTTGGCCAACTCTCTGATATCATTTCTCCTTTCATCGCCATTTCCGCCAGCCATCTTGAGTGGCACATGAACAATAACTTCACACATTCATATTTCAATCAACTATTCCTTGTTTTTCCATCCCTGTAAAATTTTTCTGGCTTTTTATCTGAAAACAAAACAAAAACAAGCTTAGATTATAATTTCTTAATATTTTCTTACCCGAGTGTCGTTCCACCAGGGACAATGGTAGTTTGTCGTTATCCCTAGCAACGGCGCCACCTGTCGAGCACATCGACCCTCATCTTTTCTCACGAAGAGGCGGGAGCCCTCCCGGCCATATCACGAAGGAGTTTAAACAGAAAACTATTAAGACAACTTGGGGACGACGCAAAACATTTTGCGAACCGTCGAGACGACCGCAGTTACGATGTCCCTTTGCCGCTCTAGCCGGGTGCGCCAGCTGTATATCCCACGACCCCCTACGACATGATAGGTTCCCGTGGGGCATAAGCTTTCTTCCCTAAGGGGTTGTCACTACCCTTAGGGGCATATCCTCACCGAGCTACTGACCCACATGCAAAAGTTTTTACATGCAATCACAGAGGTGAGACAGCCGAGGGCGTTTACTCGCTCGCTGTAGTATAGGCACATGCGATTAAAACGCCTTTTGAACCCGGACGCTGTTCGTCACTTAGGGCGCTGATCTCCTAAGGATAAAGCATACGCCGGTCGACTAGGGCGGTTTCGATTAAACGAAAAACCACAATTTACCCCAGTCTCATACATACCATACATATATATATATATGTATAACTTATCCAGACGAACTCACACACGTTTTAAGCAATATATATATACAAAGTCATATTTTCAATCAATTACCTCAACAATCATAACTATGAAAACATATCACAATGTTAAACATAATTTGTTTGGTCTGATGGAAAAGATCATGCCACTGTGTTTTCTTCCTCGTCGTTGATATGGTCAATACATAAAGTTCTTTTATCGGAGAAGAGTTTTTTCAATCCTTTAAGTCAAAACTGATAGTCAGATCCTTCTGAATTCAGAGTTAAGGTTACCTTGTAAAATGCAACTTGAAAACTGTTCATACTAGTTTTCTATGTTGCCTCTTGTCGGATGAAGAGTATTTATTTACTTTTTCTTTCATATATATTTACCCCTCAATGCCAAAGCATGATAGTGAAATCATCGGGGTAGTCTGAATACTATGCATCCGACGACCTTATCTAAGTGAAGTGTTTTTGTTTTTGTTTTGAGATTACCCCGTGAAGCCATAATCATATGGCTCCCTCGACGGGATTAGTCCATGCAAGGCGTTTTCTGGAATTCGAGTAAGATTTCCAGAAAATTGCGTCTAACCCTGGTAAATCTGTCGTCCACTACGCACCTAGGTCTCCAATATGTCCAATTGCGCAAGCTCATCATTGTCGAAAATCAGGGTCGTCACCTGCCCACCTCGCATAACTCTAATGATTCGAGTACCATAGAAGGAGGTCATCTGCATGGCTAGTTTCCATACTATGACTCGAAGAGGCCGACTAAGTCCAAACAAATGTCTGATCTCTGTGTCCCGGATCCCAACGATGTCGAAACGTCTGCCAGACGAGGTAATTTTAATGCTCACAATGACTCGAGAGAGACCTTGGAGGTTGCTCGCGCGGTGGAAATACAAAGTTTATCTAAAACATTCATCCGAAGTCCGAGCCGTATTGGCCCGGAAATCCTCGTGAGTCCTAGGGAAAAATCTCTCGCCGTTTCAGAGTAATCCGATGAAGCCGATCCACGCAATAGGAGAACCATCTCGAACTCATAAAAGCTGCTCTGCTCCTCTTATGAGGTCGTCCTCAGGTGTATCACGAACCAGCAGGTACCTCGAGATTGTCAAATCTCATCGAGCTTCAAGCATTTGCGCGTTAGAACAAAACCGCATTAGTCGTGTAATAGTTCCACGAGTTCATCCTCCTCGTCCTGCTATGTATACTCAGAGAATGGCTCAACACATAGAATAATGAACCTGTTCGCTCACACCCGTCTCGTATGATATATACCAAAAAATGGACCGTGCTGTTCGTTCATCCAAAGTACGGAGCGAACGAACGTCAATCTTATCTCAGGAATCTCATCCATTCGAGGGTTAATCTCATACGGCTGCATCACAACTAAGTTCATGCTGGCAAAATTATGTTCGGACAGTGGCGGCGCAAACTCATCGTGCAGAATATCTAATCAAGCCTTTGACCTGAAAATAAGTTGTCTAGGGGAATTCCGCTCGCTGCCATCCTGAAATCGTGGAATATCCTCCTCAGAGTATAGTTCATGCGGATTAAAGACAACCCTCCATATTCTCTCTAATCTCTCTCCATTGCATTCTGGGGATTCGGTTCATTCCGCCGTTGCCAGTGTGTGACGAGCACACTTGAGTGTTCCTGGCTGTAAGAAGTGCTGCCTGAGGCAACGTGGGAGGAGGAGTGGAGTTCTGCAGAGGAGCGCGAGGAGAGGAGCTGGGCAAGCATAGCCAAGGCAGAGAGCACTATGCTCCCCTTCCCTCTGGCTGGTGCTGGTCTCACAGGACTGACCTAGGGACGTTGCGGGTCTACGACAGTGCGACATAGTGAAATTTGGGTCTGGGTTTACTAATTTTGGCCAACCATTTTTCCACTGTAGTGGGGAAATGCTGCCGAAATTTCACAGCGGCGAGTAAGCGGCGACAAGGCTATTGACGGCAATACGGACGGTGGTGCGGAAGCGCTATTGGATTTTTGCAGTGGCGGTTCTGGTTTTTACGGCAGTAGTGCGGAAGCGCTGCCTGATTTTTGTAGCGACGACACTGATTTCACGGCGGTGACGACAATATTTTTTGCACTGAGTGGAGGTAGGGCATTGGCACAGAGAAGGTGCCGCCAAAGTAATGGTGCATTTTGAAGTGGCGTGAGCGCAACACCGCCGTAACGCTGTGGCATTGGAGGCGAGTGGCGGTAACAAGAAAACACCGCCAGACTGTTGGAAGGTGATTGTGTGTTGAGAGGGTATTGTGGCAGGCGGTCGTCACAAAGTAGTGGTGTTGATCACTTTGCTGACAATTAGCTGCGACAACCTTCTCATCTAGGGGCGTGAATCTATACGGTTTTCTTGGGTGTGCCGTTCAACTTCACTCAAGGTCAGTTCAATAGTCAGTTTGACTCAGGCCCTCTCACGCCTTTGTGAACCCACACTTTGTTTGACCTTGGTCATTGAATGTTCCCTGAAAGGGTAGACAAAATGTGTGTCTGCGCGTGTGAATGTAAGTCTGACATGAGTCTGGGTCTGCATTGTTTTCTTTTGACTTGTCGTTTGATCTGACTGCGGGTGTGATTTATTGAAATGAAAGTGGGTTTGACCGTGAGGCGGCAAATGAATGGTTGCTCTCGCATCACCACACTTGCATGCACATGTCAAACTGAGAAAGAAAGAAAACGACAAAAGAAAAAGCGATCACAAAGAAAAGAAAAACCTAAATGGACATAGACTTTTTCCCAAGGTCACCCGTTCTTTCCCGAATGACCCCTCTATCTATGCCCATCTGTTCGAATGGTTTTCTTTTCTGTGATTTTTCCTTCCTTCGTCTAAGTTGTGATGACGTCAGGCGACAAGAGGTCGTTGGCTCACCGTGGTGGATTCCTTTCTTTTTCCTAGGAGGCATCTGAGGCGGGGGTTCGTTGCCTTAGGGGCCGGTCGGTTGTCCGGGTCCAACGGCCCTTCCCTATTCTCATCGGTGAGTCCCTATACGTAACGGAGTATACTTTATTTGCCATACCAGCTTGCTCCCCGGTGCTAGTCCCGCTCTCGTCCCCACGACCCATCCGATTTGGCAGGTTCCTCGAATAGTTGAGCCACCCCTGCTAGATAGCTTTCTCCCACCTCGATCTCTCTCCGAATTATGTGCTCGTTGTCGTACCAAATACCCTTACAAGGGTATTTGGCATGCTTTTTGTAAGTCACGCCGGTGCGACCTCGTCCGAAGTTGACGCGCACTCGCGGGTGAGAGTTGAGTCCTTGCCCGAGTTAGCAGAGCGCGCGAGGTATCGACGGCAAGGTGCGACCATGCGCGACCTAGGTGTGCGAGGCGTCACAGGCCAGCGGGACGCGCGGACCCTCGCCCCATTACTTTTTTTGTTTCCTCGCATTTGTTCGTATTTTTATTAATTTTATTATTAATTTTATTATTAATTTTATTATTATTATTATTTATTTATTTTTCCTACTTTTATTTTTACGGTTGTCTTTGACCTGGTAATCGGGTCCGAGATCGACGTTGGGCACCACGGGCCTGGCTCGGCCACTACTTTGCCGGAAACGGGTGGCCGTTACGGCAGTCGAGGACCTTAATCACGAGACTCTTTCGACATGCCCGCTCGGATTTCGGTGTATTCTGTATGCTGGCGAAATTCTCTATCCGCCCGTCTTGATACTCGGACCGGGAGATTCGACGTCCATACGAGCCGGTGGGTAAATAGCCCACGAGGCGGAAAGAAGCCTGGGTGGTGGGGGTCGTTGTGTTATACAGTCTGCTGCCCACCGTCTGCTACAAGAGGGTTGGGTGTGAGCAGGTCTGTGGGACGAGCACCTGAGGACCTATCTCAGACTGGTACACCCGCGGACTGTGTGAAATAGGCCTGTGGGACAACACTTGCCGGCCTAATTCAGTAGTGCCCCCACGAACTGTAGAGATACAAACCTGAGCTCGAACTCCATTGAAGGTGGGTGAGTGGGAGCTTGCGCCGCAAACTGAAATACCATTACTTTTATTTTTATTTTTATTATATTTTATGTTTTTTTTTTTTTTTTCCACCTATTTCGTGAGGTGGAACCGGGACTTTGCCTCTGCCCCTCGATCCAAGATGCAGGCCCTTGCGGCCTGTCCGATCCAAGCGAAGACATTGTCTGGCGGGGACGTGCATGCGAGCCGGTGGGAGTCAGGCCCACGAGGAGGAAGAAACTAGGGTGGCGGGGCTCGCTGTGGGCGCACAGTCTGCCACCCACCATCTGCTGTGAGAGGTTCAAGTGTGAGTATGCCCGTTGGGACATGTAAAATTGTGAACTATGCCTGAGCTGGTCGGGGCCAAGGGGCACCGGTGGGAGGCTGCCGCAATTTTCACTGTGCGGCAGGCTGTCCCAGCAGCAGGTCAGATTGAACCCGCCTCCACTTCAGTCTTCATTTGAATATTTGCTACTACCACCACAATCTGCTGTGAGAGACTTGAGTGTGAGCATGCCCGGTCCCGCTGGCTGCTGAGGGGAAGTTGGGGGTGAGCATGCTGTTGTGGCCCGAACAGTGGGAACTTAGTGTTGGGCACAATGGGTCAGGGGACAGCCGCACTGTGGCCCTGTTCATACGTAAGAGTACTTGTTGCTACCACCAAGATCTACACTGGGATCCGGCTCACCAACTTAAAGGTCGCTACAGCCTTCGCAGCAACCCGCGCCCACCAGCTCGTTGTGGCCCCAAGACTGGCAGTTTCGACAGGGGAGTCGCTGCTCATCTCAATTTCCATGACCAGCAGCCTATTTGCTTATGTTGTTCATTGCCCGCTGCGATGTTTGAAGAACCGTGCTGTTAGCGCGGTCGGGGAGCAGGCGCAGCGCTAGCATCAGGAGCACAACACTAGCATTGAGAAGGGGGCGGATGAACTTGGATGGGATTTGGCATCCGGTGCATGCGGGGTGAACAAGAACGCAGCGGAGAAGAGGAAATAGCTATGGCAAGAGTCGCGGTCGGGGAGCAGGCGCAGCGCTAGCATCAGGAGCACAGCACTAGCATTGAGAAGGGGGCGGATGAACTTGGATGGGATTTGGCATCAGGTGCATGCGGGGTGAACAAGAACGCAGCGGAGAAGAGGAAATAGCTATGGCAAGAGTGGAAACCGTATAACCTGCCGGTTCCTTGATAGAATCAAACGGGGACGGGTGGTAGATAGGAATTTTGGGGTAGGGCGAATCCAAATCCAACGTTAATTTTAGCTAAAAATCAGTAAAAAAGGAGGATGAAGAAAAATGGGTTGTGAGGAGCCATGGTGGAGAGGGAAGAAGCTGGGGAGCAAGATGGTAAAAACTCGGTCATTTCTTGACAATTTTTTGCGAACAAAGATGCAAATCTGGGTTTCTTGGACCAGGCGAGTTAAGTGGTAGCATTAGTTTTGGCAATGGATTAGTGTAGAAGGAGGTTAGTAAAAAAAGTCGTGCACGGGAGGTGGCGGAAACGAAGAAGAAGGGAAATGGCAAACGCATATCCCGCTCGTTTCCAAAGGAAATCGGACGAAGGGGGATGCTAAATAGGGGTTTTGGGACATTCCGAGTTGAATGGCCATGTTAGATTTTTGATTCGGGCGATGGTTTGGCCTGCATGAGTAACTAAAGCTGCGCCCAGGGAAAATAAAGTAAAATGGTGATGTATCTGCCCACGTTCAGCGGCAGGTTCCTTCCTATTTCTGTACATGAGGTAAGTGGTTGAGGCCCGTGGTTGAGATCTTGCTCGTATCTACTGATCATCTTCATCAACGAGCTGCTGCATTGGAACAGTCGTGACTGTCTTCAGACGGCGTCTTGACTATGGTGGCCACTGAATCTGATGAACCTGGTCGGAATCTGAGGAAGGCGCATTTAGATAGATAAATAACGGGAAAAACCAAAGTCTACAGGGGTGAAAAGAAACGAAGGATGGAGAGAGAGAGAGAGAGAGAGATGAGGATGACGATGACGATGTGAGAGCACGTACCTGGTTCTGGCGATGGAGTACAAGGTCGACATCTTCATGCATTACAGTTGTTGCTGCTGACGTCGAACGGGAGGCATGGTCGAGGCTGCTAATAGCTGTGTAAATGTTGAAGTAAGAGAAGTAGAAGGGAGTAAGGACTCTTACCTGATGTGTGGATGATCGTTTGTTCGTCCTCCTGTTAACACGACAGCACCAGCAACTAGGTGCATGACGAGGAGTTAGAGTAGGTATAAGGGATTGAAGAAGAGTTTGACGAGAGGGAGAAAAGATAAACAGAGGGGAGGACTGATGAAAATCGGGGAGACTTACCTGCAGATATAGACCTGGCCGTGAATGCAGCTAGATGTGCAGGGCTCGGGCAGATGGGTGAACCCATCACGCCCATCTGTTGGACAATCGACTGGTCTAAGCAGCACAGGGGGTCGGTGATGCTGTGTGACTGCTGGTCACTGGGCAAATTGACTACTGTAGTAGCTCTTGTTGCGCCATTGTTGTACGATAGACTATCTTATTTCGGCGACGTTTTCTGCCACAACGGCTACTGTGTCTGCTATGGATTGTTGTACTTGTCGCACCCTCATTATGTATTTCGGCACATGTTGCAAGACACTGTTGTATTTCAAAATAGAGGGATCAGGTTGTGCGGGTTGTTGTGCTGTGATAGGAAGTTGGCAAGGGTAGAGAGCTAGAAGGTTCGGAGGGGCGCAGGTTGTGATGTGATGCGTGTGTTTGTGGGGGGATTGTTGGGCAATGGAAGGAGTGGGGGTTGTTGTGGGGGGAGCTGGAGGGTGTTCTGGAGGAATTGCAGTGCCTGAGTACTTGCGTTGCGCGGTGGGTTGTTGTTAGTTAGTGCACGAGGTGTTTGCTGCTATTGTGGCTGACACGATATAGGCTGGTGCTGTTGCGACGGTAGGGCGTGTTGTTGCTGCTGTGCCCGGGGTGTGGTGTGCTGATGTTGTGCCTTTCTTGTTGCTGCGAGCTTTTCTTTTCTCTTTTGCCATCTTCTCTTTTGTGACCTTTTGTTTGCTTGGGGGTTACTGCGTCTTGTCTTGCGTGTACCGGTGGTGACAGCGTTGTGCTGTGTAGCGGTTGGTGTGGCAGTGGTGGCGGTTATGGTATCATGGTGTTGTTGCTGTGCAGGGGTGTGGGCAAGGGGGGAGGCAGTATGTGGTCTTCCGGACAACTGAGCAATGGGTGCGGTGGTGGCTTCTCTGGCAGTGCTGGTTGTATGCGCAGATGGTTGTGCGGTTAAGAATGAGATAGTCGTTAGCCTGTGCTTGCTTCTTTGGATGATGTTCGAGGAGGGTGGGTCTTTGCGTTTGTTGGTAGTGGCAGGGGTTGGGTGCTGCTTATGAGCCCCATGAGGGATGAGTGTGGTTGTGAAGCTGCTAGCAAAGGGCATGGTGTAGTCCGGTGCTCTGTCAATGAGTTGTGAGGCAGTGTACGAGGGATTCACAGCAAGGAGATGTGTGAGGTTCATCATATGTCTCCGTATGTAGAGGAAGGTGACCTAGAGCTTTACAGGTTTCTTTCACTCATTCTGGAGTTTATCTAGGAGTTCTACCCATCTCATTCTATCTGAGGGGATGCTAGTCTCGATGATGTCAAGATTAGCAATATAGAACCATAACATGTGGTTGAACCATGTGATCGACCCATTTTGGGAAGGGCAGAAGCATCTGAGATACGGCCTGCCAGAATTCCATAATTTCTTGAACTCAAAGATATCGTCAGTGGGTTTTTGGATGGTTTTTGTGTGAAGGACAGGTTGGCATTTGGAGCATTTCGTGTTATTTAGAGGGCCCAATTTTGGGAAGTTGCAGTCGAGGTGCAACTTGCCAGGCGGAAAAGCGATGGTGCCCTTGGCAGCATTTTTTCTGCACTCATCAAGGTCTTTGGACGAGAGGTTGGCTAAGGCAGTATAGGCTTGGATGGAGATGGGGGCAGCGTTGTTGAGCTCATCGGCCCCCGCCTGAGCGAGGGCCCTCCCGGCCGCGTCACCACCTATCGAGCGCATCGGCCCCCGTGCGAGCGAGGGCCCTCCTGGCCTCGTCACGCAGGAGAAACTTAGGATTTCAATCTTTTAGAGACAACTCGGGGGCGACACGGTAACCCGCGTCGACCCTTTGCCGCTCCGGCCGAGTGCGCCAACTGTACATCCCGCGGTCCCCTACGACAGGATAGGTTCTCGCGGGGCACAACTTACCTTTCCTAAGGGGCTGTCACCACCCTTAGGGGCATATCCCGACCGGCCTACCTCTGCAATTGCATTATAAAAGCCTTCACAAGTGGGTCAGTAGCTCGGCGGGGATACGCCCCTAAGGGTGGTGACAACCCCTTAGGGAAGGTAAGTTGTGCCCCGCGAGAACTTATCCTGTCGTAGGGGACCGCGGGATGTACAGCTGGCGTTGTCGAGCGCATCGGTCCGGCACCGCACCAGGGCAGCGTGGGACCCTCCCGACCGCGTCACGCAGGAGTAAGTTTAAAAATCCTTCATCGCAAAGTATACATGGAGTTTCCGCAAGTCGCTCCGACCGGGTGCGCCAGCCATACCTCTCGCGAGCCCCTACGACAGGATAGGGCCTACGCGAGGCACGACTTACCTACACCTTACGGGAGCTGTCACCTCCCTTCGGTGGGCGTATCCCCGCCGAGCTACTAGTCCACAGAACGAAAGCTAATCAGTTGCAATTGCAGAGGTGGACCAGCCGAGGGCGTTTCTCGTTCGCTATAGCATAGGGGGTATGCGCGGCAGTACGCCTCTATTGAACCCACACGCGAACCTATATCTTGGGGGGGATGAAGTCCCAAGCGCGGCCCGTCGTCGGTCGACTAGGACGCATCCCATACACCATGCACACACCACTTTACAAACACAAAAATAAAACATACACACGCACAGGTACGAAACGACACAACATAAACAACGCAACAACGCTCCTAGCCCCTCGCTAGCCGTCCCATAACTTTGCGACACGAAATCGAATACGTGTCGCGCGCGAGACTTAGGATAAAACCGCGCGGATGCAGGGCCTACTCATATCGACTCGCAATGCAAGCGTACGCAAGCAGTCGCAATGATGGCGTACTATGTAGTGCCCATAATCAAGCGGTCCATCGTGGATCCGAGTACCGCTTATGACACTCAAGTGTCAGACTCGAAGTGTCGTGGGGGCCTAACCCTTCACGACATTGCACGACTGAAGGAATAGCCGTGCAGCCGCCGCGGCACCTCCGGCTCTCGGCCTGAGTGTCTCGGTAGGCAAATCAAATAGGCTCTGCGCAAGGGAGAACCCCTCCCCTGCAGAGCCTAGGGCTTGGGGTGTCCTGGACAAGGACCTCGAATCCCAGCCCAGGACCAAACGTCCGACTAAGAAAAATCATCAAAAAGCAAGAACGAAATAGAAGAAGAGGTCTTCCCTAAGCCTCTCAGCCTCAGCTTCTGAGTAGGATTTTAGTATGGGGAATCTTCAACCCATGCAAACATTCATCCCGAGTATACCCATGTATACATATATAAGGGTTAAGTATGTGACGATCACTTATCACAGTCTCGCTGGAGTCTCTCACAATAATACGTATATATGTAATCATAGGCAACCAAATCCAGGATCTGATTCACAGGACATACCTGCAATCACATCAACGGACCAAATCAACAGCCCACACACTACACGGAGTCAACCCCAACCACCTTCGACACTCATACCCCTTGCTTTAGCCATGCAAGCCCCAAACCTCCTGTCCAACCAACCTTAATTAAATACTCAGTACCTTTGTTAAATGGTCATTCAATAAAAGCCCGGGTGAAACTACAATGAAACAATGAAATTCACCAGGGCTAAAGCCTTTTAGGTTGAGTGTGGAGGGTGAGTTGAAATTGAGTCGTAAACCGACAGATCGACAACCGACTTGTTATCAGTGATAACAGAAAGTGATCCTCAAGGGATCAAGTTGGGTCTAGCCCTGAACTTGAATCGAATGATAAAAAAAACCTGTAACACACGGCAGACCAATCCCCAAGCTAAGATCACACCCACCAGCAACCTACAAATTTGCGCTACATCCTGTTGACATCAACAACAATAAATGATTCATGCTTGATCGTGTAAGCCACCGCCAAGACCAGGTACATGCTCTTACTCTACCCCCTTTCTCCTCCCGGTTCAAACACTCTCTCATTCCGCAATAGTACGCCTTCGGTCGAGACTGCTGGTATACAGTCTACACCCTCAGCAACTGTGCGCAGCCATCGACCCCCGCAGTCTTGGTATAACGCAACCACAGGCAGGATCAGGCAAGACGCGGCAAGGACTTCGTGAACTTTGCACAGTGAACAGTTGCATGAAGCTAGGAGTGGGGTCAAAACAACAGACAAGTCACGATAGTAGCTCCTCCCTCCTCAGTATGCAGCCCTCGGTTCGCCACACAACGTCTCGCCCGCAGGTAAGTCTGTAGTCCCACGGCTCGTCCCCAACTCCCCCTTTCTGCAGCGAATAGTGCATGGGTCATCCGGGTAGGTAGGCGGCCTTGCTTCCCACTCTTTGCCGCTTCGGCCTGCTTCTAGGATGAATGAAGTCAGACTGAGCCTCCTTCGACAAGCTAAACCAATGATGGTTGCTCGTTGTTGTGCTCACTCTTTCACCCCTCCCTCACTCGTGCATACTGCATCCGTACGTACTGGTTCCCTTTGCGTGTTCACACCCTCCCATGCGGCGGCATCATACTGCTTTCATCGATAGGATGGGCAACTCATCGGTCAACAGGTAAGCCCTTGGTCTCGTGCATGTAAATTCTCTGCTATACGCGGGTAAGTCTCCAACTTCACGACACAGTGTGAATGACCATACGCGAACAGAGAGGCCCGCCAGTAGACGAACGATGACCTGTGTAATAAGGCAATCCAGGCATCATTCGAACAAGGAGTTTTTCACCGTCGAGGGGGGGCGACTACTAACAAGACCGTGGTACCGGGCGATAAGATCACGGCCACGGCTTTGGTTATAACCATATGCCTTGCTCCTGTGGTACCAATGCATACAATGTTGAGAATGAATCTTTTGCTAAAACGTGGTAAGATACATCCTCGTTTTAGATCTCCTCCTACACTAACTTTCACGCCAGTTTGATTTTAGGATCGGGGTCGCCCACCGCGAGAACCCCCGATCTAGATCCTCGTTTGTCGAACACGGTCGAGAAAACGACCAAACAAACTAATCTTCGTTCCCGCTCATCCTCCACTTCCCGCTATCGCCCGTGCACTGGCTTTCCACACTAACTCCTATTCCTAATCAACTAACTCCAAGTCTAGCTATACCAAGGCGTTCGCCTCACCAAAGAGCCCCCATCTAGGTCCTCCCTCGCCCGATCCTATCGAGAGTCGCGCGAGTTGCTCTCTTTCCCACTGCGCCTCGGCCATCTCCCCGCCATAGCCTCCGCACACAGTTTCTCCCCACTAACCTCTGTTTTGCTAACTCATTCTTAGAACTAACGTTATATCTGATGTCGCCTACCTAAAAACCCCCGGTAAACAACTTTCCGTTGCTCGATTCAGTTAGGAATCGAGCGAGATATCGTTTTCTCACTCCCATCACCGCCAGCTCCCGCCATCTCCCGGCGCAACACCTTCTTCATCTAGCTACTAATCTACTAACCCTTTTCTCGAACTAACACGGCCATCAGACTCGCCCGCCTCACAAACCCCCATCTAGGCTTTCTCCCCACCCGATTTCGTCAACAAGCGGGCGGGCTCCGCTAACTCCACCCCTGCCATCTTTGCACGCACCCGGGCGCGAAACGTGACCAAGTCCATTTTTGCTGTCTTTCTCCAACCATATCTCGGCGCAGTAGTTTTTCATCTCACTCCTTTTTCTTATTAATCTTCTACTAACTCTAACTACAGATTCAGACTCGCCGACCTTAAAACCTCAGTTTAGTCTTTTTTCTCCTCTTGATCTACCATGAATCGAGTAGTACCTCGATCCCTCGTTCCCACCATTTACTCATCCGTCATAGCTCGGCGCACTAATTTTTCTACTAACCTCCTATTCTGTTGTACTAATGCCAAAACTAACGCTGTCATTAGACTTGCAGCTCCCCAAAACATAGAAATCTCATTTTCGCTTGCTCGATTCCATTAAGTATCGGGCAAGATATCCGATTTCCCCTTAATCTCGGCTATACCCCGTTCGTACCCAGGCGCGGCCGCGGTCAGGTTCATTCCCACGCCATCTACCTGTTGCCCGCCTTCCCGCAGTCCGGCTTCCTCCTTCGTCATTCCCCTGCTGCGCTGCCGCAACCTGTCTGCCGGCCCCTCTACCTTGGTCGTCCGCTGCCACTAGCGCAGTCCCCGGTGGTCGCTGTGGCCGGCCTTATTGCCCGACAGTCCCAGCCACTCTGAGGAAAGCTTCAGATGCAACCAGCTACTAGACGGTTCGATTAGTCTTTCGCCCTATACCCCAGCCCGACGAACGATTTACACGTCTGTATCGTTCCAATTTTAACGGATGTCCCGAAGGACTTAGCCGCGGTGGTACCCCCACCTGCGGTTCTTTAAGACGGGGACTGCTAGTCGCGGTACCGCACCCCAAACCAAAACGGGACCGCAAATACCAATAGAAATAATAGGTAAATATAGAAAAAGCAAAGATAAAATAAATTATTATAAATAGAAATCTCTAAGCAGGGTGCGGGCACTACTAAGCCTCACCGGTCCCGTGGACCGGGCCTGTCGCCGCGCTTGTCAACAAAACCAAAGGGGGATAGCCCCGTCGGGCCCTCAACCCCTCGGTTCTCTCCGTAGTGCTCCGCCGCTGCTGCGCCGACACTCGCTGGCCTCGATCCCCAAACCTTCATAATAGTAGTCCGATACCGTAACCTGTAGGGCTAAGCCCAAGCCTGGGACTGAGTCCCGCAGAATACCATATAGGCAGTGCGGCGTGATGCTTTGGGCCGACAAAACGGCTGCGCGACTCCTATTTTGCCCGCGCCGATTTGCTTACACCGTGCCATAATTGCCCCGCGCGCCATCCTACGCCACCCCGTTTACCGCACAAAGCCGCGCCGTGGTTGCCAATGCCGTCGTCGGGGCCGCTCTCCGCACGCGCGCTCGACCCGGTCAAATGTACCTAATCGAAAAGAAAACATCCCTAATTCCTACTTAATCAAAAATAAATAAATAATAAGTAATATCACCAAGCACAACGACCGGGGTCCGAACCGGTTTTTATGATCAACAACAGGAAGGAATCACGCGTGCCTTAAACCTGCGCGCCCACGAACTCGTTATTGTGGTCAACCACCCAGTCAAGGCAATTACAGACGCAGCCATGCTTAGTGCGGTATACTTAAACTCTAAACCAAAACTATTTTCTGTTACTTGCAAAAACCAGGGCGGATACCCTTGTAAGGGTATTCGCACCGACAGCTTACCGGACCATATTAAGTGACGTCCCCGTCGCTTTGCCAAATCAGAAAGCTATAAATCCATCCACACCCCAAATGTTGGCGAAAAAGGAGCCAATCCGATTAGCCAACAGACACAGGGTAGAGGCCTCCATCAAACCATACCTTCACAACTATATGCTGCCAGGTTTCTAACCCGGGCCCCTTACCGCCCAGAAATTAGGACGCTGACCGCATAAGTTCCAAAGACCTTTCCAATCGTCCTCTCCCTAGTCCTAGACAACCTTCGGCTTCTCATTGGGTGTTCCTAGTCCTGGCAAAAACTAGGGATGCGGGCCTTAATCGAGACCTTTTGAAGGCACTCTTGCCTTCCTTCTCAAAATCTCTCTCAATCAAATACACATAAGTATATATGTATACTTAATATCCGCTCAGCTCTTTCTGCAGTCCAGTACAGAAAGGTTAGGCCTCCACCTCGGCCCACCATAGCCTGGCTAATCGGACCAGGACTACGACCCACCGCATTGTTTATTTAACGGCAGTACCCTCGTTGGTTACGCAACGATAGGTTTTCTCCTGATAAGCATTCAATCAGGATTCCCCCCAAAAAAATCTCAACCTTCACTATCCCGCGGAGTAATTTCACTGGGGTAGGCACCCTCCCTTAAACTTTCACCCACGCGGTCCCGCAACCAGGTTGTGCCGGCTAGCAGCCATCCAATGAGGTTACGCCCTAGAGGTACTAACTTCTTTTCCGTTAGCTTGACCTTTCTTCAATATATCTCAGGATTAGCACTAGTGGTTAGACGGGGCGTTGCAAAACAAAATCACTGGCCCACTGCGCAATACGCAGGGGTCCGAAGGCTTTTACGAGCCCTCCCTCACTAGGCATGGCATCCTTCGCACGCTTACAAACAAAATCACCGCTAAAATCCACCAGGCCGTGACCCCTGACTTGATCAGAGCCAACAGCCACCCACCCTGAGACATCTCTCGCCCTGCACTCATTGCGACTTTCTCAAACATTCCAAACAAAAGTGACCCTTTTTCGTCAGGATTTATCACTCATCAGACAACTCACTATGCCATAAATCAATTTACTCACTTTTGAAGGTGAGTCTTCCAACAACAACAACAACAACACCCCCTTTTCCAAAAAATCCAAGGGGTTCTCATCATAAACAAAACACCCCCTCTTCCAAAAAGCAGGAGGGGTCTCGCCATAAAAACCAAACTTCCCGTGTTTAAAAGTTGAGGGGGTCTCATCATAACACACAACATCACAAAACATCCCCTTTCCAAAAATCCAAGGGGGCTTATCATAAACAAAATCACCGAGAGACCATCTTATGGGTCCTCATCACAAATTATGCAATTAATAATCAATATGGTAAACATTTTGAGCCTCCAGCGCTCATAAATCTTCAAAATCCTCACAACCTCTCACAGACGGGCTGCTCTTCCTCCCCTTATACTCTGCCTTATCAGCTGCCCGTGGTCAGGTCGCACAAGTATACCGAGGAGTAGACAATTTTGCTTACAATCATATTTACAGTTCTCATGAAATATAAAAGGTTTTTCACACATTTGTCCACACAAACTCATCATTCATCAGAGTACAACCGCACATGTGAGGAAGACAAGTGATCGTCACATATAAGAATGGTCCCTGAAAGAAACCTCATCATGATATACACTCAAGGAAATAAAATGTCTCACACAGAAAAAATGTCTCCAAATCATAACTCACTCAACTCAAGCCACACCAAACCCACACTGACAACTACCCCTAGAATACATGTCAAATCTGTCTCTTAAAAGTCAGGGCGTAGGCCACCTAAATATGTACATGCCTCATCTAAATCACCCCGATCCTCAAGACCCTAACTCAGTAGGAACACTAGAGTTCAGGTCTAGACTAGTAGCAATCATAAAAAAGGTCCTCTAAGTCTAAGAGGGTATCACACAGAACCTAAGTTGATGCCTCACAAGATACTTGTCCACTTACATAGACAAACCGGCCCTATCTCCTCAACTCCTCCTGGTTTTGCCTATATAATTGAGCCCTAAGTCCATCTGCGGACTTCTCTACTATCCTACCCTGCCTATCATACATCTTACCCCCTGCCTATGAGACCTTTCCTTCTGCCTTATCCTCAAGGAACTCGAGACAGTCCAAAGCCAGATGCAC
The DNA here is from genome assembly GCA_003427395.1 of Chara braunii. Lineage (NCBI taxonomy): Eukaryota > Viridiplantae > Streptophyta > Charophyceae > Charales > Characeae > Chara > Chara braunii. The sequence goes on along the minus strand of BFEA01000113.1, from coordinate 123,671 downwards.
GCCCCTCTTGCAATAGAAGCATAACTGATCAACCTTCCTCTTGAACTTCTTCTTCTTGGGCTGAGGAGGTGGCGATGAAGGAGATCCCACCAAGGTACTGACAACCCCCTGCTGCTCTGTCCCAGGAGCTGCAGTACTAACGACCTCCTGCTGCTCCATTCATGGAACCGGTCTCCCAGACCCAGATCCAATAGCCCATGACCCCAGTCTGCTCCTCAAATCCCCTGTTACCGGGACGTACTCAGGCGTGTCCAACCTCTGAGGTCTCCTCTCGAGTGTCTCTCCTGGCACTGCTATGGGTTGCTCCTCAATCTCCTCTGGCCCATACTTAGGCGTACCCATCCTCTGGAGCCCGCTCTCGATGGCACCCTCTGCCTCAATCCCTATCTCTCTCTCAAGAGGCTCCTCTATCCTATGCTCAGGTGAAAACAAACTCACCTCCTCCTGCATAGTATGCACCGCCTCAAGGAGCACGCCCATTGATCCCTCTGCTGAGCCCTGAGCCGGCTCACTGCTAGATGGTGGTAGCCCCTCCTCAACTGCCAAAGGTACGACTGGGCCCGCCCCTGCTACCGACAGCGTCGCGAGTTCGGTAGGGGCTCTGAACTCGAACGCCTCTCTCTCTGCCTGTCTCTGGGCTCTCGCCTCCTTTGACTACAGGATAACTCTCCCCATAGGTGGCTCCTGGCGAAGCTCTGATGCAGATGGTTGTCCCGGTAATCCACGTCCTGGCTGCCTTTGCTCTCCCTGCCTGCTGCTCTCTGGCTTGTCCACCTTTCCCTGGGTTTGCTGCCTCAGGCTCTCAATGATAGCTGCCTGACTGACTACCAATGCTCTAAGTTCCTGAATTTCCACCTCCATAGCCTCCAGGTGTACTCCATGGTTTGTTTCCTTCATCTTCTTCCCTGCCAGATCGCTCTCCAATAACAAGTGCCGGTCAAAAGTTGTCTTGGCCAGGAACTTGATTTTGCGATCTAACCTCTCTTCCGCCTTCCTGGCCACCCCAAACCCGGCTCTGACTGGCGAGGGAAGCTCCTCTCCTCTTCGCTCCCAAAAGTCCCTCCACATCTCTGGAATCTCCGGAGCCCTAGCTGGCGCGCTGGGTGGCTGACCTGGGAGTGCTCCTGCTGCCTCCGATCTCTGCCTCTCCTGCTGCTGCTCCGGAAGCTCCCCCGCTGCCTCCAACCTCTGCCTCCCCTGCTGCTGCTCCGGAAGCTCCCCTGCTGCCTCCAACCTCTGCCTCTCCTGCCATATCTCATCTATCCGCCTGGTTCTTCTCGCCCTCTTTTCTTCAACCGTCTCTCCAACTGGCGCCCTTTCCCTTGTGCGGAGGTCGACCCTCTTCGGGATTTCTGCCTCCATCTCCTTCTCTGGCTGACTCGACTCCTAGCGTGGCTCTGCAGGTGCTGGCTCCTCCAGGTCTGGGTGCTCCAACGCATAAGCTGCTAGATGTCTGTCAATCAGGGTCAAGGCCTCTTTTCTTACAGCTGCCCTCTCTCTCCTCCTTTCTGCTCTCCCTTCTGGCGGAGGGGTCTTTTCTGATGAAGGCAATGGGGCCTCCTCTCTCTGCAATCTCTCCCCTGCCGGGCGAGTGCTTCCTGGTGCATCCCCGAGTTTCAAGCCCACCGCCGGCGTCTGAGGGGGCGTGTCCTCTCCAACCTCTATTACTTCCTTCCCTGCACGTCTCCCCTCATCGCCCAGCCCTCTCTCTCGCTGAGTACCCTAAACCTCCTCCCGTGGCACCTCCTCCTGTGGCACCTCCTCTGCCTGCTCTCCATGCTCCTCACCCTGAGGTGACGCCCTCCACCGAGAAATATCTAAATGCGTCTCTAATTCCCTCAAGGGCCCCTCAGATGCTGGCGGCTCCTCCTGTGTGTGTGCTGGCGACCTCCTCAATCCACCCTCAGTAAAACGATGGAACTCCACTGGTCCCAACCCACACTCAGGGTATGCCTCTCGCTCCTCAACCTCTGGCTTCTGCTCCGGCTCCTCCTCTCTCCTCGCTAGGGCCTTCCGTCCTCCTCGAGACGGTTTTACCTCCCTGGGCTCAGGGTCCCTCGGCGTCTGACTCCTCTGACGCCTCTCGACTCTGGGCTGGGGGGGCTCTGGCCGTCGAAAGGCCTCTCTCAGATGTGCCCTGCAGCTCTCCCAGTCCCGGGCCATGTCTCTGATTTGGCTAGCCAGCGGCCTTTCTGCCTTCCTAGTCCAGAATGGTAGCGTCTGCATCCAATCATCTCTCGGTATGCCCTACCCCTGCATGAACCACTCAAACGCGGGGATGAAGTCCGACGTATTTCCAATCTCCAGGCGGATCGGCCTGCCATCTGGTCCCACCGGCGAGGGTCGCAACTCCTCCATCCTCATCTCCACCTCTTGCCTCGTCGTCACCTCTCTACGGATCCTCGCGACGGGCTCCTCGAATTTGCCGACTCCCCTCAGTCTCTCGATTGCCTGGGCCACGGTCCAGCCCATACGCCTCGCATGATCCCAAAAGTTGTCCAGGAATAGCTCGATGTCCCCATCATCGTATACCGGAGTACTCTCTCGATGGTGAGGCCCATGTCGCTCATATCCTCCTGATGCTCCCAACGGCCTCTGAGGCGGCCGTGTCCCCCTCCCTCCTCTTGGCATGACTGTCTTCGTAAAGTCAGACCTGCACAACAGGCGAAGGAGACAACAGGCACACACTGGGGTAAGCAAACAGGTGAGAATCAAGCAAACTCAGACCAGACCACACTCATACAACATGCATCCTACCTAACCTACACACCCTGCTACTTCTATTCTAAAGGCAGTCAGGTCGTCTCTCTTACCTCTTCTCTCGCCACGAATTTCTTCAGTCGCGTTCCAAATACCCAATCCTTCCACTCGGTCCCATTCAGCTCCTCAATCTGGTACGCCCCGAAGTCTCCGACCCGTACGATCCGGTAGGGACCTAACCACCTCTTATCGAGCTTCATGGACCACTGCTTCTCCAGTGATGAATAGTAGAGAAGCACGACATCTCCCACTGCCAAGGGTACCTTCCTCACCCGCGCAGACTGATCCCATCGATCCTTATCATCCATACGGCTCCTCGCCACCTGATCAGACGCCTCCTGGATCCTTTCTTCTATGGCCCCTACCTGCCGCGCCCGAATATCGAACAACTCTTCAAATGACAGGTTAACTTCCAGATCCTGGCGCCTCCATGTCTTAAGAAAACTTTCGATAGGGAAGGTCGCGTGCCTTCCGTACCACAATGTCGCCGGTGCGTACTTGGTGGATCTTTTTACTGTAATATTCTCGACAAAGAAAGCCGCCCTTAGGTATCGTGGCCATTGATTAGGCCTACCTTCGGTCCACTTAGCCAGGAGACTCGTAATGGTACTATGTCCTCTCTCCACGGGAGCATTTGCCTGGGGGTGCGCGGCCGTGGTGTAATTGGCTGCCACACCATACCTTGATAAAAGTTCTTGCACCTCCTGGCAAGTAAACTCCGATCCCCTGTCCATTACGAATTCCCTGACGAAAGGATAGCGTAGGTAATACTCCTCGATGCAGCTCACTAGGGCTGACCTGGTCTTCGTGCGAATAGCATGCCCGTCTACGAAGCCAGACAGGTTGTCGCGCGCATCGAAAATATAGTTATAGCCCTGGTCCCCAAGCGGCATAAAAAGCAGATCGAGATGCACTACGGCCCCCACCTCTCGCTCTAGCCTTGGATGCAGCGGCTCTCCTTGCCTTAAACGGGATCTTTCCTGGCAAGGTACACAAGATCGGCAGAACTTCCCGACCATATCCATCATCCCATCCCAGTAGTACAACTCACTTATCTTGGCATACGTGGCTTGTACCCCTCAATGCCCTCCTGCAATGCCATCGTGAAGCGCTGCTACGATGTCGATCTGACGATTCCTACCGCAGACGACTCTCTTGGGATTCCCCACTTCTCTTCTCACGAAAAGGTGGTCGTCTCGCACTAAGTAGCGCTGCAGCATCCTCTGAGCCCTATCGCCTGCATCCCTTAGCCGCATTTCACATGACAGAAGAAGCCCCATCTCTAGGTAGATCCCGTCGTACTCCTCTGCACGAAAAGCCTCCTTAATTTCCCCTTCCTCGAACTCGTCGTCCTGGCTCTCACGCACTTCGTCCACATTCCCTGTCGGGTTCAACGAGTCTGACTGGTCTAGGCTTTCCTGCAATAACGTATTGACGAGGAGATATATTCCTCCCATCAGGTCCTCATGCCGTTCTACCTGGCCAGGTCCTTCCTCAATCGTCCTCATATCCTCCACCAGGCTATGCGAGCTGGTCAGTGCTAGCTCCATCATCCACTGAACATCCTTACCACCCCAGGGATCCTCTTCCTCAAAGGGCTTAAGGACTAACTCATCCCTCCGTTCATACCCACTTGGCGTTTGCCAAATAGGATAGCCTACACAGCTGGGCACTCGCGGCGACCACTTATTGATGTGGAGACGAACATCTTCTTCCTGATCTAGAAATCCATCAACTGGGGGCGTATTCTCCACCGCCTCCCCTTCCTGTTTATCCCAGTTGATCCTACTCAGCCCGTCCGCCCGGTTCTTACTGCCAGGTATCCGTCCCAATTCGAAATTGAACATCCAGATGTACGTCAGCCATCTGGCAACCGTCGGATCCGATGGAACGTAATTCTTTAGAGAGTAGGCCAGGGCGGTCGGATCCACTCTCAAAATAAACCTCCTGCCGAAGATGTAGTTCTGGAAGATTCGCAGACAATGGAGGACGGCAAGGGTCTCCCTCTTGAACTGTGAGTAGTCCCTCTCCGTCGTACAGAGAGTCCGACTCTCAAATCGCAAGGGTCTTTCCTTTCCTTCCATGTCTGCCTGAATTAGAACTTCTCATAAAGCAGTCGACCTCGCATCCGTTTCGACAATGAAGGGTCGCGTCTCTGTGGCGTCATAATCTGGCGCTCCTAACACCAACCCTCCTTCTCGAAATTCTTCCTTCATTCCAGTTACCACCTCGTCTTGTTCTTCACCCCAAACCCATTCCTGGTCCTGACGAACTAACTTCCTCAGGTGTTCAGTCTTAGCGGCAAAATTCTTGATGAAGGCCCTCCAAAATCCACACGTACCAAGGAAGCTTCTGACATTAGTTATTGAGTGGAACAGAACTGGCCACTCAGTAATCTTGTCCGTCTTCTTTACATCCGGCCTCTGGCCCTTCTCGCTGCAGATGAACCTCAAAATAGTCGCTTCCCTCATGCAGTATCTTGATTTGGCCCCGCTTGCCGTGAGGTTATGCTCCTCGAGCAGGCTCAGGACTTTTTCGAGGTCCTGGATATGCTCCCAAACAAAGCGCCTTACCCCTGGCGAGACTTCATCGGTCTCCTTCACTGCCAGCTCTTTCACCGCCAAATCGTCGATGTATGGCTGTGTAATATGGGGGCTGACTGACTGCATAACCCGAATCATGGCCCGTTGGACCATTGCTACTGCATTGGTCCACCCTTGAGGGGCCACGTTCATGTGGATTAATCCTCGCGGCGTATGCATAGCCGTCACCGGCCTATCCGGCGGGGAGACCGGAAACTGATCGTATCCTGAGTAAAGGTCTATAAGCGAAATTATAGGTCTTCCAGCACAGGATTCCGACAAAGCATCCGCATTTGGCAGTCCTCCAGCATCTAGCACGGTCACCGCATTTAACCTCTGTAGATCTTGCACCCATCACAGCGTCCCGTTAGGCTTAATAAAGCAAAACCACGGGGACGCATATGGTCCACTAGAATAGTCGGCGACGTGCGTATGTATTTTGCCGTCGAGGTAATCCACTACCTTCTTTTCCTCGTCAGGGTTAGGATATCGCGCCCCTCTCATGTTCCAAGGCTCGTGTGGTACGGTGTGGATGTGGATCATATGTATCTTGTCCACATCCAGTCTGCCACGCTCCTCGTCGCTAAACGTATAGGCGCGATGTCTCCTCTTCATTAATTCCACCATCAATGTTCGCTCTTGAGGTAGTAGGAAGTCGAGCTCCCCTATAATCAACTCCCCTTTATTCTCTTCGTTGATACGACATGGTCCTGCTAAAACACTCTCCCTCATTCGCCGTATCAGCCCTCGCTCTCTTTCGTAATATGCTTCCTCGTCTTCTGTAACGAGGACGGGAACCGGGCGGCACTTCTTATCTACCGTCTTGTACCGCCTTTGGGAACCCTGCTTAGGCCGACTCACAGATTGTGTTTGTGTTGATGCGGGGTGCCCTCCGCTGCCTGGGAGCCGATATACCAACTCCAACCTTCCTACCTCGGGGCATTTCAAAACTTGCTCCCTCAAGGCCTGGATGGCATCCGAATCTGCCATCTCATGCGCGGCCACCAGGTCCATGGCCTTCCCAACATTTGACAGGCTAAGGGAAAATGCTTTCACCCTCTCTCCTGCTTCGGGCTCTGCCCGGAGCCTCCGGCGCTCCCCTTCCGATTCCTCGATCGTGAATGATCCTGGATTGGGCCGGTTCCTTACACTCCTTGGTCCGGTGTTCCTGCAAATAATTACTTCGTAATTCCCGCAGGCAGGATCGCATAAGAGAAGAATTAGAGTCTCGTCATGTTTGTTGAACATCACGGTCTCCGTCCTGCTAGGAATGACCTCCCCAGGAGGATTCCATGGTCCACGTCCGGCATTATGAAGAAGCATGCCCTGGCCTTCACCTTTCCAACCTCGATAAGCACATTCGAGGCTGTCCCACAAAAAACGGCCTTGCAGCTGGCTCCGTGCAGAATACCGCAGTCAGAACGGTCTATATCCAGCCCGAATTTGATTGCGTCCGCCTCCCGAATGATGTTCATTTCGGCCCCGATGTCCACCATTGCCGCACACTTGGAGCCCTTCACCACCAAATCCACCGTGCCGCAGGCTACACACTTCCAGTCCACTTTCGTCCCCGACTCTACCCACTCAGCCTCCTTGGGCAGGATAGTACCCAGATGGACATTGGGTATCAGGCGCCTCGACAATCTCCCCTTTAGTTCATCGTAGAGTCGCGGGGCTGACGCTAGGATTTCCTTCAGGGTCATGAGGTCATTATGCCCTTCCAGCAGCCTGTCAATTACTCTCTCTACATCAAATCCCTCTTCCAACCGAACCGCGTATTTCTTCTTTTTGGGTGGCCCGTCATATATAACCGGTTCGGCCTCTCCTCTGGTTCCTTTTTTTCTTGCCCGCTGCTCCGCTCTCTGATCCTCCTCTCTACACAGCTTCTCGTCCTCTTCCTCTTCATCATCGTCGTCCTCTACTTCCACAACCTCTTTCCTTCTCCCTGATTCGAGTTCTCTCCTCAGAGGCTCTTGACTGGCACTGGTCTTGGCTTGATTCCTCGTTCGCGCTGCCTGTGCCAGCCGGGCCTGCGGAGTGAGGGGTCTTCCCCTCATCCCCGATTGTGGGCACGACCCCACCACATTTACTCCGGGTCGCCCAGGTGCTGACTCCGGGCCGGAGTCATAGAGGAACACTTTGGGGATGTTAGACTTTCATCCCTTCACTTCCTCACAGAGGCCCACCAACTTCTGTTGGTACCTCCCCATCTTATCCAGCAGGTCCTCCATCTTCCCAAATAAGACAGACGGAGGCTCCATTCTTTCCTCCTCATCCTCGTTATCTGACTCGATGATTATGGACTCTTCCGTCTTACTTCCTCCTCGTAGCCCTTGAGCCACTTCCTCATCACTCTCCACTTCCTCCACCCCAATCGGTGGTTCCTCATTTTCCTGCCATAGCCTGAACATGGCAGGGGGTGGTGGCCCAGTTGCCGCCCTTCGCTGGGCTTCCGCCCTCACCCCTCCAAGCCTTCTGTCAATGGCCTCCCCAAAATGATCGTAGATATTCTCATCCATAATGGAGAAAATCAGTCCGCTCCTCTCATCTTCCCGTCTTATATTACAGAACCTTATAGTGTGGCCTTGTTGGTCACAATGTTGACAGATGGCCGTCCTCCAATCAAAACGAGGTCTTCCATACCCCTGACTTCCCTGATCCCCCTGGCCTTGATACCCCAGGCCTTGGTACCCCTGGCCTTGGTACCCCTGGCCTTGACCATTCCTGCCTCGCCCCCTTCCTCCACCCCTCCCTCCGTTGCCTTGATTGTCTTGCCCCTGGTTCCCACCTCCCGCCACACTGCCCTGTGAACTAGGAGCAGGTGACGGCGGCGGAGCCACAGGCTGGGCCTGGGCTACGGGGTAGATGGGCAGTGGCATACTCATTTGTCGTCCGGCTATTTGCGGCGGGCTTCCCCATGGCACAATTGCATTGATCACCGGCCAGGGCCACGGTCCGTAGGAGGGCGCCCCACCTTGCGAGGGGCCCGTACTAGATGATGGAGCCGCCACATTTAAAGGGGTTGTTGCCTGGGCCTTAGGCGCCTGCGCTTTTCCTGATCCCTGTCCGCCCTGCGCCAAATTACTCATCCGTCATAGCTCGGCGCACTAATTTTTCTACTAACCTCCTATTCTGCTGTACTAATGCCAAAACTAACGCTGTCATTAGACTCGCAGCTCCCCAAAACATAGAAATCTCATTTTCGCTTGCTCGATTCCATTAAGTATCGGGCAAGATATCCGATTTCCCCTTACTCTCGGCTATACCCCGTTCGTACCCAGGCGCGGCCGCGGTCATGTTCATTCCCACGCCATCTACCTACTGCCCGCCTTCCCGCAGTCCGGCTTCCTCCTTCGTCACTCCCCTGCTGTGCCGCGCATGCTCCCACTGGCACATAGCCCAGCCCGGCCTTTGCTCAGCGCAACGCCTAGCGCCCGAGCAGCCCGACCCGATTCATCTGACGGCCCTGGCCATGCCACTCCAGTTTCCTCATAGCCTTCTCACTGCGGATGAATCCGGTGCGGGAAAGCGCCTTGATTCATTCCCACTGTCCCACCGTAAATCCGCCCTGATGTACTCCGCTGTGTGCCGCCCGTCGTTGCTCTCGCAATGCCCGACTGCCTGTTACCTCTCTGCTTGGGCTCACCGCGCTGGCCCTTGTCACACTTCTACGCCAGCGCCCATCGTCCCTTTCACTGCGTAGCTCCCCGTCTTTTGCCACCCTGCCGCGGCCTGTCTATCGGCCCCTCTACCTTGGTCGTCCGCTGCCACTAGCGCAGTCCCCGGTGGTTGCTGTGGCCGGCCTTATTGCCCGACAGTCCCAGCCGCTCTGAGGGAAACTTCGGATGCAACCAGCTGTTAGACGGTTCGATGAGTCTTTCGCCTTATACTCGAGCCCGACGAACGATTTACACGTCTGTATCGTTCCAATTTTAACGGATGTTCCGAAGGACTTAGCCGCGGTGGTACCCCCACCTGCGGTTCTTTAAGACAGGGACTGCTAGTCGCGGTACCGCAAATACCAATAGAAATAATAGGTAAATATAGAAAAAACAAAGATAAAATAAATTATTATAAATAGAAATCTCTAAGCAGGGCGTGGGGACTACTAAGCCTTACCGGTCCCGTGGACCGGGTCTGTCGCCGCGCTTGTCAACAAAACCAAAGGGGGATAGCCCCGTCGGGCCCTCAACCCCTCAGTTCTCTCCGTAGTGCTCCGCCGCTGCTGCACCGACACTCGCTGGCCTCGATCCCCAAACCTTCATAATAGTAGTCCGATACCGTAACCTATAAGGCTAAGCCCAAGTCTGGGACTGAGTCCCGCAAAATACCATATAGGCAGTGTGGCGCGATGCTTTGGGCCGACAAACCGGCTGCGCGGCTCCTATTTTGCCCGCGCCGGCTTGCTTATACCGTGCCATAATTGCCCCGCGCGCCATCCTACGACACCCCGTTTACCGCACAAAGCCGCGCCGTGGTTGCCAATGCCGTCGTCGGGGCCGCTCTCCGCACGCGCGCTCGACCCGGTCAAATGTACCTAANACCCCGTTTACCGCACAAAGCCGCGCCGTGGTTGCCAATGCCGTCGTCGGGGCCGCTCTCCGCACGCGCGCTCGACCCGGTCAAATGTACCTAATAAAAAAGAAAACATCCTTAATTCCTGCTTAATCAAAAATAAATAAATAATAAGTAATATCACCAAGCACAACGACCGAGGTCCGGGCCGGTTTTTACGATCAACAACAGGAAGGAATCACGCGTGCCTTAAACCTGCTCCCAAGCACTCGTTATTGTGGTCAACCACCCAGTCAAGGCAATTACATACGCAGCCGTGCTTAGTGCGGTATACTTAAACTCTAAACCAAAACTATTTTGTGTTACTTGCAAAAACCAGGGCGGATACCCTTGTGAGGGTATTCGCACCGACAGCGCACTCGCCCGGAGCGACGAAAGGTCGACGCGAGTTATCGTGTCGCTCCCGAGCTGTCTCTAAAAGGTTGAAAGCCTAAGTTTCTCCTGCGTGACGTGGCCGGGAGGGCCCTCGCTCGCGCGGGGGCCAATGCGCTCGTCAGCGTGGTTGAAGGAGTCCATGCGCCAGAGTTTGTTATCAAACTGGGTGCTAACATTTTCGATCCAACGAGCTATCTGTAGTGGGATGAAGGGGGCATCGGGGGACATCTTATAGTTGTTGGCTCTGCGGGGTGTGGGAGTGCAAGGTATGGGTTTAGCGGCAAACTGCTGCATCTCGGGAACCCTTTGGATGTACCAATCAATTTCTGCTTGGGAGAGGTTCATTTGCTGGGTGACTTTGAGTTTGTGCTCGGTGGATTCGTGGGTGTTACTTACTTCGCCAGCTACGGTAATATGTGTTGAGGTGAAGCCGTGGATGTCCAAGATGACCTTCTCGGTGGTGGCTACGATCTTGTCCATGTCACGGTTTTGCTTGGCAGCCTGCTCGATGATGGAGTTGATATCCCGGGCAAAGGTCTTGATGATGGCATCTTTGTCTCCTAAGAGGGGTTTCCATTTCCCCAGGATGATGCCCTAGTCAGAGAACAGGAGGTTCTCGACGAGGAACGATGCCTGTGAGTTGGAGGCTGCATGGATTGTATGGAGAACCGCTTGCGGTAGAGCAAGCATGGCGATCTGTGCGTGGATGCTGGGAGGTGCAAGTTGGGTGAAGGGTCGAACGTTCTCGATGAGCTCAGTGTGCCAAGCCTTGCTGTCGTCCGACTCGTCCTGCATGGTAAGGCAGCAAAGCGAAGTACAGGATTGGGTGTTAGTATTCGGGTGGGGTGTGTTCATATTGTCTGGCCCAGGGTGTGAGTGTGATGGGTAGGGTGGTCATCAAGTGAATTAAACCAAAATAGTGGGGGGAGGAAAAAAAGGAGATACACGTGTTTGGTTTTGTAGCGGCAGCGCTGTCGGGAGGGTTGGGGCAGCGAGGACTAGTGGTATTCATTGTGACGGATATGGGTGGTTTTATACTGGACTCGTATTCGTAGTCCTGCGGTGATTGCCCATGTGCGCATGTGGGTTTCTGGGTGTGGGTGGGGCATCGGAACAACATGTATTATGTAGTGAGAAGTCGGGCAATCGCGTGTCTGTGTATTGGGATCAGTCTGGTGGTTGCGAGATGGGTATAGCAGTTCGCAGTGATAATCGTGTAAAGTTGTATGTGGAGTGACAAGAGGGTTATACTATAGTGCTGGGGGGTCTTATTTTGGGGAGGCCTAGATCAGTTAGTAGGCTTTTATCAGCGTCTGTGTGTTCGGTGAGAAGGGATGGGTAGTGGATTGCGGTGCCTGATATTATTTTTTTTGTTTTTTGCTTTTGTATGTGGTTCCGGGGATTATTGGTGTGCGCACCCGCGGGACAATTTCTTTTTATTTTTATTCTGCATTTTATTAATTTGGATTATTACGAGGAGAGAAACAGTTGTGCAGGTGTGTTTTTTTTTGGTTATTTGTTCTTTTTGGTTGGGATTAGTGTTGGTAGGGGGAAGTGTGTGGGGTGTCGGTTCTCTTTGTAGGGGCATGTCTTGTCGTTGTTAACAGATGGCGAGGTGAATGTGTTTTTGGGGGGGGGATTGTGTGCGTGGGAACCCTATTGGTTGTTAAAGTGAGGGTTGTGAAAATTATTTTGTTATCTTGGTTGTCTATTTGGTGGGTGGAGGGAGGTGGTGGGGGAGGGAGGGTCGTGTCGTTTCATACTTTATGGTTAAAAAATGAACTTTTAACAAGAAACGAGGGGCATTGGTCGTGTTTGATGTGATTTCTGGAATATGGTCTTATGGTGGGTATAAGAATAGTACATAGTGCGGTACGGAGGTATGCTGTTTGTGCAAGTTGAGCTTGAGGTGGTGCTTTTAGTGTGCGCAAAATTCTAAGTTATGAGGGGATTTGTAGGTGTGGAGGTGCTCGTGGAGAGATGGCGGCTACACTGGTGTGTCGTGGTCATGTGCGTGGAAGGACGGTGATGATATATGAGTTAACAGAGTATCGAGATGTCTTATTGAATTGGGATTTTATGTTTTTTAGAGCAGTGAATCGTAAGGAGTATCGGCGCTATGAGGTGGATGCACAGGGGGAGTATGTGCTACGGCTTGATGTGGGGTTGGGTTATGTGGATGATGATCTTCGTGATGCGATTGTTTATGTGACGAAGGTTCACGAGGATGTGCTTAATGCTCATGTGGGTCTGGGAGACGATGTCGGTGCGAATACCCTTACAAGGGTATCCGCCCTAGTTTTTGCAAGTGATAGAGAACGAGTCTAATTTAAAGTTTGAGAATACCGCGCACGTCGCGGCTGCGTCTGTGGTCAATGTAGGCTGAGTGGAGAGTGTGTGGGCGCGCGGATTTAAGGCGCAAGTGATCTTGTTACTTTTTGATTGATGATTGTGAAAACCGGCGTTGGTCGCCGGCCAAATTTTTATTTTCTGATTAGATTAGGATTTAAAAAGGTTTTGTCCCTTGATTGGTGTGCTTACCTGTGACTTGCGCGTGCATACTTGTGGAGGACGACATCGACAACAATGTGACTTTTGTAGATGTTTCGGTAAACCAGCGCGTCACGCAGTATTAGTTCATTTAGGTATCCGACAAGGCTTGACCCAGCCTTGGACCTAGCACTAGTGGTTACAGCGTCGGACTCTCGTCAGAGAGTTTCGGGGATCGAGGTCGAGCGGCGATGACGCAGGGATATCAGAGTAGCGCAAAACGGGACCGAGGTGTTGAGGGTCCCGTGCTGCCCTTGGGTGGTGTCGGACCGATGCACTCAACAACGATATCGTGGATAAGATCGTCTGTATGTTATTGTCCACGGTGGCTATGGAGCACGATGGTCGTATGGCAGGTTTAGTGGAGTGGGAGGCTATTATGGATCCTCCACTGTTGGGCCGTCGGTATATGCATGGGGAGCTAAGTTTCGATATGTGAAAAGAGGGAAGTGGGGGCTACTCATAAGGGGGATATGGATAGGTCAAGAGGTGGGAGTAGCTTTCAGCAGGCTGGTTTACGAGTGTTCTCGAGTAACTGTGCGGTGGCGGGTACTTTGGTGCAGATAGATGTGCAGTTATTCCAGGGGAGATGTGTAGGGAGAGAGGATGCGTGTTGGTGTTACTACAGGGCTAGTAGGAGATTTAGACATAGGGGGTGGGTCAATAATGATTGGAGGTATATTTTGATAGTATGTTGAAGGGTTACTTATCGGCAAGTGTCGGGGTGGTGGTGGTAGGTTTTTTTATGTGGGATGCTATAATCATGTAAAGTTTGGTTCTCCGTGTTCTGTATAATTCAATGTCAGCGTGTACGAGGCTGGGACGCAGCTCTATATGGAGGGGAACTTTTTATGTTTTGGTCAGGGATAAATCATGTGTGCGTCGTGGTTTTTTAGAAGGAAGATTGGATGCCTGTGTTCAAGGCAGGGTGCGCAGTCTTAGGGGACCGTACTCTAGGTATTGTTTTACTTCGTTTCGAGAGTTTAAGATTGAGCTGGAGGGCGTGTTTAAGTTTTTTGTGGTGTTCGGGTCCAGATTTCGTTGTGTATATCACCGAGGAGCATGACAAAGTTGCTAAGTGTATATGCCTGTTTATGAGGGGGTATGGTATCCCCGGGACACGTGAATGTGTTCGTTGTGATGAGTTGTTGTCCACGCGTAAAGGAACGGAGAAGGGGAGGGGGGCAAAGATGATCTATAGGTGGGTTGTGATGGGATAGAGGTACAGGGTTAGTCGTGTGTTAATATGAGTGGGGGAGGATGACATGGAATGGTTGCATCGTATAATTGTATGGGAATGATCTGTCTAATGCGAAGTGAAGGACGGGGGTCCGGGGGATAGGGGAGTTTGAGAAGGAATTGTTGGTGACACGTTTTTTCGGGTTGTGGTGTCATGCTTGTTTTGAGTGTGAGTTGGTAAGAAATGAGGGAAGATGTATCGTTCCTCTTTCTTTTGCCATATGTATGAATTGAAAGCGGCTCATGGGGTGGGGGTAGTTACTGGTTATCATTAGGGGTTGTTTTGTGCGGATCATATTTTCCGTTTGTAAGGTGAAATGTAAAATGTAAAACGGGAGGGGAAAGCAATAACAAAAAATAAAAAATAAAAAATAAGGACATGTGTTGTGTGTAAGAACTGCCCTCCAATCTTCAGTGTTCGTGGGGCGGGTTCGGACTGATGGAAGTGTTTTTTGCACGGGGACAAAGTGAACTAGTTCGTAAGCCATTCATGCATAAGGAGTAATCATGTATGTGCTAATGAGTGTTCTACTGATTGAAAAGAAAAAAGAAAAAAAAAATAATAAAAAAAAAAAATTATTGAGTGAGGTGGATAGGCAGTAATTTCTATAAAAAATGTGTAGGGGGAATCGGGGGGGTGCGAGAGAGTATGATTGAAGGATCATAATTTTAAGATTATTGTAAATAAAGATGGAAAAGAGCGGGGATGAACGAGCGTGGGGGTGAGCAAGAACGGGGGTTGTAGGGGGAAGGAGGTTGTAAGTCAGGAGGGGGATAAGGGAGGGTTGAGGGATAGGTAAGAGGGAGGGGCGAATCAAGGGGGGAGGAGGAGGTAAGAAGAAGGGTGCGGGGGTAAGGGAATCTTTCTTTGTTTTATAGCAAGACGTCAGTGTTGGTTGCATCAATCATAAACAATCGTGCTCGATGTTTTTTTTTTCATTATGCCTATTTCCTCATCATAGTCGTACTTAGTAATATGATTTTTCCAACTTCAAGATAGGTTTCAGGCAACCTACCGTGCATCTACAGTATGCTCTCACCTTGGCGCTTATCTTCTTTTATCAGTAGGTTGGATAATTTAATGTATGGTCATATATTTATGAAATTATGACATATTTCAACGTTTAATGTACTATTCATGCAACCGTCAAGTCATGATTGTGCATTCTAATCTACAACTTAATCTTCCCAGAAATGTTTATGTAATGAGAAAAAATCAGTTATCCACCTTCCTAGTAGATGTAACGATGTAGAGAGTATGACAGCGTGGAAATATTTAATCGATTAATCATACTTAATTTGTATTTCTTCTTGTGGTGAGTCTATGATTATCAGCCGCCGGGAGTAGGCCCCCGAATGTGGAGAGGTTAAATCGAATTAGTTGATGGGTACTTATGGCGGGAGGGGAGGGACAGGTATGTACTGGATGAAAGTGGGATGGAAGATGGTGGGAGAGGTGATCAGACAGTTGTCAATACCGGATAGGGTTGCGGAATGCAAAGTATAAGAAAAAACCTTATATATAAAGATTGCGATATTTTCCTGTGTTTTTTATGTGGTCTTATTCAGGCAGGAAATCGCTCTTTACAAGGATAAGATCGAACAGTTAGGGTTCCACTTCTATATTTCCTCATCGTTAGCTCTTTCCTCTATTATGAAAATTTGTCATCAAACCGAAGCTCGTGTTGCTTATCCTCGTTTATTGACATGTTTATACATGTCCATAAAATTGTGCGTTCGGAGCATGTGCTGGCGTGTATTGTCCTGTTCATGCAATCAGATCGTATAGAATGTCATATGTGTATATAGTTTATGTGTGCATTAATGGGTGTTCTACTGATAGAGTGGTTAATTGAAAAAACATTTACAACCAATGGGTAATGTGGGAAGTACGAGGGGGGGAGGGGGGGAGGGGAGCGCAGTTGAGGGGAAGATGAGTGTGTGGGCAGGGTGAGGGGGGGTGGGCGGTGATGGAGGGAGGTGTAAGGGGAATATACTAAAGCAGTTATGTATCGATGTCAGATTGTTTTCTCAGTTAACAAACCCTCTTTAAATCTCTTTAATCAGATATTTTTTACGAAAAACAGAGCGCGTCCTGTTTTTCTACGTTCATCAATATATAGAGTCGGCCACAAGTATTTAGAGCACAAGTCAGTAACCATAGTAGAATATCTTGAATATATATTAGGAGTTTTATTTAAGTTTTTGAACACATGTTTTTCAGCAAGGAGGTTGATGTATCCTTATTCTGCTGCAAACAGTGTGGTAGCGGGATTGAGCAGGGAATTTCCCATTGAATATTTAGTCATGCTTTAGTGATCATCAGTAGGGATCGGAGCCTATAGTACTGTGAGGAGGGGAGAGGTGCGAGGGGAATATGATTAGGGAAACTTTTAATGGGCAGGGTGAGGAGAATTGATGGGAAGGTGGGTGGGGGACGGAGGGGGGGGAAAAAAACGCATGCATGGTATATTAGTGGGATGGTTGGTTGAATGAGGGGGGGAAGTGGGTGAGGGGGGATGCATGTGAGATGGTTGGGGGGGTAGGGAGGGAGGGAGAGAGCGCGAGTGAGGGAGGGGAGAGAGTGAGGGAGAGAGAAGGGGGGAGAGAGAGAGAGAGGGAGAGAGAGAGGACGCTGGGTGGGAGAAACAGAGACACA
>BFEA01000112.1:3144045-3172928 GCA_003427395.1 Chara braunii | reverse complement strand
GTTGGGGCGGGGGCTGGGATGGGGGTTGGGGTGTCGAAGACAAAGAGAGAAAAAGTGAGGCCATCGGACTCACCGCCTGTCGCTGTCGCCGATGCCTGAGACGAGTTCTCGATAGATGACAAGTCGAACTCCGATCTCGGAAGACATCGACGATGGCGACAGCCATCGTTTTATGTCCTTTCATCTCCGGAGAGAGAGAGAGAGAGAGAGAGAGAGAGAGAGAGGCAACGTCGAAACCGCACGCTTCAACGGCTCGCGGCATTCGAATGACGTCATCCGAGCGAACCACGTCACCCGTCTGACGCCAGAGGACACGTGGGAAACGGCAACATGCACGAAGACGTGCCACCCAACGCTGTCTTCTCGCCACGCGATGGCTGCACGAACGTGCTGTGAAGCTCGTTGGCCGAAACGCCCGTGTCGTTTCGGGCACAGAAAAAATAGAAAAGGAAAAAATAAAAACACTAAAAAATCCAACAAACAGAAGTGAAAACAACTGGAGAACAATAAAAATGTAATTCCTCAGTTTTTTTTTTTCCAATTCTTTATTATTATTTTGTTAATTTTGCTGGCGGCCGGGTCGCTTCCATGTCCGGATGCAACAAACCGGACAGACCGGAAGGCAGATGGGTTTCCCTCAGCACGTGGCCTGCCGGGTCCCACATCCGAAACGGCAACTGTGGGTGGGACTAGGTCGTCCGCGTCAAACCGGTCGCGCGGCAAAAATTTGGCCATCGCGGCCTACCGGTTCTTTTGACAGTTTTTTACCGGCGGGGGGACCGGTGGTTTAATCATACCAACCCAGCGTAGGTGTCACACAAGCTAAAATCCTCTTCAACTGATCCATACAAGAAAACATGATTTTGCATTTACCTCGAACCAGTCGGTTGAAAGATGATAACCCAAGGCTGTCATTATAGCAGACACAAATCCCAAGGCTCTTCCCTGGACCTTATCACACCCGTGTACAGTATCGAGTCGACCCCTGTGTGTTTGAACCCGCGACCTGTGTTTTGGTAGTGTTGCCTGTCATAGGTCTATATAGCTGTAGGAGTTCGATCTGTAGGTCTGTCGATTAGGGGTCATTGTTGTGCAGTAGGCCGTAGCTGTAGCAATTCTGAAAGGTCAAGGTCGTAGCTGCTGCTACAGTCCTGAAAGGTCAAGGTCGTCGCTGCTACAGTCTCGAAAGGCCAAGTCCACAGACTTCCGGAAGGTCCAGAAGTAGCCTTTGGAGTTTTCTCTCACATAACCCACACCAGGCCAGAGGCAAGTGGGCAAGTGGTGAGTCCAACTTCGCTTAGTCACCGGTACCCAGTCCCAGCTTCACTTTGTACAGTCAGCAAGTACCATGAGGGACTGTGTGCACCATGGGCCCGGTGGAAAATGGCAGACCAGCGACTTACAGAAGTATAAATCAAGAGGCAGCGTCCAGCCATTCACTCGTTCCTGCGTGAGCCATGCGGAAGCGCTGCCCAGGCGTCTTGTGCGAGGTGGTCTGCAGAAGGCCGAGGTTGACGTGGGCTGAAGGGAGATAAGAGTGTCCATTGCCAGAGGTTAGGCAGCCATAGCTGCTGTAACTTAGAGATGAGTTCAGTGTGAGTGTGTGTTCGGTACTGAGTTTGTGTGCGTGGGATATCCAGGGAGATCCAGAGTCGAGTGCGTGCAAACAGTCGTGTGAATACGTCGGACAGAGGATGTGTGAGCGCTCAGGCGCCATAGCCAGTTGGAAGCGAGTATGTATCAAAAAATTCAAAACTGTATTCTCGACTTGAATATCTCTGAGCTTCGTGTGGGCGCACCGCACCAGCGTGGATTGACATCTGTTTGCATGTATGTGAAGTGAAGAAGAAATTGAGTCTTCTGCATTATTCACAAAAAATAAAAAAAAATAAAAAGAAACACTGCGCAACAAAATTTTCACCATTCCACGTGTCACAGAACATAAACCTCTCAAAAGTTTTCTTCATAAGTTCAAGAAATTCATCAGCCCAAGCACCACCACTGACATTGACTTTTGCAATTGGTTAACAGGGACACCCACTCTTCAGCTCATACCTAAACCCGCCAAGCACTGAAACAAGGCATTTGGGAATACCCGTATTTCTGAATTTTTGTTGTTGCCCGTGTTTTGCCTTTGCTCTGTTTCGAATTCAACGCAACCATCCACCAAGAGGTCAATAAGACACTACCCCCACGGCCCCGTCTAGGGGGCCACGTGGATGAGCACATACATAAATAAAATAGGCTGCTTGTTACGTTAGAGCAGCTGCGTCTAGTCTTTTCGGTGAGCTGTGTTTGAAGCTGAAGGTCAGGTTAAAAAAAAAAAATAATAATAATTATAATAAATAATTAAAAAAAAAAGCTGAAGGTCAGGTTACAACTCCTGCAGGATGCGAAGTTCCTCTGGACTTGGGCCAAATGTTTTTGTGCACAGAATTTGATTTCCTTTCCCCCCCCCTCCCAGTTTCATGGAAAAGGGCGCTAAACTGGAAGGGCCCAGCTAATTCCGAATGTTTTGTTCTTGTCATCTACTTGTCTGGATTCGAACTTAGATCCGTACTTGAGCAGGTTGCCAGTGTTCCGGCTGAGCTATAGTCCCGTTGGTCTGTTTGTTGAAGACATGGCGACTAATGTTTTGGCATGCAATGAAAATTACGAAAACCCTGAAAAAACTGTCAAGGAAGAATTTTGCACTATAACACTTCTTTTCTAGGGAGATTCTCATGCCCGGCAGGTCCTGCCTGGCCGGGCACCAGCACGTGACGCCCGGGGGGTATGACGCCTGGGGTGCCTGAGTGTGCAAAAACAGAAAAGATAAAGGACCCCAAATCCGGGCTCGCTGGATTTTTTGAAAGTTGGGTGTCAAAGTTGGGGGCGGGGCACCGGCAGGGGGGGGGGAGGGGGGAGTATATATTGGTTTGAAAGGGGCTACAGGGGTTTAAAGGGGGATGACCCTTGGCCAAAACTCGTTTATATTTTATTTTATTTTATTTTATTTTTTGCTTGCCGTGGATGTGAAACTGGCTCATTTTTTGTTTTGCTTGCCGCTGTTATTTCTTTTTTATGTCCGATTCTGTGAAGAATTATAATCTGACCTTTGGCCATAACTCGTTTATATTTCTTTTTTCTTTTTTTTTTTTATGCTTCCCGGGGATGTGAAACTGTTTCATTGTTGAATTGACTCGAGTGTTTTCGAACCGGAATTGTTTTTTTTTCTTTTTGTTTGTGCACCGTGACTCCCTGGAATCCTGCCCGGGGGTCATGCCCGGACGGGCATCCGGATCTGTACCCGGGCAGAAATTGGGTGCCCGGGCGCCAGAAAATAACATCCTAGCTTTTTTTTTCCTTTTTTTTTTTTTCTTCGGTAAAACGGCTGCGGCCTTCACATACCATCCATTGAACTGACCAGCCCCAAACAATTTAGAACTACTTTAAACTTTTCATCTGATAGTCTATATCTGGATTCCCGCTTGGGTCTGTCTTCCAACTGAAATAGGCCCATGGGTACTAAACTCATTTTTAACACATGTCCCCCCGCCCCCCCCCCCCCCCCCCCCAGTCTAAGGCAACATCCTCATTCCTTTTGTGAAAGGTTCTTTTGACATTTTTTTGCCCTTTCGTTAACTCGATGTCCGCTCGATTCAGTCGCATTCAACAATACGTGTGGGAGTTCAGGTGTTCATTAGCCACTTCAGGGGTTCATTAGCCACCAGGGTGTGATCCATGGTCGTCTGACTGCAGCTGCTGTGTTGTGAAGCAGGGCATGTATGAATAAAGTGTAAGAGCTGGCATCGAGAAACAAACACATTAGTACTTATACACCAGCCGTCAACCCACACATCGGACGCGGGGCCCTCACCGCAACCTCAGGAGCCTGGAAACGCAAACAAAGACCATTGATGAAATTAATCAGCCGCCACCTGGCCCCACCCAGCCCCCGAAAGTTGCGGCCACAAACGAGCCGCATACGTGTTTTCCTGCAGTGGTGGTTCCAGGTTCTGACAAAAAGGTACACACATACTTACACGAAAGCAGACAAATAGATCGTATAATACGGCAACCTTCCCCAACAGAGACTTGTTTGACAGACGAACGCCACCTTCGTTTCCAACCCAGCGCTCACTTTTTTCACAGTACCCAGCGCCTTAACGTCAATATCACTGACAGATAACACTCTCCACGAAAGCAGCAACCATTCAAATCCCCAACCAATGGCTCTCCGAAGAGGACACCGGACTAAAAAAAAAGACTGACAAGATTACACACTTCACGAAAGCAGCAACCATTCAAATCCCCAACCAATGGCTCTCCCAAAGAGGACACCGGACTAAGAAAAAAGACTGACAAAACAAACCATCTAACAGCGAAGGCACCAGAGACACTCCGGAGATGCACTTCTAACAACGGCACAAGCACCACCCTTTCTCTAGACCTACTCACCCAGCTCCTCCTTCCAGAGGAGTTCGTCCTTCCAGAGGATAGATTACGCCGATTCTCAAAAGTCTCAGACACCACCAAATAATACAAAACTGCAGACATCGCACTATTCTCGAAATTCTAAGAACCCTCGAACACCACATTCTCATGCTGCGTACATAATCCTTGCACACATGCAAAGGCTGACTGGAATTCATTTGTAATATGCATGACACAAACTTGATTGTACGCGCTTCTCTCTCATTTCTCCTCTTTTTTTTGCAGCCAGACGAGCTTCTTCCTCGTAAACCTGATGCACACTTATGTATACGCCCTCCCCCTCCCCTCTCTCTCATTTCGGCTATATCGCTTCTCTAATCTTGCCTAGTTTTGCTACTGACCTGGGAGGTGCCTCAGACAACTACCTTAGTTGGCTACACTATGCCTCAGGTAGGCATGCAGACTGACAATGACGATACAATTACAGACATCCTTCCTCGGCCATGGCGTGGGAGACTATCGACCCTGTGCAACCGAGGGAGAACCATTAACGCAGCGCTCTTCCGATTGACGAGGCCAAAGTTATGAACCTAGTGATGGTAGTGTTCGTCACAAGTTCACCGAAACTAAAGAAACAGAAAAAGCTCTGTGACTGAGCGAGGAGGACGACAACCATACACATCAAAAAAGGAAGAAGATACGACAACAAAGGCACACTTTGGAGCCACAGGCTTGACATGTCCACTCACAACGTACAGGCTCGACTACACCAAACTACGTACCTTTTCTCAAACACTCAGAAAAGCCAAACCCAGACGGAAAGGGAAAAAAAAAAAGAGGAGATGATGTCAATTTTACGGATCGTTCAGCTTCACCTACTCCTGAATCTCACATTCTGCACAACGAAGTTCACCCTAGCGCTCCTTCACAACAACCCCTAGCCCAAACACACACACACACACACACATTCTCAGATATACAAAGGCTCAAAGTATCTACGTTTACGTGTCCAAAACACCTTTAAACAAAAACCCTGCTCCCACTCGTCATGAACTAAATCATCTAACCAAAGAACCGAAGACGGGGGAGTGTCTTCAATCTCAACTCTCTTCAGTGAACTATAGTTTTCAGCACTTAAAACTTCACCGAAAAGCGTGGTTCAATTCACTACACTCAACCAAATCAAAAAGCACACAGCGTTCGCAAGCGGATAAGAAGATCGAATCATTCTTCTGGGAAACACAACCACATAGACAACCCGGATAAGAAGATCGAATCATTCCTGAAGATCTCACAAGAGGCTTCTAACATAACCGCACAGAAGACTTAACTTGTGCCTGATTTCCGGAAGACTCCTTTGGCCCAACTAAAAATCATCAACCTGCAGGACTTCATTTGGACAATGTTCACTGTCAATGTGTGATCGGATTCGATTGGTTACTACCAACTACTGAGAAACAAGAGGTGAGCACACCAACAAGCTATAACAAAACGGAAGTAGACTACCACATGATGTTCATGACCACATTCTATCCGTCACTGCCTCTCTCTCTCTCTCCCACTGAGGAAATCATCGCTTCTTTCTCCCTCTGTGGAAAAGAAGGCTTCAACGCGACGTTCATTCTCTCCCCCTCTCTCTCTCTCTCTCTCCCTCCCCTCTCTCTCTCTCAGGAAAGAAGAAGACTATCACATGATGTTCATCGTTTCTCTCTACCTCTAAGGAAAGAAGGCTCTCACATGATGTTCATGCTCGCTCTCTCTCTCTCTCTCTCTCTCTCTCTCTCTCTCTCTCTCTCTCTCTCACACACACACACACACACACAAAACACACACACACACACCCCTTCCAGGGTCATTGAACACATGCAAATCCCCATTGAGCTTGACATTTTTCATAGCAACTCTAACATTGCACAGATCAGATACAAGACTGTTCACCACCAGCAACCCCGTCGTTACCATACACCATGCAAATCATCATTGATCCTAACATTGCTCAGACCCCCTTATCATGTCTTCTGTGGGGAGGACTCAAACAGGTAGAAAATTCCTACTACCATACTTCACCACCATATCAAGCACATCACAGTATAAGATAACGCCGACAAATAAAACACAATACAGTGGCCTGCGTAAAGAGCATCGGTATTGCTGATCTACATGGGTATAACAAAAACAACACAAGGTATGACAAAGAATCCTGCAAAATTAATCCCCTCCTGGCCATGTTTCCACTTTGGGCGAAAGACAATATATAGAAATTCACAGGTCCTTGTGTCGTCACAATAGGCGCAAGGCAACAAGAGGCCACCCTAAGGAAAGCTGGCTGCAGATAAGCCTTCCCACCCCCCAGATGTGATAAACACAGGCAAAGCCGATGTACAGTTCACAGCACACATGTACGAGGCATGTGAGATTCATTACGAGTCAAAGGCCACATGCAGTTTCAGAGACAGCCCGAGTCCTACCTAGGCCACACATCTTCATCCCAATGGCAGCACAGATTCACAAAGTAGACAAACCAGATATACAGAAACAAGTTTTTTTTTACGCACATCCGAACAGCGAAACCACAACAAGACATATTGACGAGTGTTTTTTCTGTCACTGACAGCTCAGAGGATACCCCACTGACCTGCAGTGCGCAAGTCGGTGCCACTGCGGAAGACCCTCACAGTCATCCTCTCCCAGCAGCATTCCCTTACCTACAGACACGGTCCTTCGGCTGCTCCAGTCTACATCTTCTCATGCAACATCGGTACTTCGGAATAAAGTCAATAACATTTCCAGCATGCCGCAACAATCCACCTCTTGCACTCGCATACGATCGTTCACAATTTTATACGTTCCTCCGACCTCCTCCTCACACAATGGGGTATAAGGCAGCGCTCGAAGCATTCCCACTTTCCATCCACTGTTTAAAAGATATCCACAGTACGATTCCGTCCGCTTTTCGTCACCAAACCATCAGCGACCGTGACCTGCCGTGGGCCCCATAACAAACACTTCCGTCCAAACTCCAGCAAACTTCTCGAAGGCAGCAATGCACTCTGTTCCATTTTGCACTGAACCCCAGCCCTTTCTAGTGACATGCTCTGATGCATTGACACAGTGTGGTGTTCTGGACCTGCACTACATACCCCATACCCAAACGGATAGTGTCGCAGAAATATTATGACATCACTAGAAAACTACAAGACGTCAACATTTAGGACATAGAAGTCTCTGGCGTTCGAAAGATCTCATTCGAAAGTACCACGATCCCATTCGAAAGTACCACTTCTTTCAGATAGACTATCATGAAGATGTAGAGTGCTGTCTTGCTCGGTTATAGCTAACTCCACCCTATGCTCTGCCCTCAGCCTCAGCATCTTTTAGACAGATTTTCTGGACCTCCTTTTCAAGCTCTTTCAGATGAAGAAGAAAGCCACCCACGAAATATCGAGCGACTTAAACTGGCAGTACATGCCCCCAGCCTTACCGTAAAATCCTTCATCGCCAACGAAAACTTCTCGGGGCTCGGGGCTACCAGACCACAGCGGCAGGCTGCGCCGGCCGGAAGAGAAACAAAAGTGTGCTGATGGCAGTTCGGCAAAAAAAGCTTCGAAGGACAAACGGCCCCCATGTGTTGGTGGCATGAAGAATTCTTGCTAGAGAGGCAGGCATCCTCTTCAGGAACCCCTGATCACGGTACTGCTTGAGCAGTACTCTTCTGTCAAAAGTAGACAGCACAGGCGTACGCACGCACGTGCTTCATGAAACGTCAACGCACGACGGCAAGAAAAAACGTCATAAAGGTGACAAAGACGGCAGGCCAACGGGGAAGAAAATGAAATCACCAGTCCAAAAGAATTTTTACTCTGATTAGAAAACACAATTCGAATCCGCTCGTTGCAGAAGTCCGCTTGCAAACCATGCATGCAACCATGCACGCAAGAATACTACAAGTTAACACCGATGGACCTCGTAATCCAGCAAAATCCACCGTCGCAGTTGCTAACCGGAGGCCACCTGCATCTGGCAAAACGAGTTTACTCTGCTGAACCACACACCGTCGGACATCCTGTAAACGTGCCCATCATGGGAGGACTGCACTGCATTAACACAAGCAAATGCTCATCCCGATCACCACGCTATTTGCCTGTTTGCAATACGCCTTTCGGAACACAACATGCGGTGCCCTCGAAGGATGTGATTGTGCAAAGTGGCGGATCACTCGACAGCACATCTACTCCCTGAAGTGCCAGTCCTCTATATCCTGCTGTTGCTCTTTGAATGGCCCCAACCCCTTCCTCTAATGATCCTCTACTCCGACTTCCTGGACTAAGGACTTTTCCCTCTGGACAGGCTACGTCCTTGCGAGGGACTCCTGCTCCTACTCCTGCTCCCCCTTCTCCACCCTCCTCTCCCTCCGAAGTTGCCATCTTCCCCACTGCCAGAGAACCTATCTGCACTCAAGCTGCGGCTTCTTCCTCTCGTGTGCCTATGATCTCTTGGCCGTCCATACCCACCTCGCCCACCGCCACCCCTTTCGTATCCTGGGCTCTTGACGCCGGCCTGTGCACCAACATACCCAGCACCAGACCCATTACCAGTGCCAGACCCACCAACAGTCCCAGGTGCAGAACCTCGGTCATAGACTGGGCTACCCCTGCCTTTGTCATGATACGGCCCCCTCCTCCCAGCTCGCTCTCGGCTGAGGCTGCGGCTTCTTGCTCGGCCATAACTCGGGCTTCTGCTCCTGCCTCTACCATAGCTTGGACTTCTGCTCCTCGGTCGACCATAACTTGGGCTTACACTCCTTCCCCGACCATCATCAAACCTTCCTCTCCCATCATCGTTCCTTCCTCGCCAATCATCGGGCCTTCCTCGCCAATCGTCGTATCTTCCACGGCCACCATCAAATCTCCCTCCACCCCTCATGCCCCTGTCCCGACCACCAGACCTTTCCCCATACCTCTCACCGAAACGATCACCTCTACCTCCACCCCACCCCCTTCCGCGTCCATCCATGCTACCTCGGCCTCCAGACCTGTCCATATCACGGTCACCCCCCGAACCTCTCGCTCCGAAATCCCCTCTACCACCACCCATTACATCCCTCCCTCCACGCCCACCCCACCGTCCGCCACTGCCACCATCACCACCTGCCGACGCCCATCTGTTCGCCTTCGTTACTCCCCAATTTTGCGCTGCGATTTGCGCAAGCTCCGGAGGAACAGGTTGGCATGCACCCTCTAACACCTTAATGAGGTCCTTGGCATACTTCCCGTCGGTTTGTGCAGAGAAAAAGGTGTGCGCCAAGCCTGTCGCACCCGCCCTGCCTGTCCGTCCAATTCTGTGTACATAATCCTCGATTCCTGTAGGAAAGTCGTAGTTAATCACGGCACAGATATCTTTGATATCCAGACCACGAGCTGCCACGTCAGTGGCCACAAGGATCGGTGTCCGCCCACTCTTGAACTGTCCAAGCACGTAATCCCGCTCTTGTTGGGATTTATCACCATGAATGGGCGCTGCACCAAAGTCCTTGCACAGATTGTTGGATAGCTGATCACACATTCTCTTTGTACTGCAGAATATGATAATTTTTGCCCCACTTGGTTGTTGCCGAATCACCTGCTCAAGCCTACGCTGCTTATCATGTGGACCGATGACCTCAATGACCTGAGCAAACACAACAACAAAACCAGCCAAGGAAACCCTCGATATCACAAGCGTTCTAGTCTACAGCACATGGAATATAACACCTGTCAATTTTTCTTCATTCCGGGCACGTCTTTCCTATTTTTGCCATAAACAATCCATAGACTTCCTCTTCACCAGGAAACATGCTGAGTTACATAATTAAGCATATATATTGCTAGTCCTACAGAATGGAATACCCATAACTCACCCACAGTGTGACTGCCGTTCTCGACAGCATCACACAAATGTTCTGAGCTATCCAAGAAAACAAGTGCTTCCATTACGGAATTGAACGCAATTAAAAAGAAGACGAGTCAAACACACACAGGCAGGGCAAACAGGGGCATCATGGACACCTCCACCGAGAGAGTGCTCTCCACAAGCAGAAAAACGGGAGGGATGTTCCTCGGTACAGCTCCATGGATGCAGAACCAAGAGGAAGGGATGTAACACGGAGAAAAGCAACATTTACCCCACTGAAGTTGTAGGCTGATAATTTCCTACACAGCCTATGTGCTTCAGTGTGACGTAACCACATATAAATTCACTAGCTCAACTTCGAGTAAACATAAAAACAAGCATCATCTCAAGAAGGAATTCAATCTTTCACCTCTTTCTCTCTCTCACACACAAACACACACACCCCGACACACCACAACACGAAAACACGCATACATCAATAGAGAGGCTTGCCTACCCAAACTGCGGCTCTACTGCAAAGAGCGTCCTGGTTGTCCGAGCCCAGACACTTCAAAACAGGGAAAGCTTATCTCAAAATCACCCACCCACGGTTAGCACTTTCTGAAACCTCCCATCAAGTTGCACTAACACCATCTCGATACATGCCGGCCATCAGACCCACTGCACGGCGCATTTCTAGGCCCTGGCTGTTCATACAATCGACCACCCATTCCTAAGAAGCTTCCATGTAGACGGACATGACAACATGCAAATACGTGTGCACTGACTTAACTATCATCCTCATAGACGACACGAGAAGGGACATTCGTAAAGAGAAGAACGATCAGCCAAACACGGATGAAGGACGCCAATAAAAAATGTACCTGCGTTATAGACTTGTTTGCAACCAGCTCCTCGCTGTTCCCGATATTGACTTGCACTGCATTTGTCAGCAAATCGGAAGCGACTCTCCGGACTTCTTTGGGCCATGTTGCTGTAAAGAACAGGGTTTGTCTGGTCGGAGGAATCAGCTGTACAATTTTTCGAATCTGGGGCTCAAATCCCATATCCAGCATCCTGTCGGCTTCGTCGAGCACAAGGAAAGAGACCTGCTGAAGGTTGACCTTCCGCTGTTCCAAGAAATCATTCAAGCGTCCTGGTGTTGCAATGACCACATCAACACCTCTCTCAATCTCACGCAGCTGTGGTCCCTTCGCTGCTCCTCCATATACACACTGCAGTGATAGACGTCATTAACAACATATACTGCATTCCATTAGCATACCTTTCGATTCATCAAACAGAAGAAAAAAAAAAAGCTTTCAGTCCAATGTTCTCATTCAGGTGCACCTTCCCTTCCCTTAAAGCATGGCGGGATACAAACAGGCGCAGAGCAATTCCTATTAAATCACCAGTACATCTCGAGAATTCGAATGATCCTCTCCGGAAAGTCACGTGACTCCGGACAGGACCGGCCTGGGGCCGGGCATGATCTTTTTTTTGTTCAGGACTGGGCTTTGTGCCACCCCATGGCATGGTACAGTTTGTCTTTTCCTACTGGCCCTTTGAATGCCCTGTCCCAAGCCTCCAAATTTTTGGGAGAGGGTCAATCCGATTGTCAACTTGGCTGGGGCAATGTACTCCTGCTATAAGCTGACCTCTTGTTCGGAGTCCCAGCCTTATCTGGGCTCCGTTTACACAGTATTCCGCTGTGTCAAACACAAAAATCGATTGCTTCACCGAGGACACCAATCAGCCATTGTTCATGTCTGACAGTTTAAATTGCAACATATTCTGCACGCAAAGCAATTCAGTTATTGCGGAAATTCCAAGCATCCAGAAAACATGGTTCCCTCGTAGTGTGATAGTTCAACCCTTAATATGACGGCCAACTCCGTTTCCACCCCCTTTGCTCATCAGGAACTACGGTGGTCCCCACCACAACGGAAGCAAGTTCCCAAAGAAATCTAGGTGCAAGTTTGTGCACACACATGCACAAACACACATACAGGCATACACATGCCAAGGGGAGGGAAGGTAACATAGAGAGGAAGGAGGGAGAGAGGAAGGACAGGGTCAGGAGAAAGGAAGAAAGAAGAAAGTGAGTGCACGCACGCATGCACGTGCCAAGGGGAGGAAAGGAAGACAGCAGTGGGGCATGGAGTGTGTGCGTAGCCTCTGCCGATCCACACTTACTGTTGTCGTCAGCCGAGAAGATCTTCCGTATTTTGCAGCTTCAGTCTGAATCTGTGTTGCAAGCTCGCGAGTTGGAGCCAGCACCAGCATCAATGGTGCTCCCCTCATATTAGTACGCCTCTGAGCGATATGCATGAACCCAGGCAAAAGAAACCCGAGCGTCTTCCCAGATCCCGTCTTCGCAATCGCAACTACATCCCTGCCTTGGAGAGCAACAGGCCACGACTGAGCTTGAATTGGTGATGGTGATGAGAAGCCCGCTGACCTTATCTGGCATCAGACAGCAAAATACACCCTGTTAGAAACAACACTGCTCGCGAAGGAACACGACAACAATCAACCACCCCCCCACTGCACTCACTAATCTACACATCGACGGGCATTTAACATCTCAAGGCCATTCTAAGTCCTCCGCCCCCGTCACATACTCCGGCGCATTCAAAGACTCTCAACTCTTCCTCTTCTTCTGTTCATGCAAATGTCACCCACACGGTGCTCATGCAGAGCCATCTTTCACGACAAAACATCACGCTGGAAAACGAAAAGGTTACCTAGCCTGCCTCGAAATGCTAATATTGAAATTATCACGCTTGGTGACCTATTGCCTACAGATTGCAACAGATTCTTCCCAGGTACTTTCGTAGGCTTCTTGCCCTGACAATATCCGGACCCTAGAGACAGTAAGTCCCATGCCCATACACTTAGTGGCAAATTCGCAACAAAACACATTCGCAGGTTGTGTACACCAGAACAAATTATCCAATGCCTTTCATGCCAACTTGCGTTCCAGAGGGGCTATAGTTCCTCGATCATTCTAAACATTTGCACCTTGCAATAACCTGGTTCCCGGGAATCTTAGACCAAAGGCTCCCATGAAGATCTGCAGCATCTGGGGAACTAGACACCTTCACTTCTGATGCAAAGTGGGAGGCGATATTGTCGGCCACTCGGAGCTGGGAGCTGCAGCTCGGAGAATGGGCCTTGTGTAACCATTAGAACAACAAAAACCTGAAACCAGGCTGTTATCTAGCTAAAGCACACAGAATTCCTGCCATTGCAACTTATTGCAGATCCTCCAGACGAGCCCACCACATCAGAAACAGCGACATAACAACAATAAAGAGCTACAAAAACACCAAAACCATCAAGGACTTCCAACTCTCTCTCTCTCTCTCCCCCCAAACCCCCCGAACCCCCTTCCCCCCAGCTTGATACAAACTCTCTCTCCCCCGCCCCAACCCACCTTCCCCCCAACTTAATACAAACTCAGTAGACCATATTTTTCCCTTAAGAGCTACAATAATACCAAAATCATTAAGGACTTCAAACCTCTCTCTCTCTCTCTCTCTCTCTCTCTCTCTCCCCCCCCCCCCCCAAACCCCCCCTTCGCCCCAACTTAATACAAACTCAGTAAACCATATTTCCCTTTAGTACCCAATCAATCAAACAAGAACTCAAACCCAATCATCTTGAAACTCGAGAACAGACAGGCCCCAACTTCATCGTCATCAGACAGGCGCTCCCGCCAAAGGATAATGAGCTTGCTCCTGGGTAGGTGTCAAAGGACTCTCCCCCCCCCCCCCCAAACCCAGCTTCCCCCCAGCTTATAGAAACTCTCTCTCCCCCCCCAAACCCAGCTTCCCACCAACTTATTACAAACTCTCTCTACCCCCCGAAACCTAGCTTCTCCCCAACTTAATACAAACTCAGTAAACCATATTTCCCTTTAGTACCCAATCAATCAAACAAGAACTCAAACCCAATCATCTAGAAACTCGAGAACAGACAGGCCCCAACTTCATCGTCATCACACAGGCGCTCCCGTCAAAGGATAATGAGCTTGCTCCTGGGTAATTGTCAAAGGACTTCGCATCGAGGATTGACACAATTCCATGTCCTCACGATGACATGGGCACGACATGAGCATACATCCCACTCATCAACTCGAATCACTTTCGGACCAAGTGATTGTAACAAAAACATTCGTGCACAAAACGGTTTACCTCCTGCGCTCAAATCCTCACGTGAAAATTAGCAAACTTTCATTCATGACCTCGAATGACTTGAAAACTGCTACACACCGACTATAGCAGGAGCTTCTGGGACCTTGAGAATCAACCGGCCGTGCCTATACCTTCCACGGCAAGAAAATTGAAGAAACCCATCAAGCCCATCTACAATGTAGAGTGTTGGAATGTAAGTATTCGCATCGCAAGTGATAATTGTTTTCTTGACACCTCAGGGTGCAATCCTCAATTCGTCCACTAATGTAGAAGGAACACCGTGGTTGCTGCCTCTGCCCCCAGAGACTGCAGACGAGTCCAGAAGCATTTCTCATTTCAAAGGCAAGAACACGCTTCACTAAAGACGTCATCCGCTCAGTTCACTGTCCATGGACTGACCGACAAAGGAGTATGTAAGATCACACACTGCAGTGTAGAACATACTCAAAAGTGTGTCAAGCCTTTTCAGACAGGGTTGAAGGGCTTACCCACAACAGCAGAGATGCCGTGCAATCATGCGGTTTGCCCGTCGACCGGCTTCAGCTCGGTCTGCTTGGACCTTGATTGCCACCCGCATCTTCCTCATTCAGACTGGCTTAACAATCCGCAGCGCAACCTGACAGCAGCAATCCGACTCTGGATCAGTTTGCTGGTCACATCGTTCGGTTGCTTCTCGGGATCTACAGGGAAGAAACTGGGCACATGCCAGGCATGCAAATCAAGGCAGTCAGGCAGGCAGGCAGAACGGACAATCGCCGCCACGCATGGATGCACCATCCATCCACCTGACACGAAGATTTGTGTGTACGTGCTACTGCCATCCGTCACGGCCTCGGCTTAAGCAAAAGCTGTGCGCCAAAATGGACGTGTCACGTCGCCACAGCTCAACATGCGGAAGGTCCACGCTGGGTAACATTTTGCTACCTGCGATATCGCAATTTCATTTAGTCGATTTCTTTCATCACTTCGCAAACACATATATGTATTCCTATACTCGTCATCCTAGAGCTGCCATATTCAGCCAGCTCCGCTCTCTTTAACATCTCCCCCACGAGAATTGCATGGATACACAAGCTCAGTGAAAATGAAAATGAATTCACATCCGCAGCCAAGCAGTGATCACATTCTCTGGTATAAGAGCGCACAACATAGAACAACCAGCGTTAACAAGTGACCCTCCTAATATTGGGCCACATCCCCACCTTTATCCCCGATCCTACCCCCGCCATTGCCACCAAGTCCCATGCAGGCAGCCTAAAATATCCCCCGTGTTTGTGACATTCGAGTGACCCCCCTTACCTACTGCACATCCCTACCCCCGTACCACCCCATCCCTACCCCGGGACCCTCCAGAAAAATGCATACACTGACGAACCATCGTGCAGCTTGCATCAAAACCGACCACCACTGCCACTGCCGCCACAATCAGCAGAACGCCATGGAGGTCTTTCACACTCGTTCCCGTAGAGCTACCTTGGCCCCGCGAGAGTTCGGTCACTCCTTGGAACTTGAGACGACACTCCATCTGTCACTTGCCAGGAAACCCAGCAGGTGAAATTGTGTTACATCCACATCAACACAATTGTTCAACACCTGCATCTCGATGCAAATGGTTAAGAGAGAGCTCTTTATATGACCACACAAGTCTTATAGATCAGAGAAACAACATAGCTTTACAATACGTTATAACCAATAAGATGAACACGAGTGCTCTCATGCCAAAGAAACTTCACAGGATCAGTTCGTCATTTTCAGGCTTTTGTCCATACTGGGTTGAGGTCATTCTCCACGGAGATCGAGATCAATCTCTCAAAATCCAAATCCGTCACGGCTTTTCGTATACGTCAACACTGCAAGTATCAACAGCCAGCTTGATGATCCACTCTTCGCACAGGCACTGAAACTCGTCATCTCCGATCACATGCATCGGCCTGGCTTACGAACGGCCTCCCTCATCACTGCCAAGTCCAGCAATCATAAGAGAAATAAGCACCTAGACTCCCTTCCCTCGTCGACACAACAAAAGGTCAAAAACCTCCTGCCGAATCAGAAGCACACAACTCATCAACAGTCCCGATTCACGTTCAGCCGACCATGTGTAACGACAACCAAGGATCAACTACCCATAATAACCATCATGGGCGACGGGATACGTCACAGCCCATTAACACAAGAAGACCACAGGTCTCACATCAACCCAGATACTAATCTCAGATTCGGCACCCCGAAAACGTAAACATCCCTGCTGAGGACAATCGAGGGCTTCCCATAAGCGTAAAAAAGACGACAAATTCTTGTCAGGGATGGCAGACACATCTCCCCCAATACCCTACTACCGTGGCCACTACAGTAATTAGAACGCTTGTTGCCAGCCACAAACACCCCGGATACCAAAACCCCCCGTACGGTCAGGGAACGGAAAGCATTTGATTCCTGCTCCCCTAGGCCACCACCTCACACTCCATCCGATTTATCTGACACAAATACATACCCCACCTCAACCTACCTCTTAATACAAACCCTCATCGAGCGAACGCGGATTAGGCTCTAAATACCATCCAAGCAAATTAGAAAAGATTGGAAAGTCTTCCCAGAGAAGGTGATAGCCCTGTATATTTTGTCCAATGGTTTTCATTTCAAGAAATATACGCGCGCCGTGTTTGAATTCTGTGGGGGACCACCCTCGGTACACGTCGCCATAGGAACGAGGGACGGAAGAAACGTGACGGCCCGACAAGTAGTGTATTGCCACAAAAACCCTATCGTTAACAAGACTACGCAGCCTAATGGAAACTGTCCTGAAGACCCTCTGCATTCGCTGATGCTTCCACAGGTGGCATCTACTCCCCAGAGACCCTCCAGACAACCACGACAAATCGCATGGCCCACTCTTTTTAACACAAAGGGTGGCTTACAAATTCCACCTCCCACGTCCACACAAATATCCCGCAACACAATGCAGATTAAACCACAATCTACACAGGCACAGCCATCTCGTTTAGAAGACAGCCAAACGATGAAGTTGCGCAGCCATTTGTGTACGGCCTCGAATAGGCACTGCAGCTGTGTTCAACCGCTGCTGCATGCTCAGCCCGTCCTTTGGCACATGATGCACTGACAAACAAGATAGTGTCTGAGGGAGAAACGATTGAAAGACCGAGATGAATCACACGTACTAAGACCGTAGAGGTGACAAGGAAAGCAGCAGGGCAGGGAACAGATAAGTACAGCCACTTCCCAACTGCTGAGAACACTCGCTTGGTGAACATGATGAACACAGCAGGTAAACGGCTCACCTACTCGCAGATTCCACAAAAGAAGCAAGAGAGAGAAGCAAAGGAGTACGCAAAGAGAAGCGAAGGAGTACGCAAAGAGAGAGGTGCAAAAGGGGTACTACACAAGCCAAGGACATGGCGAGTATTTACATCAGGATAGTTAAGAGGACAACTAGTTTTCCAGAGACGGTCATGTCCACTGCTGCTGACAGAGGTGGACAACCACAGCACCTGCTATAGGGAACGAGGAAGGCCTCCTCCGCATCAGCATCGAATCAGATACGGCTAACCTCTCATCTGCCGCTCACCGAAGCGCACTCCCATTGTGAAAGGATTCCAAAGGACAGAGCAAGGAATCAACCAAACATGTTTCACAAACCAGTCTCACCTCATTCAAGATTTCAGGGCTGAAATTCGCAGCTTCAAACGTCAATAATGGCAATGGAACATTGTCACCCTGCAGATGTCGATCAACAGAAGAAAACTTCAGTGACAATTGCCACAATAGCACTCAAACAACAAGAACATCATCGAGACAAGGGAAGAGAATGGCGGAAAACACGAAAAACAAAACCCTCTAGACTAGCAGAGCAAGGAGTAAGGTACTTGTCTCCCCTATTCCCCCCACCAATTGCCACGACAGCACTCAAACAGCAAGAACATTACATCATCAAGAAAAGGGAAGAGCATCGGGGAACACAGGTCCAAAAACCCACTCCCGACAATAGCCTAAGATACGAGTTTGCCCACTCCTCCCCACCCCTCCCACAAACACACACACAGACATGCACAGAAATATTAACAACGCCGTTTGACCCGGCCAGCGAGACGAGGAATGCACCTCCCTCTCTCATTCGTTACCGCGTTCACCCGAATAGAACGCCCGGGGATTACCATTATATCTAGACTCGATGCTGCCTTAAATACATAAGGACCGGGCGGTCTACTAGGGTGGAGACGGTAATCGACATATGTTAAATCACATAAATCACAAAAACAGCCAGCAATCTTCTATTACACAGGTGAATCACACTCGCCATGCACAGTCAAAACCCAAAACATACGTTCATTTTTTCACTGTAAAGATACATACGGCCAACTAGACCCTAACTTGCAAAAGCAAAGGTGCTCGGACTTCAATCTTCGGCACGAATCCTTTCCAAAAAAGGGAAAAACACACAAAGTCGGCACGAATCCTTTCCAAAAAAGGGAAAAACACAGTCGGCACGAATCCTTTCCAAAAAATAAAAACACACAAAGTCGGCACGAATCCTTTCCACAAGAATCCCAAACACAGAACGAAGTCAAAATGACCAGTTAGGGTCTAGTTGGTTATGGGTTACTTGAATGACCTGGAACGACCTTCAGAGTGAAGATCAATGCCAATATGTTCCACTGAGACCACGTCTATGAAGGCCCCGCACCACCCACCCAAACAGGCACTTTCTCAGAGTGGAGATCGATACCCGATACCAATATGTTCCATTGAGACCACGTCTTTAACGGCCGCACCACCCACCCAAACAAGCACTTTCTCAGCGGTACTTGTTAGATGTTTAAGCATGTGTGAGCTGAAGAGAATCTTCAGCGACGACAGCACACTCCGCCCCTCCTGTTCCAATTCTACATAATCGTGTCGCTAACATCTTTCATCTTCTCTACCCCGTAGGTAATACTCGTTACCACGCTGTATTCCCATGATATGGCAACAAGCATGCTACGAGTACAAGTGCAGGGTCCAGTTGGCCGTAGGCATTCTTGTGGAAAGGATTCGTGCATGGAGTGAATATGTGCAAATTGCATGTTCTACACGAGGCTGTAATGCCAATATTCACCACATGCACAAAAGACAAAAAAAGTATGGCGGCGTATCTTTGCATGTTCAAGAGGAAGATTCATTCTCAATTCGCACATTTAATGACTAGCGGCGCGAGGTCTATTATCTCAACCGTAAAACAGAATGCCAGAAGCTGCTCAC
The DNA here is from genome assembly GCA_003427395.1 of Chara braunii. Taxonomy (NCBI): domain Eukaryota; kingdom Viridiplantae; phylum Streptophyta; class Charophyceae; order Charales; family Characeae; genus Chara; species Chara braunii. The sequence goes on along the minus strand of BFEA01000112.1, from coordinate 3,153,192 downwards.
ACCACAGACACATTTAAGTGTGCAACAAGCGGGAAGAGTTCACCGAAAAAAACGACCTGAAACCTTAGCAAACGCCGGATGTGCATTCCCATCATCAGCAGACACAAAGCATATGTGGGTCATATCACACGTCCCTGATCCCTCCAACAGGCACATTCCCATCACATCCGCATCGGACAATGTTGGGCAGCCAGAGGAACTCACCCTTTCACACAGGCCACGGTTCCACACTTCCTGTGCATGGCTTCAGCACAGGTTGACCGGTCCGTGTGCAAGGTTTCTCCTGCACAGGGTAACAGAACAGAATGTTGATGTTTCCATCTCATCATATCCCCCAAACAAACCGCAAACAAATGCCCTATCCCACCCACTTTCTTCCCCTGTTCGCCCACGCACATCGTCAGCAGATCACATTCCCTCCCAATTTTTCGATGCCAACCTCCCAAGGAACCTTCCTCCGAAGCTTTTACCCACCCACCCTCCCTCAGATTGCTTCCCCTCTTCCCCCCCCTTTCGGCCCCCCCCCAAAAACCCTTCCCCCCCCCATCCCCATGGCTGGGCCACAGCGTGGCCAGCCCATCCAGTTCATCAATTCAGAAGGGGTGTAGTTTGATGAGCAAGCGTTACGGTAACATACAACAACAGTGATTTCATGCTCTCTCCGATAAGCGAGTGCGTCTGCATAGGGCTGTCCATCCACATAGGACTGCAGTCTTGGCTTCTTACTGTTTGGATCTTGCCCTTGCCCTTGAGATTGCCCTTCTCCCTGCCCCTGGCCAACAGCATACTCATCTGCGCTTCGTTTGTAACCCCCCGCAGTCATCCCCATGGGCATACCCATACCGCCTGGAGCCCCTAACAGCGAACCTCCTCCAGGTCCTCCGCGTAGTTCCTCTTGACCAGGAGGGCCTGAACCAGGACCGGCCCTTGAACCATTCAAAGCTACGGCCACGTGGTGGGCTAACGGGATAGACTGGCCAGTCGTTATCGTTCCACCCTGCACAACCACCACCCACATTAAAAATCAGTCACTTCTACTTGAAGTGCATGTTTGCAAATCACCAAGAGTTCCCTACAAAAAAAGTCCTCCAAAAAAAAGAGAATAATTCAGGTCTGAAGAAATAGGGCAACCTCGACATACTGGAAATGCAAAACCAAAATTCAATGAAGGCAGAAAGCGGACAAAGAGGGGTAGGAAGAGGCGAAGGGGGGAGATAGCTTGAAGACGGGTCAAAAACCGGAATAAGAGTCCAATAGGATCTCACCTCATTACCGGGTGCGTAGAAAACAATAGGTTCGGGGATATTAACAAAAAAAGACGCAGATAGAGGAAAGCCACACAGCAAAGAGAAGACGAGGACGTACTTACCAGCACATGTAGAGAACCTAAGTCCACTATGGACCCAACACACCTGAAGCGCACTGCAGACTCAATCTTAAATGAAAATGAAAAAGATGAGAGCATACGGTGGAACCGGTGAACCATTCGAATCTTTTTTCGAATGGGGCAGAGGGCTCGTAGTACCTTTACAGCAGAGAGAAAATGAAAGTATCTCATACGATAGAGGAAAGCTACACAGCAAAGAGAAGACGGAAGTAGTTCATATCAAAGACGAAGGATAAAGGGAATCCACACAGCAAAGAGAAGATGGAAGCTCCACATCATTACATAAACGTCAAATTCTTATTACGTTTTTATGACATGATTTCTGATAGATTAGTACAGGACTGTTAGCACCAGTACATGAAAAAAAAAAAAAAAAAAAAAAGAGTTCAGAACCCGATTGAGTCTCTCCCAAAATTTCTGAGGCTCGCGCGACGTCCAAACAATAAATCGACGGCGAGCGGCCTCCGACTGGGGCAAGCGGCCGATGGGTGGCATGTACTGGTGGTTTAACATGATTGTCGCAGAGTTCTTACAGGTTTTGAGGATTTCAAGAGTGTCGTAGAATATCCGCAATACTGTTTGTAGTAATCCCGTAATAATAATTTGTAGCAATCATGATTACCCCTATTAGTACAAAACATACATAAGTTCCCAGGTGGTGTCTAAAACACGAGGAAACAGGTACAAAGAACGAAAGCAGAACGAAGTAAGGCCTGTAGCAGAATGTACGACAACGAAAATGAGCCAGCCTCTCAGGGACAGATGATAGAAGTAACGCTAACATAACTGAGTTCAGCGGCAAAAGAACGACCCACGGTTAAGCAAAGTACAGCAAACTTTCGAGAAGAGGGAAGGGCTGCGTACAGGTGAAAACAGATAAAGGTTTGTGAGGGTCAAAGTAGACAGGTATGAAGAGGGATAAAGGTTTCTGAGGGTCAAAGTAGACAGGTATGAAGAGGGATGAAGGTTTCTGAGGGTCAAAGTAGACAGGTATGAAAAGGGAGAGAACAAGAGATCACCAGGACGACGAACGTTTCATATGAACAAGAGAAACACAGGGACGTAAACAGAAACGTAGGAGAGAGATTAAGCTGCAAGTGTGACGCGCCCGATACAACAAGCGAACGATGCAGTCACTGAGTTGAGAGAAGACTACCCTAGTAGGCAAGTCAGCGAGAGAACAGGCACATTCAAGACGACGAAACAGAAACACGAGTGGTCCAAGCGCCAGAGCTGATGACAAGAGAACGGCGGAAAACAGAGGCGAAAGAATGGACGTACAGAACAGTGAAGGCAGACACGGCAAATGGCTAAACAGAGTGAAGAAGACGCAGGGAGCACAACAACCGTGTGGACAAAGACCGAGGAACGTGTGGACCCACCTACCAAAAAAAAACGAGAAGAAGGTTGCAGGAGGAAGACGCTATAGTATCGCATTGAGTTCAAAAGAAGAACGCTGAATAAATTTGGTCAACAGTTTCAATGTGCGGTGGCCCAACCATGACGGACAACAAAAAAAAGGGCAATGCCAAGACGCTATAGTATCGCATTGAGTTCAAAAGAAGCACACTGAAGAAATTTGGTCAACAGTTTCAATGCGCGGTGGCCCAACCATGACGGACAACAAAAAAAAGGGCAATGCCAATAAGCGGAATGAGAGACGGCGCCAGGGTAAGTAACGTATGCAGGATGGAGGACCAAACGATGATGAAGGGAGGGCAAGGCGCGAGGCCAGGGCACCAAAGACTTAAAGCGCAATCATGAGGGCATAAAAAAAGTGCACCGAAGAACGAGCTCGTCCGCCAGAGGGCGAACAGCCAGCGTGTGGGACGGCGGAGGGCAGATCGAACAAGTCAAAACGGCGGCGAGAGGAGAAGGGCCACAAGGACAGTTGAGGTTATAGGAGGATCGCGGCGACTGAACGATGAACGTGCAATCGTGATAAAACAGACACGACAATGGAACAGAGTGAAGAGCAAAGCATATATCCGTTAAAATTGGAACCATACAGAGAATATTAACATGGCCCCTGCGCAAGGATGACACGCATAAATCGAGAAATAGGCACTAAATTTATTTTTAAAAAAAGGGGAGAGCAAGGGACCAGCGAGGGAGGGAGATGGCCACGGTGAATGGTGCAAACCACGGATCGACGAGAACTGCCGGACAGAAAACTTACATATGAAGAAACACCATGCAGAAGAGAAAGGGAATGTGACATCGGAGACGCATTATGGGAGGGCAGACTAGATTGCAGCAGGAGAGAACTAACAGCGCAGAAGAAAAGCGATGGAGGGAAATGACTCATGCGAAAAACGACACATGGACCAACAGGAAAGGACAGGAGAAGTTCGGCGGCATATGGAGACCCGCACGACCCAGTAAATGGAGAGGCAAGTCACATCGAGAGCGAGGAATAGGAGATTAAAGGACGCGAAAATAGCATGGGAGGAGAAAAAAGGTCAATCAATGAGTAGCGAAGGTGATGTACGTGGAGAAATGTACAGCTAAGGAGGAGAGCAAGGGCCAGCGAAGTCAAAAGCTACTTGCGAGCTGCACAAAGCAGCTGGATGGAAGACGGCAGTCAACATAGAAGCCTCTACGAAAAGGGAGTATCCTTACGGGAGATCGTCCAAGAAATATTGACGTGAGAAGGCACTGGTCAAAGTGACAGGGCGTTGAAAAGGGCCAACAGGTCCTGGAAGCAGAGTCAGAGCGAGGAAGGGGATGGAGGGGCGACGGAAAGGAGCGCAGGCGACGGAGGGGACTGCAGACGCCGGACAATATCATGAAGAGGGCAAGCCAAAATGACGAAACGGTGGGGACAGGCGATGGAAGGGAGAGACGAGCAATGGAGAGGGGACAACGTTTTGGAGTGGGAAACAGGCGACGGAAGGGGAGAGTCAGTCGATGGAAGGGGTGCGGCAGGCGAGGGAAAGGGTAAAGCAGGCGAGGGAAAGGGTAAGGCAGGCAATGGAAAACGGGCAGGCGGTGGACAGTGGGACGCAGGAGATGGAGAGGGGACAGGCGATGAAGAGGAGACGGCGACGGAGAGGGGTAGATTTTTGGGGGGAGGATACTGCATGACGGGGACACGATCGAGGATGGGACAGGCGATTGTGGGAGCGTAGGTGATAGGAGGTCGCACACGTAATAGGAGGTCGCACAGGTGATAGAAGGTCGCACAGGCTACGGCGGCATGGGAAAAACGACGAAGAGTGGGACAGGCGACGGAGGAACTGCAGGAGGTGTAGAGAACAGGCTTAGGGCAGAAGAGGCGACGGAGGCGAGGGGAGGCAAAGAAGCCGGGGAGGGGTAACGGAGGCAATAATGGGGGATACAGAGTAAAGGGAAGGAGACGGCGATCGAGACGTTAAATGAAAGGAATAAGGGGTTAAGCAGTAAAGGGTGAACACGAAGGACAGGAAAAGACCGGCGAAAGGGACAAAAGGGCCCTAGGTAGACACAAGGCGGGAGAGGGGGAGGCCGCAGATGACAAAGGTGATGGAAAGGAAGCACGGTGACAGGGCGACGGATTAGACAAGAAACCTCAGGCAGACGAGCGATGGCGGCGTAGCCACGGCAGAGAGGACCGCGGATATCGATACTGTAGAAACACCGGAGAAAGACCGAGACACATGGTGCACCGCAGCACACGAGGAAAACATCTGCCATACGCAAACAACTTACGACGCGTCTGTGCATAGTAGACCGTACATCAGAACAAGACGCGGGAACTCGGCGCACACATGAGGCATAGACGACCAAACCCAGCCCATGTAGTAGAATGGCACACATTCAACACCACATCCTGATACTTTGACCAGTACACTAAGGATAAGGGAAAAGCCAAAATGCGGACAAGGTCAATGGCAAAGCCAAGACGCGCAAATGCGCCCGCCAAAAACTCACGGAAAGGAAGATAGATAACGTGATTTCAGGGGTCCTTTCGGACTTTGCTGGGGCAAACGTGAGACCTAAGCGCCAAATGACAGCACTACGCACTCGCGAGAAAAGTCGTTACAATTTTCTGATAATAAGAAATAGTTACAGAACAAAAAAAAAAAAAGAAGTCGTTACAGGACTGACCGCGGCAGAGGTCCAACAACGAATCCGGCGAAAAAAAGCCCAAGAAGCGTGCAAGTTGCCACAGCGGGAAACAACAAGATGAAAACAAAATACACACTGCACGAGCAAAGGAGAAACAAATAATTTGACCAAGTACAGACTGCACGAGGAAAAGAGAACCGAATAACTGATGCAAATACACCAACACTGCACGAGAAAGAAAAGCATATTGCCAATAACCCGGGGGGACGTTCTTATAGGAAGAGACGAGAACAAACCTAACTAGATAGCTCACCGAGACAACCGACAGACCAAGGGAGGAAGAAGACCATTGAGATACCCGCATAAGGATCATTGAAAAACCGAAATCGCCGAGTGATTACCATATGACCATGGTACTGACCATTCGGCCATCAGCATGTGAGCACGCGGTAGGAATAACAGCAGGATCTCATAAACCCGATACGTACGTCAACCCGTGAAAATTTGGTAAACAATTTTTGCAATAACAACTAAGACGAAGAAATACACTACACACACTTCAAGGGGCTCGCAACGACTTTTTCGGGGAGAGCCACCACAATGGTCGCAGCGCTCCACCCCCTACACCCCCTACCCGAACTTTTTTTCAATCCTAAAGAGGAAACCTTCATCATTTCCTGCCGCCATACCCTTCCTTCACTTAACATTCCCGTTATCTTTAATTACCTCACTTCATTTCACGCATTTTCTCCCTAGTATGTCAAAAGTGTCATACATGATTCCTCCGACGAAAATCCACCGAGAACACAATCCAGAACTGCACAACCCTTGATACCCGAATCAGATCCTAATGACATGAAACAGCTGCTCTCACGACGAGAATAGAGGCATATCCAAAATATGCGAGTTCTCTATCGAGTTTCAGTAATGACCAACGCGCGGTGCTCACCATTGAATGTCTGCATGTTACATAATAGCATAATAAAATAGCTGCTCTTTAAAAATAAAAATAAAAAAATAAAAAAATAAAAAGCTGCTCTCGTAACGACACTGGAAGCATGAACAACGAAACGAGCACTCTGAATACCTAACAAAGAACTAGGAAAGACGACGCGCGGTGAATACCATCGAATACGTAACAATCCAAAACCACACGGAACCACATCATTACTTGGAACTGTCGTTCCAGAGCTACTACAACGCTATTCAAATCCCTCCCTCCTTTCCCCGAATACAACGCCGCAGAACCATGAGCGTATGTAGACCGAAAGAGGGTTTGTATACGTTCACAATCACGGAGCATTATGTTCGGCAGAAGAAGAGTGCTACGCAGTAGTACTTCACTAAAACCCAATTTGAAACGCATTGATTTGAGTTGTGGGTACATTCAATTTCCCCCCCCCCATGACAATCGCCCATGATTTTCATGCTGCTTCGTTTTTCCTTCCGTTCCTCTCTACAATTACTTCCGTCTCCCAAGGGTCGTCATAAGGCCAGCCAACTCGTCATAAGGCCAGCCAACGTTGATCAAGAGGCCCCATTCCCAACAAATCCTTGTCCATACAGCAGCCACTTCGCGAGACAAACGTGGCATGCGCCACATGTCAGCGCCAAACACAACCAAAAAAGTACTACAAACCCTCTTTTAACTTGACGAAAAGCACAATGATCGGTTGGATATGAACGATGGAGAAAAGAACAATTGCGCAAGACCAGTCCGAGCCGAGACAAAAGGCGGCCCACTCCAAAGCACGTACGGTGACATGTTGACAACAGCGACCAAGAACCAGTGACAGAGGAGGAAGGAGAAAGAGGCGTAAGGAGGGACTTCCAAACGAGAATGATCGCGGAAGAAGGGCAAAACAGAAAAGAGCAGAACGACTGTATTGAGGAGATAATCAACGAATAGATAAGGAAAGCTTCGATCATCTTTCTGACCTGATTAGGAAACTGTTGTTGCGGCTGGACCTGAGAGGAGGAACTTTGGTGCGACGCATCGCTAGCAACAACAGCTGAAGAGCCATTCAGCACCCCGTTCCGATCCCCAAGGGAATGACCGTTACTCACCCCACAATGCGGTCCTCCGTTACTGCTGAAAGAGCCATTTTTGGAGGACGCCACCTTCGTTCCCGACGCTGTCCCTGAGCCTCCTCCCAAGCCGCCATCTGTCCCACCAGCTCCTCCCGCCGTCCCGCCAGTGGGCCTCTCGTATTGCGTCAAGTTCGTTTCCGGGTTCCAGTAATAGACGTACCCGGTGGTCCCATCCACCAATGCTCGCCATGGCGGCGGCAATGTGGGGTCGGGCGGAGCGTAGCGGGGCGCAGCTGCTGTGGCAACCATCCTCGCTGACAAATCAGCGCTGCCGCGTGGCTGCCCCCGCTCCTTACCGCTAGGTGATCAATGCTTAGTCAGCAACGCCGCAAGATCGAGTCCAAGCAACGACGCCAACGTACGACCTCTCTCTCTCTCTCTCTCTCTCTCTCTCTCTCTCTCTCTCTCTCTCTCTCTCTCTCAAAGAAGGGCACCGTACGATCTCTCTCTCTCTCTCTCTCTCTCTCTCTCTCTCTCTCTCTCTCTCTCTCTCTCTCTCTCCCTCCCCTTGTGTTCCCTTGGCTCTAGGCACGCACCCACGCGGACAAAGTAACTCGAGACGCGTGCAGTGAGTGACTCCGCACGCACGACAAGCGTACCTCTACACGCGCACACACGCAGAAAAAGACGACCACGAGCTGGGGTATATTACAGCGAAGGAGGAAGCGGTCAAGTGGGGAGAAAGAACGCAGCCGAAGTCTCACGAGGCAGCAAGGAGTTGCGACCTCCAGCCAGAAAGGCGGCCGCGCAACGAGGCCCCTTCCTTCCTCTTTACCTCGAGAAAGCCGTCCTATGAGGCCAGCTATCTCAATTCTACCTTACCCGCGCTTTCGACCTCCTGCAGCAACCGATCGGTCTCTAGGGACAAAGAACGAGCGGCTCCAGACAAGTCGTGGCTTTCCTCATGAAGACTGCATTCGCCAACCACGCCGGACCTCTTGGGACCGCTCATCGCCCCCTTGTATCCGCAACCGCTGAACTGACTCCTTCGCAGTGCGCTACGCATGCTCAAGCCATGCCCTCGCATGCCCTCCCAACCTTAGGAAAGGTGGCTTTCGCCCTTCAAATCAAATTACCAATCGACCTCCTTTCTCCGTACACTTCGGGAATTCGACGGGCGAGATCCCCTGGTTTCACACGAGCTGCTGGCCCACCAGATCTCGCCGCACTCATGTGGTCCTCTACTGTCACTCGCTGGCTTTACACCACACCGCGAAACCGGAATATCTTGCCGCGCGACGCTTCGCTGCCACACCGAACGCGCGTTGAGGACCTGTGTCATGCGTGATGGGCACTACCGGTAGGGGTCTTCATCCTCCACGCGTTGTCGCTCTTTCTTTGCCCTTTTTTTTGTCCATCACTCGTAAACGGAGGCATAGAACCCTCTCACAATTTCATCTTCACTACTACCTACCACTACTCCTAAGGCTATACAGGGGACCGCTGCAAGCAGTACTTGGCCCGGCTGCTTGGCCCGGCTATCAAGTCCAACCCGTGTGCCGATCCCTGCTGAGGCTCGAGGGCGTTCACTTTCAGGACCTACTCCCGAAAGAGAAGCAAGAAGAATGAGAAAATTGACACTCGCGTTCTCAAAAAAAAAAAAAAAAAAAAAAAGTTGT
>BFEA01000112.1:3130726-3143578 GCA_003427395.1 Chara braunii | reverse complement strand
AAAAAGAAAGAGAGAGAGAGAGAGAGGGAGAGGGGGGGGGGGGCTACCACGGGGAGAGAGAGGGAGAGGGAAAGAGATGTTGAATGGCAAAATTGAAATATGGGTCAAATTGCAGCCGCGATCTATTTCACAGTTGGAATTATTTTTTTTAATTTATTGAGCGTTTTTTCTAAAAATGCCACAACAAAATCTACAAGTACTTTAATTTTCAGGTTTTTTCACGCATTCTTCTGAGCACAAAAGCTCACTGAATTTTGACTACCTTTTTACTTGGCCCACATATGGTTGAGTGGCAAAAATGGGAAATGTGTTGAATCGTTGTCGGTGCGAATACCCTTACAAGGGTATCCGCGCTGGTTTTTTGCAAGTGATAGAAATGAGTCTGGTTTAGAGTCTGCGTATATCGTGCGAGTCGCGGTCATGTTTGTTGTTTACGCAAGTTGAATGGTTGACTAAGAATAGAGAGTGTGTGGGCTCGCAGTCTTAAGACGCACGTGATCTTTCTTCATGATTGATAGGTTTGATTAAACTAAAGATTAAAAATAGTTCATCTTTTGATAGGTTCGTTTGACCATGGCGGATGTGTTCGTACGAAGTACAGCATTGGTGACAACATAACATTAGGTAATAATCAGAGTATATGAGGGGGCGAACACGTGGTAGGAACAAGGCGTGACGACCGTGGATTCAGTAATGGGTCGAGGTGTAGCTTTGAAACGTTTCAGTAGATCCACGCGTTGTGCAACATCTGCTCATGTAGGTATTTGCAAGTGATAGGCTCAACCTTGGACCTAACACTATTGGTTATGGTGTCAGACTTTCAACAGGAAAATTTAAGGATCAAAGCCAGCGAGAACACAGGTGCAGAACCGCGGGGAGGGTCCGGCGAGGTTATCCCCTATGGTTTTTGTTTCCCAACGTGGGTGAGATTTTCTTTCTTTTACCCGGTGGTTTGTCTTTACTGTCGGGATTATTATTTTTTATCGTTGCTATCTATTTTACTTTAGTGATCTGTTGTATGAGTTGGGCGCGGGGCCGGAACGATGGCGGTGTCGAGCGCATTGGTCCCGCTTAGGGCGGGACCCTCCCGACCGCGTCACTCAGGAGTTGGTGTTACTCGCGATATACAAGGAGTGTCCGCAAGCCGCTCCGGCCAAGTGAGCCAACCATACCTTTCGCGAGCCCCTACGACAAGATAGGGTCAACGCGAGGTAGAAATTACCTCTACATGCGAAAGTTGTCATCTCCCTTCGGTGGACGTATCCCTGCCGAGCTACCAGTCCACTGTACGAAAGCTAATCCGTTGCAGTCGTAGAGGTGGACTAGCCGATGACGTTTCTCGTATGTTGTAGCATAAGGGGTACACGAGGTCGCACGCCTCTATCGAACCTGCACGGGAACCGACGGACTGGGGGGCTGAAGTCTCAAGCGCGACTCGTCGTCGGTCTACTAGGACGCATCCCACTCACCACTCGTTACATCACGCTTAAACATAAAAATAAAATATACACACACACACGAAACGACACAAAACTAAACAGCACAACAATACTACTAGTTCATTTTATAGTCCTCCCATAACCTTCTGACGCGGAAATCAGATAGGTGTCGCACGCGAGACTTAGTATAAAATCGCGCGGACGTAGAGCTTTCTCATATCGACTAGCAATGCAAACATACGCAAGCAGTTGCAATGATGGCGTACTATGTAGTACCCATAATCACGTGGTCCTTAAAAATCTCAAGGGTCTCATTCGACACTAAAGTGTTGGCTGACACGCGCATTGAAGGGTTAATCTTTTGATGTTAAACAGCCGCTAAGTGTGGTTGAGAACCACACTCTTTTTTGCACCCTGCAGAGAGTGGGTGGTACACATGTTCATACATGTGGTGGCCATCGTCTCTTATCGCATTGGAGACCAGCTCCATAATCCAGGGCCTTGAGAGAACTCGAGAGGTTTGACTTTGACAGTTGTCACGGACTACAATGTCCAATTATAAATACTCTAAGAAGCAAAAGTAAATTTTTTTTTTTTTTTTTTTCCTCAAGGCATACTCTATTTACCCCTTACGCACAGTCGCAGTAGGTCTCCCGAACACCCAATACGTATGTATGTACATATATATAAAGGGGTATAAATATGTGACGTTCACTTCCCTCAATCACAGTTGGACTTCTCTCAACCATATATATGCATGTGATCGCAGACAGTCAAATCTAAAGTCCGAACCACAAACATACATGCAAGCACCTCAAAGATTCAACAAAAAGTTCATGCACTACACGAGGTCAACTTCAACCATTCTCTACAATCATATCCCTTGCTTTAGCCACACAAACCTCAACCTTAGCGCACACTTGCAGCAATAAAGTACTCAGTACCTTTGTTAAATGACCATTCAATAAAGTACGGGTAAAAACATAACAAATCAAACCACATTGTTAAAGTCTTTAGGCTGAGTGGCAAGAGTGGATTGGAGTTTAGTCGTAAACCGACGAATCGGCAACCAAATTGCTATCAGTGATAACAGAAGATGATCCTCGTGGGATTGAGCTGAATCTAATCCAAATCCGAAATCGAAACGATCAAGAGGACCTGTAACATAAAACATGTCAATCCTCAAGCTAAACAATCAGTGTATGGGGAATGAATCTCCATAGCACATTCTCACTCAAAAATCTCTTTCTAGCTAAGTCCACCTCTAAACAAGTGCCCAAAGAAAGGTAGACTTTTGGCAGAATCTCGCCTATTCATGATGGATCGCCAAAATCATCACTTGTCAAAATATAGTCTTACTCCTCTAATACTAAGAAAATTTCGACATTGTTCGCATAGGAAAAATGTATTTTCATAATTTATATTAGCTCGCATACGAAAAATGAAATAATCTTTAACTTTAGAAAGTCAAATTTTGTCAAATTTCTTGAATTAGTAAAAATTTGAGCAGCATCTCCTTTAGATAAGTAGACTTTCCAAATTTATACTAAGTCAGATAAGAACTGCAAGTAAGACTTGAGTTTAGCTAATGCGAAATTTAACTAACTCCTTAGATTTGTAAACATTTCGACAACGCTTCCCGTAGAGAATGTAGTTTTTTAAAATTTCTACAAAGCTAATCAACTTTTTACTTCTCAAGGTTCAATTTTGTTCAACTTCTTGAATTAGTAAAATATGAGCAACACTTTCTTTAGAAAATGAGACTTTCTATATTTTGACTGAGCCATATATCAAATTTAGATAAGTTGAACTTTGAGAAGTCAAAAATTTGACTAACTCTTTCGATTTGCATAATCTCGTAGAGAAAGTAGCTTACCAAAATTTATACAAAACCAAGTATAACAAATGATCCAAAAAAATGCGAGAATTGATCTAAGTAAGAAACAAAATTCAGCTTAGAAAATGCAAAAATTAAAATTGATCTAAGTAAAAAACAAAATTCAGCTTAGAAAATGCAAAAATTGAACTAACTCTTATGGATCTAGCACGTGGCGAACAACTAAAGCAACTACCTATCAAACTGAAACTCAAACTAAGTAGTGATCTCACTTAGCCACATGCAAGGCCAAACGACATAGGTAAGTACTCTCACCAGTCCTCAAGTCAAATCTTTATCGATTAGTTCATGAAACCCTGTCAAAATATAGTCTTACTCCTCTAATACTAAGAAAATTTCAACATTGCTTCACATAGGAAAAGTGTCTTTTTATAATTTGTATTAGCTCGCATACGAAAAATGAAATAATTTTTAACTCTAGAAAGTCAAATTTTGTCAAATTCCTTGAATTAGTAAAAATTTGGGCAGCATCTCCTTTAGATAACTAGACTTCCCATATTTATACTAAGTCAGATAAGAACTCAAAGTAAGACTTGAGTTCAGTTAATGCAAAATTTAAATAACTCCTTAGATTTGTAAACATTTCGACAGCGCTTCTCATACAGAATGTAGCTTTTCAAAATTTATATAAAGCTAAGTTCAAAATCTAAAACAACTTTTTACTTTTAAAGGTTCAATTTTGTCTAACTTCCTGGATTAGTAAAAATATGGGCAGCACTTCCTTTAGAAAATGAGACTTTTTAGATTTTGACTAAGCCACATATCAAATTTAGATAAGTTGAACTTGAAAAGTTAAAAATTTGACTAACTCTTTCGATTTGCATAATTTATGCAGTGCTTCCCGTAGAGAAAGTAGTTTACCAAGATTTATACAAAACCAAATATAACAAATGATTCAAAAAAATGCGAGAATTGATCTAAGTAAAAAACAAAACTTAGCTTATAAAATGCAGAAATTGAACTAACTTTTATGGCTCTAACACGTGGCGAGCAACTAAAGCAACTACCTTTCAAACTGAAACTCAAACTAAGTAGTGATCTTACTCAGCCACATACAAGGCCAAACGGCATAAATAAGTACTCTCACCAGTCCTCAAGTCAAATCCTCATCGATTAGTTCATGAAACCCTCGTATGATTTATCCCTTATACCCAACATACATATGACATGATACCTGTCAAACTGAAACTCATACTAAGTAGTGATCTCACTCAGCCACATGCAAGGTTAAACGACATTAGTAGGTACTCTCACCAGTCCCCAAGTCAAATCCTCATCGATTAGTTCATGAAACCCTCATATGATTTATCCCTTACCCAACATACATATGGCATGGTGCTAGACCATTCAACTTAGAAACAATGTCTAGCATGCCTTAGGATATACATGAACAGGTTGCACAACTACTTTTCTTTTCTTTGGGCATATGACTAGACCATTATACTTAGAAACAATGTTTAGTCGCCCTAAATTGTTTAATATCAAAAGTTTAATAATTTACGACTTTGTTCTCAAAACAAAATGAAAATGTGGGCAAGGGACGGAGCCATTCGGCTACGAAATAATGCTTTGCTTGCCCAGATTCCTTTCAATTATATTATATGGTTTTCCTAATTTTTTTAGTGATATGGCTTAGCGCTGGATAATTCGGCTTAAAAACAATGTCCAACTGTCACTTCATATGCAAATATAAATAAAGTATTTTCTTTTATACTCAGTTTATACTTATGTGAATGGCTTCACGCTAAACCATTAAGCTTATAAACAATATTTAGCCTTAGAAAAAAAATCCTCCCTTATAAATAAAATAAAAAGTTGAACCATCAAACTTAGAAACAATGTTCAGTCTATCCTCAAATCATTAAAAGCATGAAGTTGAATCCCTTAACCCAACTTTAGTCAGAAACCCCAAAAGGAACAGACGGACCAAGCCATTCAGCTTAGAAACAATGCTTGGTCTCAAAGATCAGTCACACAAAACCTTAGAAATAAACATAGCAACCAGACCATTCAACTTAAAAACAATGTTTGACCTTTAAAAAAACAGCAAAATAAACACAGCCCTGGGCCATTCAGCTTAGAAACAATGCTCAGTCCTTGGTTGACTCAGTTAAACACATGCAAACTTCCTTCTTCCCCACCTTCCCACAATTTACCCCTTAATTTGCTTTCAGTTAAAATAAAGAAGAAACTTAGGCTTCACTCTCACACATGTTCATTCCTTTCAGTCTGATTGAATCGTGAAAAAAAAAACAAAAGTCATAAGGGAACACATGCATACAACAATCAAACTATAGAGAGATAGCCAAACATAAGTATAGTGGGTTCATACAGACAAAAAAAAGTATACCTGATAGTTTCCTGCCTCCAGAACTTCACCTAGGTTTCAGCAGAGCTCCCGCAATCAATGGGTGGACTCCCCAAAGAGTCTTGATGCGGTCCTACGGGTTGCAATCCCGCCTGCCGCTTTCCTCTCTACACAGGATTAGACTGAGATTAAGAAGGGCAGAAGGAGATAGGTTTGAGACTTTCAGATCCCAGAAAGGTGTTCTCAGACTTGAGTGAGAGGGTCTTGTTTTTTTTATACGTGTGAGGGTCCCTCATTGGTTAGCCAAAATGCAACAGCAACTCAGTCAAACAGAAGTCAAACTGCCAATCGCAGACTCTCAGACGACTCCCCAAATCACAGCACAGACTCCTCTTCACCAACTCATTCTCTCCACTGAGCCCGTGCCCCGAAGTATGTTGGTCACCGGTATGTCTGCAGCTCCTTGCGACCGACCCCCTTTTGCGCATGTGGGCTATTGGGATGGACGACACTTCAGTCAACCATCGACTCATCGCCCCGCAACTAGACTCTGGCTATTTCGTAGGGTAGGATGAGCACCAAGCAGCATACCGGTCAGCAAGCAAAACCAGTAATCTCACTCCGGTCTTCTTGCCGCTTCAGTTCAACGATTGGTTGAGCAGTGTGTAGATTAACAAGGTAGGACTTTGATCCTTGTGGCTCGCTCCCTTGCTGCTTTGACTTGGTCGACAGGTAGTCCGTACACCTTACAGTCGGCCCCTCACTAAATCCCTCGGCCCCTCATAACGTACTGGCCAACAGGTAAGCCCCCAGCCTCACATGTCCGCTCCTCTCCACCTCGAGCAGTGGATGAGCCAAATCGGGACGAATCTTTCGTTAGAACGTGGAAATATGCAGCCAGATGTTGCCCTCTCTAGCTTGCCTTGTTAGCACGTCGGGTAGATTGGCACCGTAGCTCGACTTTCGGCTTGTCCCGTAATGCCTTCTTCGTTAACCAGGTATGTGTTATCTCCCCCCTTGTTACACTCTTTTCTACCTTCATCGATACACAACTTTTTGCTTCATCCCTGCTTCGCAGGCTCTTTCCTCTGCACCTGAGGCCCTGACTCCTTGTCTCGTTTTTCCTGCCTCCTTAACTCGTTTTTTCTGCCTCCGCTTCGTCTCCCTCCTGTCAACAAATCCGACCACAGCCTCAGGCCAAGTGCATGCGACTTAGTGACCACCGACAATTATAAGGGGAAAACTCCCGTAAATCGCTACCATCGATGGCCGGGTCAGGATCACAGTAGTAGGGGACTCTCTCTCTCTGTTGGGCTTGATCCGCCCGTGGTCCAGCACAGACACCCGCTTGCTCGTGGTTCTCCTACTCCCACAACGCTCGTTCCTCCAGGGCACAATCACGAAGATACGATAAAGAGCCCGACCATGCAGACCAACCTCGTGGATGACAATCAGTGTGGCTATAACATTAGCAGTGGTCATCACGGTGACGAGCACAACAACGCTGCAGTTACCAATTTGTAGAGAAATGATAATGAATTTTCCGCTAGAACACGAAAAGATTCGTTTTCATATTTATATTTTCCCTTGCATGCAGCCCTCGAAACTCATACCAATAAAACCACCGCCCATATTAAAAATCCAGCGTGGCCAATCTGCTAAGAACAATCTGAAACCCCTATTTCACATTTTATTTCATAAAAATCCACTAAAAATTGAAAAAGACACATATTTCTATTGTCCGTGACTTCCCTTCCTCGACTCTTTCTCGCACGCTTTCCTTACTAACCTCCTATTTTACTAAATTAACAACCAAACTAATAGTACTAACGAAATCGCCTCACCCCTGAACCTTTGTTTAGATTTTTACTCCACTCGATTACATGAAAAATCGAGTGATATCTTGATCCTCCACTCCTACCATCTCCTTTTTTGCCATAGCTCTTATTTCCTTCCTAGCTTCTACCACACCCCTCCTCGCACTAATCACTCTTTGGATCTGGGGTCGCCCGTCGTGAAAACCCCTGGATCAACTCCTTCCTCCCCCAATCTCACAGAGGAATGAGGGGAGTCTCAATTTTATATTTTCGACATATCCACTCGCTTCGACACTACTTCGTAGCCCGTTTTTCTTACTAACTTTTTACCTACTAACCTTCTTCTAATTCCGACTTCATATTCATACTCGCCTGGTCCTAAAACCCTTATCTGGCATTTATTCTCGCCCGATTTCATCGAGAAACGGGCAAGTTATTTCACCCCGCCATAACTTATTTTCTATGGCTACGCTCGCTCTGCCCCGCATGCTCCCTGTGCCAGTTCCCGTCCGAATTCATCCGCCCTTTCTTCTCCTTTTTGTCACTTTCCCCGTTCGCCAGCCTCCGCCTTACAGCGTTATCTCTTACTACTGAGCAACTTACTTTATGGTGGTTCTAGTGATCCCCATGAAAGTCCTCGAAGGAAGACCCGAGGCTGACGTCTCAAGCAGCCTGCGCCCCATACCCAAACCCGATGACGATTTTCTTGACAGTCATCGCCTCGTCTCCGCCAGTTTTCCTCACGTCCGCCTTGCTCAGGTGGAGTCCGCTATCGCCTCAGCCCTCCAACAACCAGCTCCCACAGGAACAACCTGTCGCGGCAGGGCCTGCTGCAAAGCCTAGCGCGGGCCTTGGTGGACTCGGCCCGGTGCACTTCTCGACGGTAGTAGCAAATATTCAAATGAGAAATTTAAAGACTGAAGTGGAGGAGGGTTACCGTGTGCGCAGCCCAGATAGGCAGTACCGCCTCGGACTCACTCACAAAGCCGTGGGCCACCCCGCCCAGGCACAGTCTGGTTCTTTCGGATCTCAGCGGCATGCTCACATTCAAACCTCTCACAGCAGACTCACTGCTGGTGGCAGTACATTCGCAAAAAGGCCCACGCCATCCAAACTGCTTCCACCTCATGGGCTAATCTCCCACCGGCTTGCATGCACGTTGAACTCCTCGGTCCGTGTTTCAAAACAGCCTGGATAGAGGAATTTTCACCAACACTTTGATACGCCAGAACCCGAAGGTCAACGAAAAAGAGGTCCGTGCTCAAGGCCCTCGACCGTAGTGACGAACTCCAAATCCAACGTCACGCCTAAGTCAAAGAGCACCGAAAAAAAAAAAAAAAAAAAACACAATAAATAATAAAAATATTTAAAAACTTTTAATCATCGAAATATGACGAACGAGGAAAAATAAAACGTTAGCATTGTTCTAACTCCGTCGACGGTGAAACCAGGGGGATAGCCCCGTCGGGCTCTGAACCCCTCGGTCCTTTCACGCAACTCAGACATCCTGCGTCGCCATTCGATCTCGATCCCTGAATGTCTCTGATGATACTCCGATGATGTAACCAATAATATTAGGCGCAAGGTTGGGTCTAGTTTTGACGGACACCTAAATAAGCGGATTCTGCGCGACACGTAGATCTACCGAAATATTTTCAAAATCACATTCTTGTCGATGTCGTCCTCTGCACGTACGCACAGGTCAGGCAAGCGCACCAATCAAGAGAAAAAATCTTTTTAATTCTAGTTTTAATCAGAAATAAACCTTGGTCGGTGACTACACAGGCTTCACAGTCACTAACAAGAAGAGAGATCACAAACGCCTTAAGTCTGCGTGCCCACACACTCTCTACTCTAGTCAGCCATCCCGTCAATGTAAACCACTCATACTGTTGCAACTCGCGCGTTGTACTCAAACTTTAAACTAAACTTATTTTCTGTCATTTGCAAAAACCAGGGCGGATACCCTTATAAGGGTATTCGCGATGACAGCTTACCGTACCATATTAAGCGGCATTCCCGTCGCACCGCAGAATCAAAAAGCTATCAATTCACCCACAACCAAAAATGTTGACGAGAAAAAAAACAATCCGATTCGCCCACAGACTCCGGTTCGAGGCCTCAAAGAATTCATGTCAAACACAATTATATGCTGCAAGGAATCTAATATGAGTCTCCATTGTCTTGACACTAGCACGCCGGCGTATTAAGCATACGTACTACAATATAAGTTCCAACGACCCTCTCAACTGTCCTCTCCCCTTTGTCCTAGACAAATGCCGACTTCTTGTTAAGTGTCCCATTTAGGATCTACCCTGCAAACAGAGTCATAACCAGGGACGTGGGCCCTAACGGAGACCTTTGAAGGCATTTATGCCTCTCTCCAGAAATTCTTACAATCTAGTATATATATATATCGTCAAATAGAATATATATACATAATATTATTTCATACTCTTCCCGCAGTTTAGTACAACAAGGTCATGTCTCAATCTTGGTCCACCGTACTCTGGTTGATCGAGCCAGATCTACAATTCACCTCGTTGTTATTTTAGCGGTAGTGCCCTCGCTGGTTAGGCAAGGATATACTTTCTCCTCATAAACATTCAATCAGGACTATCCTCATACTCGATTGACTCGACTCTTATTCCTCCGACATCCCATAGGAGTAAAACTCTCCTAGGCGGCCACACCCTTTAAGTCTTTAGTCCCTCGATAAGACGTGAGTCCGCTGCTCAGATTACACTGATCAACAACCAATACTACGGGTTGCGCCCTAGTGATGCTAAACTTTCAAACAAAAAATTATAGCGATTTTTATGACAGGATTATCACATGTGGGCCCCATTTATAAACCATTGGAAGTGTGTTGATAATTTGTTTGTCGATGAGGTTGTTATGTGGTCCACCAGAAGTGAAGGAATTCAACGTTGATTACAGATGTCGCAAACTGATTATACTGTGTTAAACTGTTGATCCATTTGTTGAAAACATGTTGAAAAATTGTTGAAAGTGTGTTGACCAATTGTTGAGCACTGCACTTTTTGTTGAGAAAGAAATTCACATTTTGCCTCTCGAGTTGTACAGTGGTGTGGTTTCTTCCGATGTCAGTAGATTCGTTTTGTCGTCTCAACAGAAAAATTGTGGCAAATTTTCATCATGGTTTCAACTTCGACACAAGTTGGGACCAACATATGAAGAGGGTGAAATGGTTGGCCCAATCGTTTTGACGGGCCGTTTGCATGTTTTCAACCGTTTGTCAACACGCGGGCTATATGTTTTCAACTGTTGATCAACATATTTTCAACATGATTCCAACACGTCCATGTTGGATAATTTTTTTTTTTAACCTTCCCCGGATTTGGGAGTTGACAAGTGCGTTGAAATGATGTTGCAAATAGGGGCCGTTTGTGTCGGGCTGGCCCGCAGTAGTCAACGTTGATGTTTATCGGGAAGGCTTGATGTTGTGGATACGCAGGCCGAAATAAAAAGAAATGGGGTGTTAACTTGAGAGACCCGAAAAGGAAAAAAAAAAAAACAAACATATATCCTTCCTTAATCTGATATATTTTGTCGGATGTGTTTTTTCTTTTTTTTTCCCGCATGTCCGTTTTCTCTGTTTTAGTGTCGAGGCCTTTTTTTATTTTTTTTGGTCACGACGCTGGACCCTCCATAACTCATGTATTGTGCCCCCTTGCGGCGTGGTTCCTTTTTGTTGCCAAGGTCCCGTGCGAGTACGGCGCGTCTCCAGTTTCGCCTTGCCACGTGTATGGCGTGCCTCTTCATTGTAGCCCTACGTTTTTTGTTAGTCTCTCGACCTATGGTGGCATCGGCTACGGCGCGTCTCCAGTTTCGCCTTTTTTGTCAAGGTCCCGTGCGACTACGACGCGTCTCCGGTTTCGCCTTTTTTGTCGAGGTCCTGTGCGACTAAGGTGTGTTCCGCGCCCACAGGCTCCCCCCCCCCCCCCCCCCCCGCCCCTTCGTTTTTGCTATCGTGTCATTACGGTGCCTCTTCATTGTGGCCCTGCATTTTTTATTGGTGTGTCGGCCTATGCTGGCATCGGGTAGTTTTGCTTTCCCGTCATAGTACAGGTGCCTTTTTTTTCGAAGGCCCGCTGTCGGACCAAATACCCTTACAAGGGTATTTGGCCATGTTTTTACATTCGACATGCCGACCGCACCAACCACCATGACGGAGTTGGTATGAACTTAGAAGTGTACGCGTTTCCACGCGACACTTTCATAACGATTTCCTCAGTCGTTGAAGGCGGGGGCGAATCGGTGAGAAAATTTCGAAAAGTATACGCGCGTATTGTTATGACGCTGTCGGACCAAATACCCTTACAAGGGTATTTGGCCAGGCTTTTGCATTTGACAAGGTGACGGCGTCGACTACCATGATGGAGCCGATCTGAGATGAAATGGGTGTGCACGCTTTGGCGTGACACTTGAAACGATTTCCTCGACCATTGAGGCCGAGGCGAACCGGTGAGAAAATTTTGAGAGTCTGTGCGCACGTTGTCTTGACGCGCACTCTGATTGTTAGGATTAGTAGCAATACCCTCGGACCGAAAAGGTCGAGGGGTTGATTGGGTCAGTATCGTGTCAGGTAGGCCTATGATACACGCTGAGACTTGGGCTGGTCCCTGTCTACCTACTAGATATTGAGCGTCTAAAAATGCTAACTTTTGTCTTCTCCTACTCGGCCTCGACTACCCGGCACATCTACCTCTACTTGGTGTGGTACCGGCCTAACTGCCACTTGAGTGCTTCCGCGGGTCTTAAGTGCCGCGGACCTCCTACCCTCCACTTGAGTGTTTTTCCTGCCTCGACCATCTATATCGAGGCCACGGCTAAGTACCGACCGACCCGCTACCTGAGTGTTTTCCCGCTACAAACCCCAAAGTCACGGCCACAAGCAACTACCGACCCTGCGGGGCCTCCCAAACAAAACAAGTACCCTTGCGGGTCACGCACACACACTCACGTTAGCTAACTCTACTTATAGAGAGACGGCTTTTTATTATATTATGATAAGAGCTAGCCTAGTAGGTAATCCATTTAATTTGCATGTGATAGGCTGGGGGATTTAAACTTGTAGGTTGTTGGGCTAACTCTTTTGCAACTCAGAAAACCCGAAGTCTGTCTCAGGTCGCTGAGGGGAGTGCGGGACTTGAACCCGCGACCTCGGGGATAAGATTAGTTGAAGTAGTTAGTTAGTTGGGATTGGATTCGTGATGAACAGGGGCACGACACTTGGCTTGTACGAGTAGTTAATAGAAGAATTTTTATTTTGGCTTTTTTTTTTTTTGTTATTTAGTTAGATTCAATATTTCTTCTTTCTTATTATTATTGCTATTTATTTATTTTCTTCAATCCCGAAGTCATCCA
>BFEA01000112.1:3086486-3127171 GCA_003427395.1 Chara braunii | reverse complement strand
ATCAACCTTTGCACTAAATGACATTTCTGTTTCGGGTCATTTGTCTAAAGGGTCTGTGTTTGGTCAAAAGAGGTCCTTGAATGACTAAGTCGAAAAGAGAATGTCTGGTTAAAAGGGTTGGAAGCGTAAGTGTGATGTGTGTGAAAGTGAATGAATGGTTGACTCTGCTAGGATTGTGTAATGTGATTGACTCTTGTCTGCAGGTCAGTAATACGACCAACCACATGCTATTCACGGCAACACACTGAGAAACTTATGCCATCCTGGACCTTGATCCAGACATCTTGTCGATGCGCGATTTCTACACTTGGTTTGAATACCCAAGCTTGTGTTTTCCCTGATTGATAGGAAGATTAGAAATATTGCTAAGGTTACGAGCCTTATTCATTTCATGTTCATCTCATCTACATTGTTTGAAAAGTCAAATGACCTATGTGTTTTCTTTGATAAACTCATACTTTTTATGTGAATGTGTTATGTGTATGTGACATCTCCTCGCCTAATTACCCAGCCTTGTCTCATCTCACATGTATGTATGCTATGGTTAAAGGGTTTTTCATAAAGAGATACGTTGAATTGACTTCATCACTAGGTAGGATGGGTATGTGTCTTATGCGCAGCCCCTGAAAATTTAAGTACTGAGAGGGGTCCTGCTTGAACATGGGATAAGCTATGAGGCACACATATAGAAACTATTTTCTAGGCAAAGAGTAGTATGCGCAAAAACGTTCGCCAGTCGAGTCGACCTGAGTTAATAGACGGTCCGGGAGATCAGCGCCCCGATGCTCGACGCATAAACGGGTCAGTCTTAGGCGTTCAACCGCGCGTATGCCTATGCAACGGCGATCGAGCAAACGCCCTCGACTGGCTTACCTCTGCGATTGCAAGTAAAAACCTTCGCACGTGAGTCACTAGCTCAGCAGGGATACACCCACCTAAGGGATGGTGACAGCCCCCGCAGGTGGAGGTATGTTGTACCTCGCGGGATCCCTAACCTGTCGTAGGGAGCCGCGAGAGGTATAGCACGCGCAGACGGTCGGAGTGGCCTCTGTTGCTTTTCAGTGATTCTGCCATGCTCACTCGACTTATGTTACCTACATCGTTTTCCTCTCCACGATGTTGCCGCTTCGTTACTCAATGTTTGAAGGGATGGTGTTCTGCCGGGTGAGACTGTCACTTATGTTC
The DNA here is from genome assembly GCA_003427395.1 of Chara braunii. Taxonomy (NCBI): domain Eukaryota; kingdom Viridiplantae; phylum Streptophyta; class Charophyceae; order Charales; family Characeae; genus Chara; species Chara braunii. The sequence continues at coordinate 3,125,986 of BFEA01000112.1, read as the reverse complement.
GGTGTCGTTCCTTGCCGAACTGTATGTGAGTTCGTAAGTTTGTTTTCCTGTTTACACGTGTTAATCAAATTAGCATGGAACGAATGAATTGTTATGTTATTGGCTACATGAAAAAGTTTTTATAAAATACTTGAGAGAGAAAAAAAAAAAAAAAAAAGAGAGAGAGAGAGAGAGAGAGAGAGAGAGAGAGAGAGAGAGAGAGAGAGAGAGAGAGAGAGAGAGAGAGAGAAGTATACAGGAACAAAAAATAATATTTGTCTCTCTATCTGTCATGTATTCGTGAAAAATCATCTTAAACACAGTCAACCTTACGAAGTGGAGAAAACCGAATGGTCGACTGAAGATCAGCTTAAGTTCGCTACTGCGTGACAATTACATGGTCAACGGGGACATCAAAACATTGACAGACACGCAGTAGGCAACCCCCCCCCCCCCCCCCCCTCTCTCTCTCTCTCTCTCACACACACACACACACACACAAATACGCGCACACAATTCCACAACGAAACAACATGAGTTTCTAAGAAGCCGCGTTTCTCTAATACCAAAGTTAATTACTTATAATTTGTTTCTTCTACAATACATACTTGTTCAAATGAAAACAGTCATCACGTTGTTCTGCATGTTGCTTCGACCCCCATTGTGGTTTAGAGAAACATAGAACAATATGGATTGTGTCTACTATATTGTCAATCGAGATGACGCTACTATGTTGACGTTTATTCAAACCCTCCCATTTTTCGAAGCCTTAACTTCAAGTCGTCTTCTGCTAAAATTCATAATTTCCAGTGTTTACGACCATCCAACTTATAAGGAATAATAATGACAATATATCACGGTAAAAATACGTTCTCATATATCAAAATTCACGAAAATAAATAATCGTAGAAAATTATATATTACCTAAGTAACTGACTTCAACAAAAAAAATTAAATGCATTATACATAGGCAAGTCAGTTAAAAACAAAATCATATATAAATCCCTCATAATGATAAAATCAAGTTGAGGTTGCCCATTAAAACAAGAAATTGACATTATTTATAAATTGAATGACCTAGGGCTGAGTTTATTTGAGCATTTCGAGAACTGGTTAATGGAAGGCATATATTCCACCAACTCTATAATGACAAGAGTGTTATATATGGCACAACGAAGATAAAAACATATATTTGGTGATCCTACTCTTCGGGATTTACTTAGCCTTTTAGGGGAGTTATATCCAAGTGCACGTTCGGTGTGTCGTTACCGAAACGCACTTCAGGGTTTTCGGGATTTACTTAGCCTTTTAGGGAAGTTATATCCAAGTGCACGTTCAGTGTTTCGTTACCGAAACGCACTTCGGGGTTTCGGGATTTACTTAGTCTTTTAGGGGAGTTATATCCGAGTGCACATTCAGTGTTTCGTTAATGAAACGCACTTCGGGGTTTTCTGCATTTACTTAGTCTTTCAGGGGAGTTGTATCTGAGTGCACGTTCGGTCTTTCGTTACCGAAACGCACTTCGGGATTTTCGGGATGTACTAAGTCTTTTAGAGGAATTGTATCTGAGTGCACGTTCGGTGTTTCGTTACTGAAACGCACTTCGGGGTTTTCGGGATTTACTAAGTCTTTTAGGGGAATTGTATCCGAGTGCACGTTCGGTGTTTCGTTACCGAAATGCACTTGGGGGGTTTCGAGATTTACTTAGTCTTTCAAGGGAGTTATATCCGAGCGCACGTTCGGTGTTTCGTTACCGAAACGCACTTCGGGGTTTTCGGGATTTACTTAGCCTTTTAAGGGAGTTATATCGAAGTGCACATTCGGTGTTTTGTTACCGAAACGCACTTCGGGGGGGTTTTAAAGATTTACTTATATCTGAGTGCACATTCGGTGTTTCGTTACCGAAACACACTTTGGGGTTTTTGAGATTTACTCAGTCTTTTAGGGGAGTTATATCTAAGTGCACGTTCTGTGTTTCGTTACCGAAGTCCACTTCGGGGTTTTCGGGATTTACTTAGTCTTTCAGAAGAGTTATATCCAAGCGCACGTTCGGTGTTTCGTTACCGAACGCACTTCGGGGTTTTGGGAATTTACTTAGTCTTTCAAGGGAGTTATATCCGAGTGCATATTCGGTGTTTCGTTACCGAAACACAGTTCGGGTTTTTCAGGATTTACTTAGTCTTTCAGCGGAGCTATATCCGAGTGCACATTCAATGTTTCGTTACCGAAACACACTTCGGGGTTTTCGAGATTTACTCAATCTTCTAGGGGGGTTATATCTGAATGCACGTTCGGTGTTTCGTTACCAAAATGCACTTCGGGGTTTTCGGGATTTACGTACTCTTTTGGGGGAGTTATATATGAGTGTACGTTCGGTGTTTCGTTACCGGAACGTACTTCGGGGTTTTCGGGATTTACTTAGTTTTTCAGGGGAGTTATATCTAAGTGCACATTCGGTGTTTCGTTACCGAAACGCACTTCGGGGTTTTCTAGATTTACTAAGTCTTTTAGGGGAGTTATATCCAAGTGCATGTTCGGTTTTTCGTTACCGAAACGCACTTCGTGGTTTTCAGGATTTACTTTTCCTTTTAGGGGAGTTGTATCGAAGTGGACATTTAGTGTTTCGTTACTGAAACGCACTTCGAGGTTTCCGGGATTTACTCAGTCTTTTATGGGAGTTATATCTATATGGACATTTCGTGTTTCGTTACCGAAACGCACTTCTGATTTTTCGGGATTTACTCAGTCTTATGGTGGAGTTATATCTGAGTGCACATTTGGTGTTTCATTTATGGAATGCACTTCGGGGTTTTCGGGATTTACTTATCATTTTAGGGGAGTTATATCCAAGTGGACATTTGGTGTTTGGTTACCGAAACGCACTTCGGGGTTTTCGGGATTTACTTAGTTTTTTTTGGGAGTTATATATGTGCACATTCAGTGTTTCGTTACCGAAACGCACTTCGGCGTTTTCGGGATTTACTTAGTTTTTAGGGGGGGTTATATCCGGGTGCACATTCGGTGTTTCGTTACTGAAACGCACTTCGGGGTTTTCGGGATTTACTTAGTTGTTTTGGGACTAATATCTAAGTGCACATTCGATGTTTAATGACTGAAATGCCCTTCGAGGTTATATCCGCGTGTAGATTCGGTGTTTCATTACTGAAACACACTTTGGGGTTTTCGAGATTTATTTAATGCTTTTACTAGCTTATAGTCGCGTGTGGAGTCGGTAACCGAGACGAGGTCGGATTTATCAGGATTTATAAAGATTTTTTACTATGTTTTTCCCCTACAGATTCTGTGTTTCGTTACAAAAACACACTTCAAGATTGTCGTGAATTACGTACATATTTAGCATTTTATATCACCCTTACATACGATGGGGAAAAAAAAAAACTTTAAACAGGTGAGGAAAATTTACCTTGAAAATTATTATTATTATTTTTTAAATATTATATAACTTATAAACACTCAATGAGTATTAATCGTTGCAGCCTGTACCTATCTATCATTTTCCCCTTTTAACTAGTTGAATACGTCGGGTGACCTAGACCGGATCTGATGAAAAGTTCACTAGCTGTACTATGGTGGATAGCCCAGACCTAATGATTTAACTGGGCTAGACTCACTACGCACCCTTTTAGATAAACAGTTGATTTTCAACTAAGAACTGTCAAAAGCAGGGTAAAAACACAATCCTAACTACTACACCCTATCCTTGAGTTGTGTAGCTACCAACTAAGAATTGTCAAAAGCAGGGTCAAAATACAATTCTAACTACTACACCCTATCCTTTAGTTAAAAGCAGGGTCAAACACACTATCCTAACTACTACACCCTATCCTTGAGTCGTGTACCAACTCTAAGGATTTTCTACCTTCCCGACTCTTATCTAAGAGGGAAGGATTTAAAATAGACTAGTAGGAAGACAGTGATAGATGCCATTAGAAGCAAGTGTGGAAAGACTAGAGGTTAATCAGAAAGATAATATGACAAGAAGAAGAAAAAAAAATTTATTAAGTGGCTCCTGAATTAGTAGAGACGACAAACACTCTCCCTTGACTCGGAAATGAACCCTAACGCATCAACCTCGGTCTAGCAAAGTGGTTGCCCACATGCTGGGGCCTCTGGCGAAAGTTTCCCAACCACTGGGCACTCCCTCTGAGCTAGGCGTGTGGTATTCCGGAAAGAAGCCTCTGAGCGACCTAACTGAGGGGTTGATCTCCTACCGCAGACCGACCTAGCCCGTGCGGAACAAAGTCGGGTCGAAGCCTCACTAACCACTCTCAAACAGGTAAGTTATGTCAATGAATAACTCTTATACATATCAAGCCTATAAATGCAACCCGTAAATGGGTTGGGTCAAGCCCTAGGATGTCTTACTTCCTTTAGTGATAATGAAAAAAAAAAAAAAAAAAACATGGCTGCCCAATATTCTTTTTTTTTAAATTTATTTCCAAAGGAGTGCCTTTAAATTAGATTAACCAGTTCCATCGACAGAATTCTGGGTGCACTGCCATTATAATTTTTAAACATATGCTGGGCATGTTGGCAGAGCTGAGAAAAACCTTTAAAATAACAAGCCAACCCGCCGAGGCTACACCCGTGGTGTACAGCGTGAATGAAAGACCCATTCTCCCCCCACCACTCCCTCTCCCTCTCCTCCTCACTTTGCTACTCCTGATGTTCACGCAACCCCTCCCAATTCTGCTGCCCCCCCTCCCCCTCATAACTTGCAGTCGAGCACCAACCGCTACAGACCTAAAAAAAAATGTACTTTTCTAACGTATGCCATGTGCAACAGAGCACTCACCAAGATCCAACATGGGTTAGAGAAGAGGGAGAAAAAAACAATGGTGCATATTTTGTGTTAGACCCAACGGATCATGTTGCCCCTAAGTAAATAATCATAGTGCGAGCATTCTCTTGCCATAGATCGATTGTGCAATAGAATTTGTTGTGGTTGGGAGGTGTGGGGTTCTCACCAGCCAAGGTGTCCTGAATGAGAAATCTAAAAATAAGCCAAAGAAAACACACAACATTTGACAAGGTTCGAGTCTTCCTAAATGATGGAGTGTTCTTTCTAAAACAATAATAGCGATTTGATCTCGTAATCCTCACACATATGGCTGAACGTCTAAAGTATGTCACTGTGTACCGTTGCCAAAATGTGCTTTTAACTTTTAAGTTAGAATTATTATCCTTTTCTGAATTGAACATCAAGCAAGGCACATAATGTGTTTGAGGTTGGCAGATTGTCACCACGATCATGAGCATTTGTCAAATCCGACGGTTACCTTGGTCACACTTATTTCTACAACTCAAACTTCACACCGGTTTGACAGGGTGCCTGCATATCGGTTCCTCACGAAATCGACCGTTGGCACCTCGTTCCAGAAAACAACTATGCCAACCCAAAGGTTTTCCACGACTCTTTTTTTTTTTTTTTCCTCTCTCTCTCTCTCTCTCTCTCTCTCTCTCTCTCTCTCTCTCTCTCTCTCTTTCTCTCTATCTCTCTCTATTAGTCACACACACACACACACACACACACACACACACATACACACGCACACACACACACACACATATAACTTTCTTAATGGCCAACACTCGGAAATAATCAGGAATATTAGTCAGGAGTTGCATGGGGTAACAAATTCAGCCCCCCCCCACAAAGCAGCAAATCCTTTTCAAAAAAAGAAGAATTAGTCTCGAGCTACTAGCGGAGATGGTATAAGAATCATCCTCTCCTGCTTGCAACTAAGAGAAAAAAACATGGAGATTTTGCCATAGTGGGACCTCCCGGACATGCTAAGGACGACATTATGAAAAATAGAAATGGTTAGATGTGTGTCCATCATCCAAGGAAAATCAGTTTCGAATCTCTTACTCTACGAGTGTATAGCACGTCAATTCAGAAATTGAAAACAAGAATCTATGACTCTATGTGATTAGGGGGTACGAGAGTGGGGAATGAAAAAATTGTAGGGACCCTGGCAGGTGCCCTCCTCGCAACCTGGTGCCAGCAGCTTGTCATCTGGCTGTGTACATAATGTAAGGTAGAATGATTTCCCTTTGCCCGGGCAAACATCCAACAACGGAAAAGTGAGTAAGGATAATTCAACAATGGAGGAGAAATGTCTGTCGTACAAACACATTCACAAACAAACGAACACAGACAATACATGCACATTAGTCCCTAAAAGGACGAAAAGCAAAAAATAAGATCGTAACACAGACAACTCCTGGAAGGAACACATGACCAATGGTATGTCTGGAATTCCAACTTACTCTGACTACCATTTTTACTTGAATAGAAAGCTCGATCATTATAGTTGTATTTATGGCAACTTTTTGTCCAGATGAACTTATAATGAGTAACATTTTATTCGGGTGAATAGTGTACTTGCTAAATCACTCACTACTTTTAAAGTTCATCGAGATCTGGATTCTCAGTCTGATGATAAACATTAGTAATTAAGAAAATCTTAGGATCGTCAAACCACCATTGCGAGAACATGGAATACAATGAAAAAATAAAATCAAAAATTGTAAAGATAAAGTACATAATACCTGTCATATAATAAAAAATGTTTATTTTTCTTTCAGTTGCAGGATTCATGAAATTGTACAAATATTTGGGAGTTATGGATGTGGGATGCAGTGTTGAAGGGTTGGCTTACAATATGATATGTAGACGAAAAAGTAAGATAAGGTAAAACAAGTAAACAACTCACCATTTGGAAATAGGTCGAAACAGTGAACATGAAGGAAGACTTTGTCTGAAACAAAACCTGCAAGAAAAGAAAAAATAACAGAAGCAGAAAATAAATACTCAACAAGTACTCAGCGGTTCGCCACATGTAGGTAGGCACCAATGGTACCAAAGGTTAACAGGGACCCCCACTATTCAGCCCCAAGGTAACACCCTCAACCCTAAAAAGTGAATTGATGATCATTTTTTTCAGTTTTTTTTTTTTTTTTTTGCCCTATTTTATTTTTGGTCAAGGTCTATGTGTGCCAAGTTTGGTGTTTGTTGGGGTCTTGGAGTTCACTGTTTTGGCCAGCCTTGAAAAATCCTGAAAATCCTGAAAACCGAAAAGAGTGAATTTTGCATGAAAACACAGTTTTGCCTTGGGGTTTAAGGCCCCTTTGATCATTTTTTTTTTAATTTTTTTTTTTTGTTGGTTTATTTGGTGTCCACTCTATGGATTGGTGATAAGTTTGGCATAAAAGGTATGGGACGTTTGTTATAATGACCCTGGAAAAATCCTGAAAATTTTGGGCTTTGTTAACCTCTTCTCACCAATGGAGGCCGACCCAAGAGACAAGTCTAAACGTAGACAAAGAATGTCACTTAGTGATATGGTCTGTTTGCAACGAACTCACCTCATGTCGTCCGAAGAACAACAAAAAATAAAACAAAAAATAAAACAAAAAATATTAACAAAACTGCACTGGGTTAGCGAGACATTCCGAGATCGCTGTAACAACCCCCACTCATCAAGCATTACAAAGCATCTCTGACCAATGACCTTCAGACCCGATCTTTTGCAGACCTTCTGACAGCCTTATCCCACAGGTCATCCAGGGTGGTTCGACAACTACGAGGGGGTCCCCGAAGAGTTAGGCAAAGAGTCAACCTTTTATTTTACACCATTAGGCTGCTTTTTTTTTTAATTAAACCGCCACTACCTTTCACAACTATAGTCGCAGTTGGAAAAATGACCTCACCCGAAAAGTGTAGTGGTCCGGGCGAGGTTTGACAAAAAGAAAACGTTTGGGTCTGTGTAGCATCGTGTTCGGGTTCGGTGACCGAACCCGAACGCTCGGGATCGAACGCGAACGAGCGCCGAAACTTCCCGAACGCAAACATAAAAATATTTAAAAAAAAAAAAAACAAAGTTCTCCAAAAAATTTGAAAAAAATATATTTTATGTAAAATAATAATACAAGCAACTTTTGCCCTGGAGGTATGGTCAAATTCGTAACCAAACTCGAGTTAAAACTAAAAAACCAAACAAAATTATTATTATTATTATTATTATTTTTTAATATCTTTGGCCGAACACGTTCGGGTGGCGTTCGGCCGAACACCCGAACATGTTCGGACGTTCGAAAAAACTCTGAACATGTTCGGTGTGCTACACAGGTTTGGGTTTTGTGGGCCCGATTAAAGAAAAAAAAAAAAAAAAGTTGCAGAGTTTAAAAGAAGGACGTCGGGGAAAGCCATGAAGGAGATGTGCTCGCAATTATGCTTCCAGGAATGCATCTACCAGAATCATTGATAGTTTTTTTTTGTTTTTTTTTTTTTTTGCCTTCTTCTAATTTAGTTTCAGTGCCTTGCCAACGAGGCAGGGCGCTTTCCACGGGCAACATACAGTTGAAACCGAAGGGGAACTCTCACATATACTCTAGATTCTGTATCCAACAACTTTTACGCTAAAAAAGTTATTGTTTTTTTTTCCTTTTTCTATTTCCTATTGTCGTGTTTTGCTGAGGGTTGTAACGGCCATTGGAAGGGCATATTTTCACATGTACCCAATATTCTATATCCAGCTTCTTTCACGTCCAAAGAGGTTTTTTTTTTTTTTTTTTTTTTTTTTTTTTTTTTTTTCCACTGCCGTGTTTTGCTGAGGGTTGTAACGCCTGTGGTAGGGCATACCAAATGTTTTGTATCCAGCTGCTTTCACGTCCCTAGCGTAGTTGCTTGTTTCTTTTTCTTTCGTTGTTTTTTTTGTTGTTTCATTTTCATGGAGTACTAAAAACGAAAATACAATGCGACCCCGGCTCAGCAAAACTCAGTGCGCACTGCGCTGTGAAATCCAAGGTTGGCAAAAACGGGCTCGGAGGTAGTGGTGGTTATAAAAGTAAAAAAACTCAGCACTTAGTGCATGCTCAATGTCAATTGCAACCAAAGTAATATAATGTAGGAATCAACTTATGATATTGGAGGAAAATGCAGAAGACAGTGAGGGTTGTTAAACAAAGGTCAACCAGTACCTGGTATTTGTGATATTGTAAAAAAATGCGCAAAACAGTGAGAGATCTCAAACAAAGATCAGCCAGCTTGAACAGTGAGAGGGTGACAAGGGGCAGTGGGAACGCTACTGGTTGGGTGGAACGAGAGAACCGGTAAAGAGTAGACTTGAGGTGTATCCATTGGGTGCATGGTGGGAAACCCGTCTTGGCAGCTCAGGCTCTTTACAGTGCTTTGGACAGTAAGAGATGAGGGGATTACTGTGCTCCTTGCGCTTTAGTAGTAGATCTGGTAGATCGCGGGAACTGCATTCTGTCTCGGGTTTCATTTCATTTTGCTAGTTCAATTTCCTTTTTCTTTTGAAGTGGCGGTGGTTATAAGGGACGCTGGAACCGGTTTCCAACGTATGTTACTCTGGGTTTAATTATGAGGTGCCCGACCTCAACTATGATTGTTGCAATATAAACGACAGCCATCTTCAAAAAAAAAAAAAACATGAGATTTGGTAAAGAATTTCTTGATGTGACCCTGAGACAAAAGTTGCTCAGTTTATTTTTTTGCATCACATAATAGTTTTTCGTTTTTTTTTTTTTTTTTTTTTTGCTGGACCCTTGCACGGCAGGGCCACGCGGTCAAACAAGGTGACCCCGCCCACCCGGCTGGTAGCCCAGCCGATCATTTTATTCGTGTGAAGACCGTAGTTACATCATTCTCAACTTAGGACGGGTTGCAGTATCTGGTCACAATCATCCATGAAAGTCTTTGTACAGCGTCCAGTTAATCATGCGTACTGGTGGAATTGAGCAAGGATACCTGTGTGACCTTTTTTTTTTTCCAACCAAGTCCAGGGTGTTGCAAGGGGTGGTAGGAGCACCTCATCGAAGTAGCCCCACCTATTGCTGCAAGCTATTGGTGGGAAGCATCACCTACTGGAAAGCGGGTCCAGCATCCCAATAATCCAGAGTGACATGGCGTTTCTCATGGGAAGAAAGTCAAGCCACAGTGTGACCCACTTGCCACTCCCTTAGGGTCACCTTCGGCTAGTGCTATGTCTGCGCCACAAGGTCTGCATGGCTCTGGTGTCCATACTGAGTCAGGCCATGCTAGATTCACACGCAAATATAGCCCCACTGAGAGCATGCTCACACTAGGACTTTTTCTACTAAGCTCTGGACGTGATTGCAGCAAAATTCATCCAGTTCTGGGCATAACCCCAGTTATATATACCGTCAAACAGTGTTGCTCGGTAAGCTGTAGGCAGAGAGGGAGAAGAGGATAACAAAAGAGGGGCTGTGACAATATATATATATATATATAATATATGACGATATAAATCATATAATATGATATATATATATTTTTATTTTTTTAATTATTTTGATTTTTTCTGATTTTTTTTTTGAGCTGGATTTTTTGGCGGGATGAGAGTGAAGGGATAGATCCGGACAATCAGGAGCATACACCAGACCCGGACATCCAGACGGAGACCGTCTGCACTGCGGTCCGGATCGTAACCACGATACTAACAGACACTAATGGTTTTCGCTCAATCTAAGTCAATGAGTACCTCACCTTGACAGGAAAAGTCATGGCACTTCGTGTGACACGTTCCTACTTTGCAATTCACAACATACATAACTATAGCAAAGAACATAAAAAACACATAAAACAAAACAACAAACATAAAGAATCATCTCACCGTTATTTCCTATAAAAGTCAATTCTTATAAAACAGTCAACTCCTATAAAAGTAGCAGGATTGTAAACAAACAGCACAAATGCAATATATTTTGTAGTCATCTCACCGTTATTCTTTGAGTGTTGCCGCTGCAACAAACATTGTTGCAGTATCTCGTCCCCTTGATGCTATAAACGATATTGTGGTCTCCCGGATACATTGTGACGTTGCGTATCGTACCTGTAAATTAAAAAAAAGAAAAAAATGAAATAACACAAAAAATATTTTAAAAAGATAGAATCAACCAAGGTAGTAAAGGTTCGCTATCATCAACTCTGTTTACGAATGTTACGACACAAAGTAGTACGTGTGTGGTGATTAATTTTTTTGTTGCACTCCAATTTTGCTCATTTTTTTTGCCACAACACTTGTTTGGAGTTTTTGGTCGATAACGGAAGCAAAGCTTTGAAAAAGAAGCTCAAAGAACTTTAAAAAAATTATAAGAAAAAAAACTCATATTTTTCACTAGGCAACGGTTGTCGATTTTCAAGTTTCAGAACAAAATCATCAAGGCGAGGAAATGGAGATGTCCGGAGCTTGTCAGGGGCACGATTTGCAGAATACTCATTAAAAACCTTTTGAATGGACTGTCCAATTGATCCACTGCTTGTGGAACTGCCAACACGTTGTATGCCTGATTCATGCATACAAATATATATAAAAAAAAAAAAAGCAAGAGAGCAGTATATACGTCATGCCCTCATGAGCAGAGAGTATTAAAAAGACTGAGGAGAAAAGCGGTCATATACCTGTGGATAGGAAACCCGTTCAAGCTTCATTAGCTTAACCTGACAGTACATAACCCGCAAAAAACAAAGGGGAGGCCTGAGAATCATCGACCGACCTGTATAGACCAAAGCCTTGCAAACGAAATGGATTCTCAAGTTCATTAACCGACCAAGCGTCCCATGGAACCCATTACCCTTAGAAAGACTTAAGAAACTCCCTACTTATCATTCACTAAAGAACATAACAAGGGCCTTGTGGATAATGACCAAGTGTTGGATAATGAAAACTAGGAGAATTGAGGGATGAACATTGGGGAGCAGTGCACGAGTAAGTTTCTAGCTTTGACCTTTCCAGCCGGATGTTTGGGAAAATTGTCTTATCAGACAACCTAGACGGTCATGGGGATTCTGGACGTCCAAGCTGGTAACTTAAAAATAAATAAACATACAAAAAAAAATATTTTAGTGCAAGGACTTGCCAAAACACGAACTGAGAATACAACTGATTTCATAGTTTTGCATCTGGAATGTATGCCTTGCTGAGATTCCCGCTTTTGCAAAATTTTCTAAGTCTGTGTGTGTGCGTGTTTGCTGGTTTGCGTGCCTGTTTGAGTGCTTGTTGGTCTGAGGGTATGTGTGACCCGCAAGTGCACTTCTTTGTTTGGGAGGGTCCGCGGGACCGTGACTTTGAAGGTTGCAGTGGAGAAAATACTCAAGTGGTCGGAGCAGGCCGCGACACTTAGAGCAGCGGGGAAAAACACTTAAGTAGTAGGTAGGCCGCTTCCACTCAAGAAGCGGTAGATGTGTTGGGGACTGGAGGACGAGGAAAAGAAGATAGAAGTAACATTTTTAGAGGCCCTGTAGCAGTAGGCTAGGTCTAGGCGGGTACTTGTCAAAGTAGCCCGAGTCTAGGGCCTGTGCGGATGATATTAGAGTCTGCAATGATTTTTCTCTTCGAAAAGGGCGAGGTACCGGTTGCTTGGAGGCCGCGCGGCCTGGAAGTCACCGCCCAAGGAGGTTGCCGCCTCGCTATATCTCCTGGCTGGCCAAGAGGCTCAACCTTATTTTGTTGCGTGCAAGTTTGGAAGTCACACTGCTGGAGTGTTGAAGGAAGAGCGTTAGCGCAGAGCAACGCTGGGGATAGAGGAGCGCCCAACTCTCCACCTTGGCTATGGTGGAGGAGCTGAGGTAGGAGGAGCAGGACGGGACTTGGAGGGGAGCGCCAGAGGTACTTACGTGGGTATGGTGGATGCCACCTTCATCACCTTGGTAGGCACTGTATCTGGACGGCCCCAATTGGGGTAGCGCTGCATCAGGAAGCTTCGGACATAGTCAGGTATGACAGCCTAAGAGAGAAGACACATAGTTGCTTTTGCGTTGCCATCTGAACATCATGGCGGTGCCCTTAGTAGTCCGCCATAGCCTTGGCCTAGTCTAAGAGGAGGAAGAAGGAAGCCACAACTATGGTGGACCTCATGTTGTGCTGACAATAGAAGTGGGATTTTGACATTGGTTCTGGCTGCATCCATTCATTGTTATTATTAATATTATTTGAAAATAAGGAGGAGGAGATAAGGAGCAAGAAATAAAAGGGACTGACGATTTAAGATGGTGGGTAGGCGGGGCTAGAGTAGCAAGGTCACCTGTATCACCTGCAGCAGCTGCAGAGAGGAAGAAAAAGAATAAGTAGGGGGGGGGTTAGGCCACCAACAATAATTACACCATTTGAATCACCTGCAACAACTACAGTCCCGCTGATTTTGTTGCTTTGCGATGTTGAGGGCTTATGTGAGTATACTTGAAGTTGAGGTGCTATTGTTTAAAAAAAAAAAAAAAAAAAAATGAGGTGCTACCCCGCTATGATATATACTCTTCTTCGATGTCACCTTATGTAACTTGATTATCAATCAATCAATCAATCGTAGACTAAATGTGGAATAACTTGTGCGGTCCATGTTTTTTATCTGACATTGGCCTATTTGTTCCAAGATCTCCACAGCTGTTCAAACGCATCTGGCTTATCCACCACGATTTTGAGAAAGGCGGGTTAGCAACAAAGCATCAATACTGGATTGAGGATCATGCTCTGGAGAATTTCATTGTTGAATACAATAGGATACAGGCGGTCTTGCGAACCATACACAGAAGTCACTGCCTTGGAAAATGAGGTATGCGTTTCTTACTTCTTGTGGGATATGAAACCTATTGAAATTTGTAATATTTTTTTATTTTTTCAGCTCCCAAGGCCCAGTTTGAATTTCATGAATTAAATTGTCAATACTTCTTGTATGATTGTGTATGCTGAACAAGGTTCTTCAATTTTTGTCACGCTGACCTTTGAGTTTCAAAGCTAGGTTACCAGTTATCTGATGGTAGGACATCCTATCCAGACAGTTAGGGGCTACCTGGACGTCTGGGCCCCGACAACTCCGTTTTCAACAGTTTAAAGCATGGAAAAAAAAAAAATCAATTGGCGCTTCTTAAATTTTATTTTTTTGTTTAAAATTTAATAGAGAATTTCGATGTGATTCCAAGGCAAAAGTTGTTCAATTTATTTTCCTGCATAACATAGTTTTTTTCGTTTTTTTTTGGGGGGGGGGGGGGGCGTTTGAGCTCGGACAGACTGCCCCGGGAGGACGTTCTACCAGACAACAACCTCGGACGGTTAGGGAGATCCCGTACGTCCGGCCCAGTAACATAGTTTCAAAGGCTATTTCGAAAAATTTAAAAATATACTGGCAAACCAATATATTACTAATTAACTAATTTTTTATTACCTGTTATGCACATGTTTTTCATGTTTCTACGACAAGAAGAAGGGCGAAATCATCATTGTATCATGAATACTCCATGTCATCACATACTTACTGTATGGAATCAATGGCAGATGGTCTTGATGCATTGGAAGATGATACTGATTGTTCAATTTCGTCGGAGCATGTGAACTCCGGAATTGAATTCCTTGAGATTTCTTTCAGGCAACGACTGAAATTTATCAATGACAGACAGTTACGGAAGTTGTTTGAAAATTTCAAAAAGTACGATACGGATCGCAACGATGATGACCATGATGTTCAACATCAGGATTTGAGACAACATGATGCGGCAAGGATTTTCAACAATGTGAGTAATATTTTCAATGAAAGCACCATCATTTTTTTTGTTGAACTGCTATGCAGACTTTACCAAGCATATTCTGTTAGTTTTCTTCAGCAGTCTCACAGATCTTCGGTATGCAACAAAATTTCAACTAATAACAATATAAAAAAACAATATTGTTAATTTATATTAGGATGTTTTTTGCAACTAGACATGATTGCAATATGTACGAACACTTTAATATTTGTGTAAAACTTTGTGAGGTTGATACGTTTTCTTAAGCAACATCTTCTTTCTTTTTATAATGCATTACATATATCTATGTCCGATTGTTTGGTTTTCTTGAGCAACATCTCACAATGTGTTGTTTTGTTTTTTGAACAGGTGAAAATCAAGGAAAAGTGTGCAAGGATGTTGAAAAAGACGACGGAACTCCCGAAACCACCATTGACAACATTGGTAAACGTCAAGTGTGGGTTGAGGCAAGAAGTTGACGACATGTTCCGAGGAATGGAAAGTCTTGGCTTGGGCATCTATCATGAAAACCACGAAAGAATAAGTGAGTGTTATAGACTGAATAGTTTTTTTTTCGTTGGTTCGATTTGTTAGTTGAACTGAAATGAGCTGGTTTATCAACTGTTGCGAGTTGGGTGGTTCAATGCCGGGTTTTTCATGGATGTCACCCAGCTTTGTTCGACGATTATAGCCATTCCACAAAGCCGCCTGGTTCACTGTCTTGTTCTGGCTAAGTGTGCTGGTCTGCCGATTGAACTTGAAGGTTAACAATTAAAATTAGAAAAAGAAAAACCAGATGGTTCACACCGTACTTTGAACTGCTGTATCCTCCAAGTTCCTTGGCTCCGTTGTTCTTGACAACCATTCTGATTTTTTTTTTTTTTTTTTTAATACATAAAACAGGTCCTTATGCCCCTTGGCTCCATTTCCATTATGGGGAGCATAAGTCCGGGTCCTATAAGTCATAATAAAATATTACATCATAAAACATGCTCACTCCGTTTCCATTCAGGGGAGCATCATTCCGGTTCCTTTTGTAATACTTCCATTTTTTATGAAACTTGCTTGAGAATGATTCTACAAAACCTCAAACCCTAAAGTATTTTTGTCTGAACTGCTGTGCCCATTTTTTTGTTTTCTTTTCAAAAAAAAAAAAAATTTAATTCAAAATTGAGTTGTGCTACCTGACCCAGTACGTTGGTTCATCAAAATGGTTATATTTTTTTATCTGTTCTGCATGTCGATATTTGTGTGGGTTTCCAACTTTCCATTATAGCCAAAACTGTGTGTACCGTACTGGTACATAAAATCGAGCCCATTATGGAGTCCACTCCAGCATCCAATACCGGTGAACTGGCCCCAACTCACCGGGTTGTTTGTGGAGGAATTTGCAACGTCATCTTCTGTTTGTATAATTTAAAAGGTTTTTGGGAACTCTGTCTCACAACGGTCTGAACGGAGTTTATGTTCCTTGTTGGTGGGTGAAGAATTCCACACGGGGTGCATGGGTAGATGGGGGGTTTGTCAGATGATTATGTACTTGTTTACGTTACTTGACGAGCTAATATTATGTACTTTTTGCAGTTTTTTTGTGGAGACTTTCACAATACGATATGTAAAAAAGAGCGGTGTGGTTTTTGATAAAAGCATCTCATCCAGACCAGATGTGACGCAATTCGTGAACACATTGCATGATCTATTCCATTTGAGATTGACCGATTGGAGAACAGTTGCATCGACTCAGTAAGTACTCTGTAAAATACTCAAACAACTGTGTTTTTTCGTTTTTTTGAATTCGAAGTAAAATTTTTCCTCCCCCATCCTTGTTATGGTGTCACACGGTTGTGGACCCTCACTTGGTGTCGCTGTACTGACCTCAACTTTTTCACTGAGCTGATAAAGGCGCCTACCGATGTCTATGGTGTGCATGTCAAAGAGGAGTCATTTCTTCTCTCGCTTGAGCGGGCGCATCCAAACTAAATTCTTATTTTGACAACAATATTCCAAAGTTTTTCGAAAGTTTGTTTAAAAAAATTAGCAATTTTGGACAAGGGTGTCCAGACCTATGTCAGCAAACAGTCAGCAAAAGGTGTTTAATGACACATCTCAGACACCTAGTCGCAGGAATATTGTATACCTCAGCGTTACCAGACTGAACGTTTTGGGGGGGTCTCCACCCACCACGAATGTTCAAGTGCGCGGCAGAATGTAGGGCAGGTTCGACTTCATCCGCATTCGGGAGATGACCAGGCAGTTGTACTCTTATGCGTTGTCGGCACCAATACCCTTACAAGGGTAATTGTGCGTATTTTTGCACCTCGCAAAGGGAGCACACTTGATGGTATTTAAGAGAGCGGCGTGCTTTTCGCTCAGCCGCGACTGACTCGCGGAAGTCAGAAAATGGCGAGCCCACTCCTGATTAATTTCAGAGAGTGTGCATGGACGTGCACTTAGTGGGCACGCGTTAGTTAAAGTATTTAACTAGTGTGGACAAACGAACCGCCCGGCGGTCGAAAGTTAGAAGTAAGTTAGAGGTTTGGATAGCGCTGTGGGCCGCAACCTCGGGCACGCTGACGAAGTCGCGACCGACGCATAGATCAACCATTTAGGCTACGACTATAAGGGAGAATTTTCGTAGGCTTACTGAAAAGGCGGCGTTTTGGGGCCAACTTATGAACGAAAGTACTAGTTTTGGTTGCATATCGCCGGCGGTAGAAGCCGTGGCAAACCTTAGCAAGGATGGCGTAGACCGGGGGTGGTACGTGCAAAAGCCGGGATCTTTTTGACCCGGAAACGGAAAAGGGGGTGGTCTTTCGGCGAAATGCGGCAGGATATAAGAGCCTCGGCTCGCGGGGCAGCATGACGGGGCAGCGAGCGGGGCGAACGAAGCAGTAACTGTCCTATAAGCGGCAAGACACGACAGTGCGGGGCCTTGGGCTCAAGGGATAAATAGAGCAGCAACATTTAGTGCACTGTCGCAGGCCCGCGCTGCTGCAAATGCTCTTCATATGGAAATCCGCGCCTGCCTAACTCAGACTTGGGCCTAGCCCTATTGGTTAACGCATTGGACTTTCAGCAGAACAACAGAGGAGCGCGCTTTGGAGGGAAGCTGAGGGGTCGAGGGTCCCGCAGGACTATCCCCCTTAGTTTTGCGGGGAGTCCGGGCGCAGGCCCGATAGGCGGGACCGAGGGCCGAGTCCCAGCGGTTCCTAACCCCCTACCCGTCTTATAGTTTTTTTTTCTAATTTTTATTTATTTATTTATTTTTTTCTTTTTTTCTTTTTTTGTCCCATATTGGGACGGGGTCTGGTACTGGTCCGTGGACCGACGGCGAAACCCAAGAGCCTAGCTCAGTGGGTACACCCATGAACTGTTGAAATACAGACCTGTGTTCAAATCCAGATGATGAAACTTGATGAGTAAAACCCAAATATTTCTGATTTACCTGAGCCCGGTCGGCCCGTGACTGTTCCGCGGCCGTTTTGTCCTGCGGGACACCCGTTAAAATTGGAACGATACTGAGAAGATTAGCATGGCCCCTGCGCGAGGATGACATGTATAAAATCGGGAGGGGCTAGACTGTTCCTTTCGTTGCCACAAGCAACGTCGGGGTGCTACTTCGCCACCTCTCGACCGGTACGAGCGCTAAGTGTTGCGCTAGTCGAAGAAGACAAAGAGGAGGAGCAGGGAGTTGACGAGGAAGGAGTGAAAAGAGGAGGAAAACTCGTTGTTGCTCGCAATGCGCTCCTCGTCATGGTCACTCTGGTTATTCATGGAGGTTACGTTGCCATTTCCCTGCTGCTCGTCGCCATCCCGTCGGCTGTCCTCTTCTCACTCATAGGTGCCTGTTTGTACTATGCCACTAAGACCGTATGAACCAGGCCAAGACGTCGACCAGGTACATTGGGAGGGAGATTAAAAGGTGGCAGAGGAGAGTCGTAGTCCGCAAGCGGGGAGTGGCTCGCGCATCTCAGGACAAGCTTAGATGACGGACGGAGTGAACCTGGGCACTTAGTTGCGCCGGGTACATCCAAAAGTGAAACGCGGGAGCTAAGGAAAAGAAAAGTGGAAGTTGTCGAATCAAAGTCAATTCTTGACCAATTTCGGCAAATGGAGATTCTACACTGCGGTTTTGAGGCATTGCGAATCGTTAAGCCGCACCGGATTTCGCTTTTGAGCAGCGGCTTGGTCGGTACGGGCTGCAGAGGCTGCGCGAGGCAGGGCTGATGACGGGCGGAATCGAAAGAGTAGCAAGAGAGGGAGATCGAAAGGTTGGGGGAGCTAGGACGGGAGAGCACTTACCTTGAGATAAAGACGGAAGCATCCGTCCATGTTCGAAGGGAAGATTCACTCTCATTTGACACATCGGTAAGTAACAGAGTCGGGGCGCCTTGTCATCATGAAGCTCGTGGCGATTGGATCCACCTACCTGCTCGTTACCCCTTTGTCGTTGAAGATCCGGTGGCGATACTGTTTTGAATCGAGAACCTTTAGTAGCAGCGCTGATTGTCGTAGCAGCTGCTTCCATCGTAGTGCTTGACGAGGTCGCCATGATCTTCCTCGTTCATGCGATCGCCGTGCTCGGGGTTATTCCGGTGATAGCGTATTTACCACATTGCATGGGCTACTCCTTGAAGACGTGCACGTGCGCATAGGCATGAGAAAGGAAAAGAAAATAGTGCTTACCTGGACGTACCTTCCCATGTTCTTGAGAAAGATTCATTCTTGATTCAGGCAAAGAAGCAGGGTCAGCGGGGGTTGAGAGAGAGAGAGAGAGAGAGAGAGAGAGAGAGAGAGAGAGAGAGAGAGAGAGAGAGGAGGCCAATGCGCTTACCTCGGATGTTGGCAATGCCGAAGTGGACAGAGAGTCAAGTGCACGAAGGAGGAGTGGCAGCGGCATATGTATCTGCCCTTCTTCCTGTGGCAGGTTCAGTCCTGTTTTTGTAGGTTCGGTGAATGAACGTGTGGTGCCAAGAAGACGAACGAGAGCGTCGTTAAGCGGCGTGGGAAAGAATCGAGACAGGCGGAGGAAGAAAAGAAAGGAGTAGGAGGAGAGCACGTACCTGGATGTGACATGGTGTGTATCTTCCCATCTTCTAGCGAATGATTCATCTGCATCTTCGTCAGGCGACACGGGAGCAGTGAATGTTTCCACCTTCTAGCGGAGGATTCATTCTCATTCTGCATGTTTGGTGAGTAGTAGAGTGTGGCTCGCCGACGTGATCACGACTATCATGGTCGCAGCTCAGGTCATAACCGTCAGGGTGGTAGTGCTGGTCATCATCTGCAGTCAAGGCTTCATCCTCAACTGATACGCGCTGGTTGGGATCGGGGCCGCTATCCTGCTGTCGCTAACGTCCAAGTATCTTCCCATGATCGAGTGGGAGATTCGCTCTCAGTTTGCACACCTTGCCAGTAGTAGAGCAAGGCCTTAACTGGCATATGTACGACCATTACTGAAGTCTCTTTTTTGCTCAGGTGTCATTACAGTTGGATACGGCCGGGATAATGGCCAGATATCAAAATAACGAGGTGTTGCAAGAGAAAAAGGGTGAAGTAGAGGAGAACGAAGACACTTATCTTATGTATAGATAATCACTTGTGCACTCCTGTTTACTTTGTCTAAACCATGGAACTAATATCGAGACAACGCCCGCAGAAAGAGGGCTTAAATGCGGTAGTGCACTGTACTAGACTCGCGTAGTTTCGATTAGCGGAGGGATCACCACGATTCAGACTCCGGCGCTCATTATCGTGTTCACATTGCTACTGCATAGCTGCTGCAGTCCCCGGACACTCTGAGACATATTCTCGTTTATATGGCGGTGACTTGAGAGTGTATGGAGTTGTTGTGCCGCTGTCTGTGTCTAGTCACTAGCTGCTGTTGCTGAAAAGGAAGTAGCCTGTGCTCCGTAGGCGGGCACGACCACTACTCTCATACTTCCACTGATGAGCTCGGAGTACACGAGGCTGTGCACATCGCTGGTTTGTGCAACCACACTTTGTCCCTGCCCTGTGCATTCAAAGTACAATGCCAAGTTAAAGAGGGTTTTTGCCATGTAGTACGGTAGGTTGTTGAGCCAGTTGTGTATCAGCTTTGTGTCTTCTGAGCGTGGATAAGCTTTACTGCGTCCTACCACGGTCCATCGAGTCGATTCTATGCCATGTTAGGCTTACAGTGTTTGCATCATCCACTGTTTCGAGCCACTGTGACATTAGAGAAGTGAACTAGTTACAAGGAGGTCACTGGGCTTGCTGTGTAGGTTAGTAGGCGTCGAGAATATAGAGCAAGTTGAGCTTTTGCATGAAGTCGTTGAATTGCAGTTGCTGTTCCATTGAGGCTTGTTCCTACTGAGCCAAAGTCTGCCGAGTAGTTGTTGTCCTGCTCTGTTGAGCTCAAGAGAGGCTGCTGCTACTTTGAACTGACCACTGCCTCTTCCTGCGGAGCCATTGTTGAGCATTCCGCTGTCGCTTCGACTACATTGCTGATACAGTGGTCACTAGGCCTTGGCTAAAAAGCTGCAAACGATTGACTGTTGGAACTGCTGCGAGCAGCTGCTGTCATCGACCAGATGCTAAGGCCTGTGCTACATCCAGGCCAATGCTGCGGCAGTCGGTATTGTTGAACCCTTGTTGAGCTGTTGCGGTGGCGTGTCACTGAGCGCCTGGTGCCCTGCTGATAAGCAGGATAGTGAAGAGTGATGTTCACCGCTGTACAACATTGTTATGCACAGTGCTATTCCTCTTTACGACGGAGTCACTGCTGTAACTTAGAAGGTTGTTAGGGGGCTGCATCCAGAGTATCGGCCGTTGTCAGATTGTCTCCTCTGCGACTATTGACTACCATTGCGGGGCCCTTAGGCGCTGAAGATTCCAAGGCCCTCTCCTGCGAGTCAAAGTGCACCTCGCTTCGAGTTGAGAGTCTGACCTTTCTTTTTCTGCCTTTCTCAGTCTCAGTCTAGTCTCTTGGTTACGAGAGGAAGGCGGCAGGCGGGATTGCAACCCGTAGGACCGCGCCAAGGCCTKTGTGGGAGGTTGCCCCACCGATTGCGGGAGCTCTRCSGGAACCCAGGCGGGGTTCTGGAGGCAGGGAACTTCAGGTATAATCTCGTCTGACGCGTGTGATCCCTTCCCCTATCTTGCTATCCTTGGGTATCTGAACAATACTATGTGAGGTTATTACTTCTTACTTTTGTTATGTGTGTCAGGACATGCTCTGCGAAAGGTTAAATAAACACTTATATATGTGAAAAGTTAGATACTTTGAGCGAATTCAGACGGAATGAATTGGGGGAAGGCGGGAAGAAGGCGTTATGCATGCTTTTTGACCGGGTTAACCCAAGGCTGAGCCCCTCCAGGTGGATGTGGGCTCAGTGCTATGTTTTATTGAGGTTTGCTGATCTGAATGAGTGGTTCTCATGGCTGGTCTACCCGGGTGGGATAGGATCAACCGCTATTTTATTTGAGGGTTTCTGAACAGGAGGATGGGCACCCCAGGTGGGGAAGGCTGAGAATCCTGATGTTTCTTTTAATGAGTTGTGGTGTATGTTTTTTTCTGAGGGAACAACGGCATAAGACTAACCGTACCTTAGGGTTAGGGCGGCTTAACCATGAGCCATGAACTAAATGGTAAACCAGAGTATAAAACTTGAACTTATATTTCTGACAGACCGGGCGCCCTGGGTGGAGAAAGCCAGTCAGTAAGTCAGGTAGAACTAAGGAAGAGGGAAAAAGATGAAGAGTAAAACAAAGGTAACTGGGCTGACTGAACGTACCCTAGGGTTAGGGCGGTTCAGTTGTATGCTCATAATAACACTAAGGAGCAGAGAGTTGGTATAAATCTGATTTTATTTCCCCTTCTAGACATGAGGCTGAATCGGAAGTTCCACTAGTTGGAAAGGTCCGATTGACTGCCTAACAAGAGAAGAAAAAACATAAAGTCTCTGACAGTATTTGTACCCTATTTTCTGTTGTATGGCTAACTAGGCGTACCCTAGGGTTAGGGCGGCCTAGCGATAAGCCTTTGTCGTTTAATGTAAGTTGGACGTACCCAAGGGTTAGGGCGATCCAACATTTCAGTGCTTATAATTGTTCGGGCAGATCAGGCACACCCTAGGGTTATGGCAGCCTGATCACATTGCCTTATGTAACTTAAACTGTATGGCTAACTAGGCGTACCCTAGGGTTAGGGCGGCCTAGTGATATGCGTTTGTCGCTGATGTGCTGTGGGTTGGACGTACACTAGGGTTAGGGTGATCCAACTTTTTTGTCGTTTGTACTTATGTTCAAGCAAGCTAGACCTACCTCTGGGTAGGGATGGTTTAGAGTGATGTCGTATGTAACTTTGTTTAAAGCAGACTGGGCACACCCTAGGGTTAGGGCAGCCCAGTCCTATGCGCTTGTTGTCAGTTAGGCATATGCCTTATGTGTATAGTTCATGTTATGTTGGGCACACCCTAGGGTTAGGGCAGTCCAAATGTGCGTGCCTTACTTGTGTACCTAGGCAGGTCAGGCATACCCTAGGGTTATGGCCTTGTCTAACCGTATGCCATAGGAAAGGGGGTTGTAAAAGGGAATAACGAGGTTTTTGAACGAACTATGAGGTTGAAAGAAACCTGAGGGTTGGTGAGAGATGTTCGTTGTGATTGTTTGTGTGTGTGTTTGCGGGCTCTCACTCTGGGGCATCTTTTGATAGGATTAGTTGTTTTAGATGCTCGCTTTGTGCTGGAGCCATAGGCAGATAAGATGGATGATGGGAGAGAAGCTTGGGATAAAATAGGACTTAACTCTGCTAGGAGTTAGGATCAGTGTTAGCTCACGCTCTTATCTAGAGGTCGTGCAGACTATCGCTGATTCTACCTTCCAAGTAAGCGTTAGAAGTTAGTCTCAAGTATAGTTTGCTTTGTCTTTCTATTTTCAGCTTTGTATAAATCCTGACAGCCTCCTTTTCCTACGGGAAGCGCTGCCGAAATTTCTATAAATCTGAAAGAGTTAGTTCTTTTTGGGCTTTCAGAAATTATGAAAGGACACTATTCCTACGGGAAGCGCCGCCGAAATTTCGTAGAATTCGAGGTGTTAGAATAAATTTCTGCTAGGAGAAACTTGAAAAATCCACCCCGAGCAGGGGAGATGCTGCCGAATTTCTCAGTGACTTGGCACTAGTAAGGGAAGCTGAACATGAGATTAATAGAGGGGCTAGGATACGAGCTAGAAAGTACTCTCCATGTGAGGTAAACGTAGTAGTGGTTCTTTTTGGCCTGTACTGTGATGCAAGTCTCTGTGATTCGACTGAAGGCTTGATCTGGTCAGCATAATCCTGTTAAGGATTACTCTTCTGTTATCGTTGATAACACGTCGGTTGCCGATTCGTCGATTTACGACTCAACTTTCCTACTACTTCTGTTTCTCAACTTAAGGCCTTAACCCTTGCTGGTTTTATTGTTTTTTCTGGGTTTTCACCCAGATTCTTTATAAGTGGCCATTTCTTTAAAGACTGAGTATCTTTGTTGTGGAAAGGTGGGGAAAAGGTTGGGCTTGTGTGCGTAAGGCAGGGTGTGAGCTCCAGAAGGCTGAAAAGTTGACCCCCTTAGTGTGTGTGATGTCGTTTGAATTTTGTGTGTGATCGCAGGTATGTGTGGAGAAACCTCGATAAAGTTTGGTGATTGGTTGTGAATTGGATTGAGATGGGCAAATCACAAAACTGTTGTGAGAGTGAACTACCATACAAACTCTTTGTTTGATCGTGATTGGACTTTCCCTATCCTGATTCTTTGATAGTCAAAGTAGGCGTACGCTCGGATAACCCTCACAAGGATATGCGACTGCACGCTTACGGCTCTCTTTTACTTTTTGATTTTATATGGTCGAACGTTAGTCCCAGGTCCTAGGTTCGGGGCTGAAAGGATTACCCCTTCGCACAACTCTGACCTACTTACATCCCTAGGGAAACAGAAGCGCCGCGAGAAGGAGGGACCGACCCCCAGCGACTCGGTCCGGCAGGGTTTTCATGTCTTCTTCTGCTAGCGTCAAGCGTCACTTTTCTCTTTCCTTGTTTAATTTGCTTTGGTGGAACGATAAAGTTCCGGGCGGAAGGGTTAGCGTGTCGCTGGTGATGCGCCAGACAACTCATCACCGCTCCGAATCCCTGCCTGCCCTAGGGACCATCTTACCTCGCACCCCTTGGGACACCTCACGGTGCTGAAGACGGTAAGGCCCTCAGGCCGGTTTTTGCGCTCGCTGAAGGTTTGCCCCCTTTAGCGTGCACCTCAGTCGACGCCTGAGCGTCGAGAGTGACCTCGTGGCTTAAACGAGGCCACTCGGGTATGGGCACTACATGGTGCGCCGACATGACGATTGCTTACGCAAATCTGCATTGTTGGTCGGTATGCGTAAGTCCTGTGTTCGCGCTGCCTTACGTTAACCCGCGCGCGCGACACTTAATGATTTCCGCACTTGAAAGTAATGGGTCAAGCAAAAAAGGGAAAGGCGCGTTATGGCTAGTAGACCCGAGTTTCTATAGCGCGAAACGGCGAGGGGGCGAGATATCAATCCCAGTCGATGTGTGGGGGCTCGCATACGAGCCTCCAACGCCTCGAACAACGGGTTGCCTATGGGTCCGGCTTTGGGCACCATCCGCATGCATCTCGCGGGTTGGCCTATACCTTCCATTTGAGACTGCTATCAGATTATGAGCTAGAAAGAGAGATGAAATAGGACGATCCTCCCTTTCTATCTGCAGTTGTTTCCTCTTTTAAGTTTTCTTGGTTGGACGTTGTAATCAGTGGTAACCGTCAAAGTCAAACCTCTTGATTTTAGCTACCACGACAACTTTGAAGCTGTCTACTCAACCCCTCTGCACAGGGTGCAGAAGAGGGTGTGGTCTTCAACCGCACATGGCGGTTGTCTGGCATCGAGAGATTACCCCTCAACGCGCCTGTCAGCCGACACTTGAGCGTCGAATGCGACCCTCGAGATTATCAAGGGCCGCAAGGCTACGAGTACCACATAGTACCCCATCAGCGCAAATGCTTGCGAATATCCATATGGCTGGTCGATATGAGGAGGTCATGCGCGCGCACGACTCTTATACAAAAGTTCAGCGCGCGGCCCCTACCTGGTTCTCGCAGCATGAAGTTATGGGTCGGATACTGAAGGGAGTAGGAGTGTTGTGATGTTGTGTTTGTTTTATGTTTTTCCATTTGTTATGTGTGGGTAGATGTGAGTGTTATGGTGTAACGCGTGGTGTGTGTGATGCATCCTAGTCGACCGGCGCCGAGTCGCGTTTGGGACCTCAGCCCCCCAGTACATCGATTCGCATGCGGGTTCGATTTTCGGGCGTTCAACCGCGCGTAACCCACTGTGTTACAGCGAACGAGAATCACCCTCGGCTGGGCCAGCTCTGCAATTGCATACGAAAAGCTTTCGCATGTGGTTCAGTAGCTCGGCGGGGATACGCCCACCCAAGGGATGGTGACAGCTCCCGCAGGTGTAGGTAAGCGGTGCCTCGCGTGACCCTGTCTTGTTGTAGGGGTACGCGAGAAGTACGGCTGGCGCACTCGGCCGGAGTGACCAAAAACGCTCTGCGACAAAGTTCTGCAAAATCCTGCGTGACGCGGCCGGGAGGGTCCCCGTGCGGGACCGATGCGCTCGACAGGTGGCGCCGTTGCCTGGGATCTCGGCTGCCTATCGGGGTCCACAGTGAACGAACCCAGGTTAAGAGCAGGTTGATGATTTAGGCCAAACGACAACCCTTGATGAAGAAGTTTGATGATGATATGAGTATTGTGCTATCTTTGGTGGCCTAACAAAATTTATTTTTGATTTCGAGTAAGGTTGAGAGTGTGCCTTGTGTATATTCGTTTCAAATAATAGAGTCGGAATTACGATATAAAGACCGGATAGACTACCTTAGTTATTAAAAGTATGTTCGATCGAATAACGGAACTAGAGAATTTAGAGGTTTGACGGCAGGTTGTTTGTCGAAATCGTTTTTTTCGCAACAGGTTTCGAGAAAGGACAAAGATGCCGGACTCCGATGGAATCGAGCGGGGCCCGGGTGCTACACCCCAGGACTTCGTCAAGGCTTTGGAAAAAAGAGAGATGGCATGGCTTCATGTGCCCAAGGTTAACATCTTCCATTTCAATGGGTTAGGGTGTCCGAGTGGCTTGAGCTGTTGGAGCGGGTCACTTGCGAGGCATCAAAGGCAGACAAATTCAAGCTGATGCCTAGGTACGTATGGTGGGAGCTTAGACCTGAGGTAATGAAAGTAGCGGCCGACGGAAATGGTGAGTGGGCAAGGTTTAAGGAGGAGATGCAGATGCGTTTCAAGTTAGGGGACGGCCTACTCACAAAAGAAGACCTGAAAATGTTGAGACGAGACGAGTTCTCCTCGGTAGGAGCCTTTGCCACAACATTTGAGAAGATGGCAAAGAAAGTCCCAGGGCTGGCAGAAGAAGAACAATGTGCCACTTTCCTGGGGCACTTCAAGAATTGGGAAGCCTTGTCGCTAACCAATAAAGCTGCGTCAGGAAAGAAACTGACTTGGGGTGTCATAAAAGAAGGCGTGCTAGAGGGAGAGTTGGACCAGGTAGACATCTTCCAGATGAAACAGGCTAGAAAGAAAAGGAAGACTTTGGATACTATCGCTAGTGTTGGGCGCAACTTCAAGCTATTGATAGAAGAGGCTGTGGCCCAGCACGATGCAGAGAAGGATGCAAGAAAGAAGGCTATGGCGGCGCCACAAGCCCAAGGGAAAGAAAAGAAGGTGGTAGTGCTAGAGGAGGAGGAAAAAGAAGAAGAGGAGCCTGAACCACAAAAGTTGACAAAGGCTCAAAGGAAGGCAAGGAACACGACTCAAGCGGGGCAAGGCTCAGGAAAAGGTCAAGCCCCGCAGGCTATAGCGGCGCCACCCCCTGAGTCGTCCAATCAAGCCGCACCAGCACCCTGTGGGTCATGGCCAGGTTGTGGACTTCCCACTCATTGGCATGGGCACTGTTCATATGCACCATGGCCAACGGGCGGGCCGCATGGATCATGTGCCGGAGCGCCCATGAGTACGGCTTCCTGTGGATGGCCGGGACCCCAGTCTCAACAGGTGAGTCACTTGAACCCACCGCCAAACCAAGCTCAGCAGTCGGCCCCACAAGGATCACAAGGGAATCAAGGTGGTGGAAGAGGACAAAATCAAGGATGGGGCCGAGGGCGAGGAAATGGTGGCCGTGGGGAATATGGGAGAGAAAACGTGAACAGTAACTCCCAGAGAGAAGGAAGTGACGGGTGAAACGGTGCGGGGAGTCAGAGTGACCAGCAAGGTGGTGGAGGACATGGAAGAGGAAGGGTAGATTGGAGAAATGCCATCTGTTGGCATTGTGGCCAGAAGGGCCACACAATTAAGTTCTGTCAGGTCCGAAAGAGTGATAAAAAAGATGGTCTGATAAATTCATTCTATGATGGTGATTTTTTCGACATGTATGGTGAGTACATAGACCCGAGAATCCCAGGGGGGGATAAGGGAAGAAGCTCTGCGCCGTGCTAGTGCCCCAGCTCCACCAACTCCTCCGACCGCTTTCCGTATTTGGCAAGAAGTAGAAGACCGTCAGGGTGTGAGGATATAAGAGGTAAGCGAAAGTGAAGAGGTTGAGCAAGGATTGAGGGCCGACACCATAAAGGAGGAGCCTATAGTGGTTGAATCCGACGACGACGAGCAAGATGGTGGCCACGACAGGGCAAGAGATACAATGGAGAGAATGGAGGACCTGCTGGCAAAAATCGGGAGGTACCAGGATAAGCTAACACTCTTTGTGAGGAGGTCAACATGTGGAAAGAAGAGTTACCATTGGTGTACCTCATCGATTCAGGCCCAGGGGCACAAGGCGGGTCTGGAAACCTGCCCGGAGTGACTGTCACGGCGCCAATTCCTAGGTTTGGGATGACCTTCAGGCCGCCGTCAAGAGCCGGAAGGGCAGCTTTGGCGGCACGCACTAGATCGAAGGGAGCGTCCGACTCAAGCCAGCCCACTCAGGACAACCCGGGACCGAGTGGTGAGAAAAAGACAGTAGAGATTCCCGAGGATGAGGATGAAAGGTTAAGGACGGAAGAGGACAAGAAGGCTGAAGAAAGAGCCAAGAAGAGGGAGGCAAAGGTCGGTGCTGGTAAGGAACAAGAGGGCAAGAGAAGGAAGTATAGAGTCCGGTTGGAGGAAGGGTTCAACGTGGAAGGGATGGTCGAAAGGCTCCTCGAGGGCCATAACGACCTGTTGAACTTGAAAGATATCCTCGCCCCGACTCCAAAATTGCGAGACGAGCTAAAGTCTCGTTTGTCCCGACGATTGGTGGCGAGCGTTCGTTTGAGGACTGTCATCCCTAAAGAAGGGGAGTGGGCTGAGACAGGCACCAAGATGGACTGGAAGTCCGTTGCATGTGGGTGCGTAAAAGTGATGGTAAAGGGAAAGCCGTACACCGCGGTGGTAGACACGGGAGCGAAAATGAACCTCATAAAAGAGGAGCATGTTTTACGCTTGGGGATGAAGATTGATCGCTCCAATAATGGAGTTTTAATAGGAGTGAATAGTCGGTCTATGTTCATAGAGACCGCATCGAGAGTGGTTTTGGAGATTGGCAAGGTTAAAGTGAGAAGCTGTTTCTTTGTGATGCCCGATCTCGACCATCCCATCCTATTGGGCCGATCCTTTTTGAGCCGAACGGAGACCGTCATACTGAATAAGAATGATGAGATGATGTTCCTCGTCTTATGTGACCCGGTATGTCACAACTATGAGGTTATCACATGCAGAAATACGGGGCCACGAAGTATAAGGAATTGGTCCAATCCTGACTCTTTCACGATTGAGGAATCGGAAGAAGAAAGGAAGAGGCTAGGAGGAAATAAGTTTGAAGAAGAAAGGAATCCGGACGCACTGACTGTTAGCCTGACCAATATAGGCGATGCTATGGACATAGTGTCAATCTATGGGATGGTGGACCCGGAGGCCGTAGAGGCCTTGAGAGAAAAGGTGATGGAACAGATGGGTGAAGGAGACGTGGAGCTGGTATATTGGACGCCCGGAAAGAGAGGAGGATCGGCAGGAGCCCAACCCCTGAGTACAACTCGGCCTTTTTTAGGGGTGGGCTCAAGCAAGGGTTACAAAGGCGGTACAAAAGGGTAGATCAGAAGTGCCGCCCTGTTCTTGTACTCGTCGCTGAGGAGCAATAAGTTTATTACGAGCAGGAACGAGAGTTGATACGGCAGATGCGAGAGGATGCACAGAACGGGCCATGTCGTATCATTCCTGAGACAAAAAAAGACTCTGATTATAGGGGAGTCCGGCTTCCTTACGGTGCAAGAGGAGAAGCTTATGGTGAAAACCATAAGAGGAAGGCATACTGCATATGCCTTCAATGATGATGAACGGGGCCGTCTGGACGTGGATAGAATCCCGATGATTAGGATATATACCGTTCCCCACGAGCCATGGAACTTGCGGGGTGTGCGGTATCCTAATCCTGCTGATGAAGAAAAGGTAGTTAGCTACCTTGATGGGAAAATTCGTACGCACATATCAGACTACTCGAGTGGGCCATATGCATCCCCTTGGTTTTGTTTCGTCAAACCAAACGGGACCTTGAGGTGGGTACAGAATTTGCCGCGCTTGAATGCTGTAACTGTGAGAGATGCAGGTGGTCTCCCTAACGCAGATGCGCTTTCAGAGGCATACGCTGGAAGAGCCATCATATCTCTCATAGACTTATATTCTGGTTACGACCAGTTTCCTTTTTACCCCTCTGATAGGCCGATGACGGCGATGCATACCCCTCGAGGGTTAATTCATATGAAAGTCGCACCACAGGGGTGGACAAATGCGGTTGCCATGGTCCAGTGACACATGGTGAGGGCGATGCAGCCAGTAAGCCCTCACATTACTCAGCCTTACATTGACGATTTGGCCGTAAAGGGCCCTAAGGAGAAGAATGAGCAGGAGGTGATGCCAGGGGTTAGACGTTTTGTCTTGAACCATGTGCAAGACTTGTGCAGGGTCCTAGACTTGCTAAAGGAGCACAACCTTACTGCAAGTGGGTCAAAGTCAAGGCACTGCATGAGCGGGGCCACTATCTTGGGGTTTGTGTGCGACGAGAAGGGTCGTCGACCAGATGCTAAGAAAACCAATAAGATTCTCGAATGACCAACCCCATTCGAGACTATTACGGAGGTAAGAAGTTTCCTCGGAACATGTGGGTTCTGGAGGATCTTCATAAAAGGGTTTGCGGCAAAGAATGAACAATTACGAAAGCTTGTGCGCCAAGGACAAGACTGGGAGTGGGGAGATAAGCAGGAGTTGGTAATAAAGGGCCTAAAGAAGAAATTCGAAGAAGGGGGTCTAGTACTGGGAGTACCGGACCACTCGGCGGTAATGACCAGGCCTTTTATTATAGAGACTGATGCAGGGCCAACTGCGCTAGGAGGTGTATTGATTCAGCAAGACCTTAACGGAGAGGAGCGACCGCTAAGGTTTGAAAGTCGCACGCTTAACACAACTGAGAGAAATTACTCTCAGTTTAAGCGCCAAACCTTGGCGGTTCTCCATTGCTTAAGGATCTTTAGAAACTACCTCTTCGACAGTAGGTTCGTGTTGAGGGTGGACCCAACTGCTCTAGCCGGTTCTCTCAAGAATTTCGCTCTATTAGACCCGACTATCGCCAGGTTGTTAACATACATCTGGATGTTCGATTTTGAATTAGAGCGAATTCCAGAAAATAAGAATAGAGCAGACGGATTGAGTCGAGTCGACTGGGACAAAAATAATCAAGGAGTGATCGAGGATACTCCGCCAGTCGACGGGTTTCTGGACACTGAGGAGGATGTGAGACTTCACATCAACTCCTGRTCGATGGTCGTGGGTAACTACGTTACTCCTGGGCAACCTGTGTGGCTCTCGCCTCCAGGACATGTACGACGGTCAGACCTAGTCTTTAAGCCTTTCATCGAAGAGGGCTCGTGGGGGATGCCAAACGTGCAATGGATGATGGATCTGGCCTTAGCAGACAAATACCAGTTGCACGAAGACCTACTCACAATGGAAAATGGGGCGCAATAGGTAGAAGGGCACGAGAGGTCGATAGGTGGGATATACCTCTTGGCAAATGCTCTGCTTCAAGACGAGGTGGCGAGGATCGGGGATCAGCGGCAAGGTGAGAATGAGAATGTAATCCACAAAGGAGAGGACGACGATTTTGAAGAGGGAGAGATAAATGAGGCTTTTCGCACGGAGGAGTATGACGGGATATATGTGGAGTTAGGAATGCTCCTTTCATGTGAAATGAGAGAAAGGGATGCATGCGAGAAAGTCCTCAAGATGCGGCCAAACTTCTTGGTAAGGGACGACCATCTGCTTATGAGAAGTAAAGGGGGGAGCCCCAGAAGGGTGGTTTGTGGCCTAAACCATCAGATCGATGTTATGGGAACCCTTCATGACGGGACGACCGGTGGCCATAGGAGTGCGGATGCGACATACTTAAAGATTCACGACTTGTATTACTGGGATGGCATGGGACACATGATCGAGAAGTATTGTAAGTCTTGTGTACCGTGTCAAGAGCGTTCCTCTCTTAGGCCAAGGGAGCCGCTTCACCCAAGGTATGTTCGTGAGGTTGGGGCGGTCGTACACCTGGATTTGTTGGCAATGCCGCTAGGGGTAGGAGGATATAACTGCATATTCGTTGCACGGAACAACCTCTCCGGTTTTGTAGATGGCAGAGCCATCCGCACAAAGACTGGTGAAACTTTGGCTCGATGCATTGAGGAGTACTACCTCCGCTATCCTTTTGTCTCCAGATTCGTAATGGACAGAGGATCCGAATTCACTTGTGCCGAGGTGAAAGAACTGCTGAGAGGGTATGGAGTAATCGCAGAGTATACTACTGAGGTGCACCCTCAAGCTAATGCACCTGTGGAAAGAGGTCATAGCACGATTACGAACCTCCTCACTAAATGGACGTGTGGTAGGCCAAATCAGTGGCCTAACTTCCTGAGGGTCGCCTTCTTCGTGGACAACATCACTGTCAGGAGAAGCACCAACTACGCGCCAGCTACGTTGTGGTATGGTAGGCATGCGACGTTCCCTATCGAGAGTTTCTTAAAAACTTGGAGGCGTCAGGACCTCGAGATAAATTTGTCATTTGAGGAACTGCTTGACTTGAGGGCTCGTAAGATCAACGCCATAGAGGAAAAAATTCAGGAAGCAGCGAGTAGGGTGGCTGACAGCCGTACTCGAGATAAGTTCAGGTGGGATAAAATGGCAAGGGTAAGCAAGGAGCCTCCTAAGGTGGGAGACACTGTGTTGATGTACGACTCGTCTCTGGAAAAACAGTGGTCAAGAAAGTTGGACAAGCGGTGACTGGGACCGTATAGAATCACAAGATGTGGCGAGCATGGGGCATACCAAATTGAAGAGCTGAATGAGACTGCCTGGAAAGATTGGGTGTCAGGGTCGAGATTGAAGAAGTTTGTCGCTCGAGACGAGGTGAGCATGGATCCCACAAATTAGAGTTCCCTTTAGGGATATATATATATGTATATATGAGAAAATTGTGTAGATATATGTTTCTCAGTAAAATGGTATGATAGAGTATAGTATTATGATAGATTTATATACATGTATCTACATGTAGTTAAGGTAGATATGGGAGACGAATGTTTGTCTCCTGTTATGTTTGTCGAGCCTGCTTACCCTTTGTGTGCTTTTGTCTGTCCCTTCCTTGTTATGCAGGCTTGACACCAGTTTTGGGTAGCCATGCCAAGCGGGAGGGGAGGGGCAGGGCCAGTGGAAACCCCTCTGGGGGTTACCAGATAGGGGATGCAGATGAGGGCCAGGAGAGAGGACAGACCACCCATTTATATAGGAGACAACGTTGAGCTGTTCATGGTTGGCTTTAGGAGGCACGGTCATGAGTTTGGATGGGATAGTAGCAGGATAATGCGGGAGGTGCGAGGAGTACGCGAGTGGGCACAGCCTCTTGCCAACTTCGTCAGGGAGTCATTGACCTGGCATGATTTTGAGAGGAAGATGGAGGGCTTGCACCCATCGCCACTAGGAAGGGATGGACAACCCATCCGTTTCGATGCCACTAACCTATGGGAATTCCTGAAGGGCTACGACGAGTTTGCAGACAGCATCAACGAGCCACCAAGCCAGAGGATGAGGGGTTTTATTCTGTTTGTAAGGGAACACCTCAGGTCCTTCGTCAGATCTATTGTGGAGCCTGCCATAAACTGGGGTCATTGCAAGAAATTGCTTTGGAACTACTATACTCCAGCTCGTAAGGCAGAGGAGGGGAGGAGTGTGCAGAGAAAGAGGAAGGAGCCAGAAACTGCAGAGAGGAGAACCTCTGAGCAGGGCATGACCTCAGAAGCTCAGAGGGATGGCCAGAGGAGAGAACACAGGTTCCAGAGGCAGGAGGGAGGGGAGGACCAGCATATTGGCAGAACACAGCAGAGAGAGAGGCAGGCTGCAGAAAGGACCCAGAGGGGAGGACCATCAAGTGGATCGGATGTGCCCCCTCAGCCTACTCAGGACTGCCCTATGGCAGACAAAGGGCCAGAACTACCTCAAGAGCCACATGGACAGGAGCAGAGTGAGGAACAGGCTGTAAGGGAGAAGGAACAAGACTGAAAGGAGAGAGCAGCAATAGATAGAGAGATCAGGGTCCAAATCAGACTCAAGAACATTGCGGAGCTGCACGAAAAGGTTGAGCAGGGAAAGCAGCCTGTGATACTGGAAGACAGAAAGGGGAATGACTCACCCACTCAAGACGATGATACTCCTCTTTTCACGGGGCTTGGGACAACTTTTATAAGTTGTTGGAGGCAACAGAGAGGCCCAGGGAGCAGCATCAGGAGATGGGGGTTAAGCTGATTTCTACAGACTTGGTTAGCCTGAAGGGCCTTATGAAAGAGGGTTTTGCGGCGGCCAAGACTTCTGATGAAAAGATGGAGACGAGGTTGACAAGGGTGGCGCGGGCATCTCATGAGCAGAGAATGGACTGGCAGAAAGAAATAGGTGATCTCAAGAAGGAGTTGGAGAGGCAGAACAAGGAGATGGAAGCTATGAAGACTGAGGTGGAGAAGGCTTGGGCAGGCAACGAGGCCACCTGACAGGTCAACTAGACCCTCAATAAAATCAATGACACCCTGAGGACCTACTTGCAGGTACAACAAAATATCTTTCAAGTAAAGGAGGCAAAGTGGGAAAAGAGAATCATGGACCTTGAGGCCAAGTGTGCACAGCAGGCACCTACTGCAGTGGTAGACTGGGCAGAGGTCAAGAGGTTTGAGATTAGGAAGCAGCCTGCAGAGGAGGCGAGTGGGCACAGGTCCCAGAGGCAGGAGGGAGGAGAGGACCAGCATATTGGCAGAACACAGCAGAGAGAGAGGCAGGCTGCAGAAAGGATCCAGAGGGGAGGACCATCAGGTGGATAGGATGCGCCCCCTCAGCCTGCTCAGGACTGCCCTATGACAGACAAAGGGCCAGAACTACCTCAAGAGCCACATGGACAGGAGCAGAGTGAGGAACAGGCTGCAAGGGAGAAGGAACAAGACAAAAAGGAGAGAGCAGCAATAGAGAGAGAGATCAGAGTCCAAATCAGACTCAAGAACATTGCGGAGCTGCACGAAAAGGTTGAGCAGGGAAAGCAGTCTGTGATACTGGAAGACAGAAAGGGGAATGACTCACCCACTCAAGACGATGAGAGTCCTCTTTTCACGGAGGCTTGGGACAACTTTGATAAGTTGTTGGAGGCAACAGGGAGGCCCAGGGAGCAGCATCAGGAGATGGGGGTTAAGCTGGTTTCTACAGACTTGGTTAGCCTGAAGAGCCTTATGAAAGAGGGTTTTGCGGCGGCCAAGACTTCTGATGACAAGATGGAGACGAGGTTGACAAGGGTGGCGCGGGCATCTCATGAGCAGAGAATGGACCGACAGAAGGAAATAGGTGATCTCAAGAAGGAGTTGGAGAGGCAGAACAAGGAGATGGAAGCTATAAAGACTGAGGTGAAAAAGGCCTGGGCAGGCAACGAGGCCACCAGACAGGTCAACCAAACCCTCAACAAAGTCAATGACACCCTGAGGACCTACTTGCAGGTACAACAGAATATCTTTCAAGTAAAGGAGGCAAAGTGGGAAAAGAGAATCATGGACCTTGAGGCCAAGTGTGCACAACAGACACCTACTGCAGTGGTAGACTAGGCAGAGGTCCAGAGGTTTGAGATCATGAATCAGCCTGCAGAGGAGGTCTTCAAGTGTCAAAAGGTGGAAGAGAGGGGAAACGAACAGAAGAATGAGGAAATCCCCCTACTAGATAAGGAGATGTTGCAGCCTGAGGAGGCCCTAGCAAGGATGAAGTCAGGAACTGGGGGGTTCGAGTGGAGGATGCCCACAGTCTTGGCACATGAGGCGAGGCCACCAGCAGAGGATGCGATGGATGAGGCTGCACTTCCCATGACTAAGGAGGAGACTGTGGGGCGACAAGAGGTTCAGGAGAGTGTGGGACAGGTCATGGATGAAGCTGAGGAGATGGAGGAGCGGGAGGTCTCTCAGAAGACCCCACCACCTCAGGATATGCCTCTGGTTGCAGGTTTGGAGGATGCACTGGGATCTTGGGCCACTGGATTCGGGGCAGAGGAGCGAGTGAGTGAGCAGATGGCGCAAACAGATGACAGAGCAGCATGCCCCATTCCCCCAGAGCACCCACAGCAGGAGGTCACCAGCGAGGCCACAACAGCCCCCTCATCTGTACCCTCCCATGCAGCTGACAAGATGGAGCAGAAAAAGTTTGGAAGATGCTTCTACTGCAAAAGAGGCAAGCACCGATAGGAGACCTGTCCCAAAAGCCTCAAGGATGAGGCCGATGGTTTGTTTTCATGGGATCCATCTGGCGTGCGCAGAGACAGAGATGGGAACCTGATCTTGAAGACTCGTGATGGGATACGGGCGCAGTGGTATAGGCAACTGAAGGAGGAAACGAGTGATCAGGAGTAGGATTTACGAATAGGGTCCGAAAAAGTCTAGATTCTGACATTTGTAGAACATCTCTGACTCACTACTGATGGATGACTGTATATAGGAGAACACATGGAGGATTGGATCACGCTCATGTACATCAGTTAATTGAGTCATTACAGAGATGTTTACTTTCGCATATAGGTTTTCAGACTTAGTGTACATAGGATAGCATTGAGTGTGACACTAACTACTTCGGTTTTCCTTTCTCTTTTTTAGTATGGTGTGGAGTGTTTCTAGGTAGTGCTTTTGTGTGAGTTTATGATTCTTTCCCTTTCAGAGCAGGGTGAGTTAGACAGTGTGTGAGTGATGTGAGGTGTGGATACTCTGGCTATCTTTTACTTTTTGACTTTCTTGGATATTTTGACTTTGTTCCAGATACTTTGATACCTTGTTGGATACCATGAGTCTTTGTTGGATACTACGAGTCCTTGTGCGATACTTGTTTTTTTTTTAATAGTATTTGGACTTTTTGTACGATACTTGACTCTTTGTACGATACTTTGATTTTTTTCGATATGGACAGGAGCCTTTGCTTATTTGCAAGGTCCCCACGTTCTGTGTACTTGTGCGAGTCTCGGACTTCTTTCTTTTTGTGTGGTGTGTCACACTCACTCTCAGTTGTGGACTTGCCCATATGAATGATTAATGTGATGAATTAAAATGTTATGGAAATGACTTGATCTGCGCTGTCTTCCTCTGTACTTAGGCATATCTGTTATTAGAACAGACGAAGTCATAAGTACAGTGAAAGAGAGTGCACCTCACATTTGTTTGGAAGAAGGAATTATGTGTTGAGTTCAAAAGGATTTGAGTGATGATAAATGGAGAGGTCACAACTAAAAGTTGTCTTTTGTATGGTTCAAAAGAAAACGAGAGAAGGAGACTCAATGACCGTTGGGTTCTCCACATATATATAAGAGTAGAACTATGAGGGAGCACTCAAATGAGTTGCTATAATGATGAGGAAATTGTATGTATGAGTGAAAGTCTGACGAGGGAAGACCAAAATCCTTGTGAGAATTATGGATGGAAATTTTCTGGCAATTATGATGGGAGACTTTTGTAAGATGTCCCTAAGACGTGTGACCGCCGCCTGTTCTGATCAAAGTAAAGGGGGGCACGACCTTTTGGATAAGAGAGAAAGTTGCTGGAACACAGAGAGAAAGAGACACTATCCCCCCACATAGTCCGAGGTTGGGAGGGTATGTGAATCTAGAGGTTGTCCAGAACTATTTGCCAGACCACAATGGTTAGTCTAGGGGGATATACTTTGTGAGGCCAAGCTAAGGGGCTATACTTAGCATCGCTGGAACTGTAGAACCTAACTCCCAGCGAGGGCCGCTGACCGGCACAACCTGGCAGCGGGACCACGACTCACCAATGGTTAAACCTTGAAGGGTCGGCCGCCCGGAGAGGTATAGCTAGGGGGGAGTTAGTGGGGTTGAATGAGTCTAAGAGTCGGTAAGTACGCCTATCGTTGTGCAACCAACGAGGGCATCATCACTATATAACAAACCCGATGAGCCATGGATACGATGTGATCGACCATTCTACGGTGGGCCAAGATGGAGACCTGAAACCTCCTGTGTAGACACCAGGGTGGGCAGTTATTATGAGAGATATTTGAGATGGTAAAAAATACCATTTTGGGGACTAAAGGTGCCCCGTTTTTTTAGAGAGGTCTCGGTTAGGGCCCTCGTCTTGAGTTATGACCCCGTACGCGGAACGATGACTCATTAGGACACCCAACGATAAACCGGCAGATGTCTACGACGAAGGGAGGAGGGCTATCAATCTATTACTTGGAAGAGGGTATTACGCTGTAGTACGGATGGCAGTACACCCTAATTCCTAGGCTAGGATGTGGGAGACCCAGGTTAAAACCCTGGCAGTGGAACGCCGTGACTGGGGTAGATTGACAAGATGCCTCKAACGGAGTCGAGCCGGCTAATCGGATTGGTTACTACCTCGTCAGCAGATGGAATCTTGAGTGCTTGCAGCCTTTGATTTGTTCGACGCGACAGGGACGCTGCTTAATAGGGTCCGAAAAACTGTCGGCACCAATACCCTTACAAGGGTAATTRTGCGTATTTTTGCACCTCGCAGAGGGAGCACACTTGATGGTATTTAAGAGAGCGGCGTGCTTTTCGCTCGGCCGCGACTGACTCTCGGAAGTCAGAAAATGGCGAGCGCACGCCTGATTAATTCAGAGAGTGTGTATGGGCGTGCACTTAGTGGGCATGCGTCAGTTAAAGTATTTAACTAGTGTGGACAAACGAACCGCTCGACGGTCGAAAGTTGGAAGTAAGTTAGAGGTTTGGATAACGCTGTGGGCCGCAACCTCGGGCACGCTGACGAAGTCACGACCGACACATAAATCAACCATTGAGGCTACGACTAAAAGGGAGAATTTTCGTAGGTTTGGATGGCGTACTAGTTTTGGTTGCATATCGCCGGTGGTAGAAGCCGTGGCAAACCTTAGCTAGGATGGCGTAAACCGGGGGCGGTACGTGCAAAAGTCGGGGTCTTTTTGACCCGGAAACGGAAAAGGGGGTGGTCTTTCGGCGAAATGCGGCAGGATATAAGAGCCTCGGCTCGCAGGGCAGCATGACGGGGCAGCGCGCGGGGCGAACGAAGCAGTAACTGTCCTATAAGCGGCAAGACACGACAGTGCGGGGCCTTGGGCTCAAGGGATAAATAGAGCAGCAACATTTAGTGCACTGTCGCAGGCCCGCGCTGCTGCAAATGCTCTTTATATGGAAATCCGCGCCTGCCTAACTCAGCCTTGGGCCTAGCCCTATTGGTTAACGCACTGGACTTTCAGCAGAACAACAGAGGAGCGCGCTTTGAAGGGAAGCTGAGGGGTCGAGGGTCCCGCGGGACTATCCCCCTTAGTTTTGCGGGGAG
>BFEA01000112.1:3049083-3086141 GCA_003427395.1 Chara braunii | reverse complement strand
AGTGGGTACACCCATGAACTGTTGAAATACAGACCTGTGTTCAAATCCAGATGATGAAACTTGATGAGTAAAACCCAAATATTTCTGATTTACCTAAGCCCGGTTGGCCCGTGACTGTTCCGCGACCGTTTTGTCCTGCGGGACACCCGTTAAAGTTGAAACGATACTGAGAAGATTAGCATGGCCCCTGCGCGAGGATGGCATGTATAAAATCGGGAGGGGCTCGACTGTTCCTTTCGTTGCCACACGCAACGTCGGGGTGCTACTTTGCCACCTCTCGACCGGTACGAGCGCTAAGTGTTGCGCTGGTCGAAAAAGACAAGGAGGAGGAGCAGGGAGTTGACGAGGGAGAAGTGAAAATCGGAGGAGAACTCGTTGTTGCTCGCAATGCGCTCCTCGTCATGGTCACTTTGCTTATTCATGGAGGTTACGTTGCCATTTCCCCGCTGCTCGTCACCATCCCGCCGGCTGTCCTCTTCTCACTCATAGGTGCCTGTTCGTACTATGCCACTAGGACCGTATGAACCAAGCCAAGACGTCGTCCAGGTACATTGGGAGGGAGATTTGAAGGTGGCAGAGGAGAGTCGTAGTCCGCAAGCGGGGAGTGGCTCGCGCATCTCGGGACAAGCTTAGATGCGGACGGAGTGAACCTGGGCACTTAGTTGCACCGGGTACATCCAAAAGTGAAACGCGGGAGCTAAGGAAAAGAAAAGTGGAAGTTGCCGAATCACAGTCAATTCTTGACCAATTTCGGCAAATGGAGATTCTACACTGCGGTTTTGAGGCATTGCGGATCGTTTGGCCGCACCGGATTTCGCTTTTGAGCAGCGGCTTGGTCGGTACGGGCTGCAGAGGCTGAGCGAGGCAGGGCTGATGACGGGCGGAATCAGAAGAGTAGCAAGAGAGGGAGATCGGAAGGTTGGGGGAGCTAGGACGGGAGAACACTTACCTTGAGATAAAGACAGATGCATCCGTCCATGTTCCAAGGGAAGATTCACTCTCATTTGACACATCGGTAAGTAACAGAGCCGGGGCGCCTTGTCATCATGAAGCTCGTGGCGATTGGATCCACCTACCTGCTCGTTACCCCTTTGTCGTTGAAGATCCGGTGGCGATCTTGTTTTGAATCGAGAACCTTTAGTAGCAGCGTTGATTGTCGTAGCAGCTGCTTCCATCAAGGTGCTTGACGAAGTCGCCATGATCTTCCTCGTTCATGCGATCGCCGTGCTCGGGGTTATTCCGGTGATAGCGTATTTACCACATTGCATGGGCTACTCCTTGAAGACGTGCACGTGCGCATAGGCATGAGAAAGGAAAAGAAAATAGTGCTTACCTGGACGTACCTTCCCATGTTCCTGAGAAAGATTCATTCTTGATTCAGGCAAAGAAGGAGGGCCAGCGGGGGTTGAGAGAGAGAGAGAGAGAGAGAGAGAGAGAGAGAGAGAGAGAGAGGGAGAGAGAGAGAGAGAGAGAGAGAGAGAGAGAGAGGAGGCCAATGCGCTTACCTCGGATGTTGCCAATGCCGAAGTGGACAGAGAGTCGAGTGCACGGAGGAGGAGTGGCAGAGGCATGGCATATGTATCTGGCCTTGTTCCTGTGGCAGGTTCAGTCCTGTTTTTGTAGGTTCGGTGAATGAACGTGTGGTGCCAAGAAGACGAACGAGAGCGTCGTCAAGCGGAGTGGGAAAGAATCGAGACAGGCGGAGGAAGAAAAGAAAGGAGTAGGAGGAGAGCACGTATCTGGATGTGACATGGTGTGTATCTTCCCATTTTCTAGCGAATGATTCATCCGCATCTTCGTCAGGCAACAGGGGAGCAGTGAATGTTTCCACCTTCTAGCGGAGGATTCATTCTCATTCTGCATGTTTGGTGAATAGTAGAGTGTGGCTCGCTGACGTGATCACGACTA
This sequence comes from Chara braunii, assembly GCA_003427395.1. Lineage (NCBI taxonomy): Eukaryota > Viridiplantae > Streptophyta > Charophyceae > Charales > Characeae > Chara > Chara braunii. The sequence goes on along the minus strand of BFEA01000112.1, from coordinate 3,084,233 downwards.
TCAGGGTCGCAGCTCAGGTCATAGCCGTCGGGGTGGTAGTGCTGGTCATCATCTGCAGTCAAGGCTTCATCCTCAACTGATACGCGTTGGTCGAGATCAAGGCCGGCATCCTGATGTCGCTAACGTCCAAGTATCTTCCCATGATCGAGCAGGAGATTCGCTCTCACTTTGCACACCTTGCGAGTAGTAGAGCAAGGCCTTAACTGTCATATGTACGACCATTACTGAAGTCTCCTTTTTGCTCAGGTGTCATTACAGTTGGATACGGCCAAGATTACGGCCAGATATCGAGATAACGAGGTGTTGCAAGAGAAAAAGGGTGAAATAGAGTAGAACGAAGACACTTATCTTATATATAGATAATCACTTGTGCACTCCTGTTTACTTTGTCTAAACCACGGAACTAATATCGAGACAACGCCCGCAGAAAGAGGGCTTAGGTGTGGTAGTGCACTGTACTAGACTCGCGTAGTTTCGATTAGTGGAGGGATCACCACGATTCAGACTCCGACGCTCATCATCGTGTTCACATTGCTACTGCTTAGCTGCTGCAGTCCCCGGACACTCTGAGACTTACTTTGGTTTATATGGCGGTGACCTGAGAGTGTATGGAGTTATTGTGCCGCCGTCTGTGTCTAGTCACTAGATGCTGTTGCTGAAAAGGAGGTAGCCTGTGCTCCGTAGGCGGGCACGGCCAGTACTCTCATACTTCCACTGATGAGCTTGGAGTACACGAGGCTGTGCACATCGCTGTTGTGTGCAGCCACACTTTGTCCCTGCCCCGTGCATTCAAAGTACAACGCCAAGTTAAAGAGGGTTTTTGCCATGTAGTACGGTAGGTTGTTGAGCCAGCTGTGAATCAGCTTTGTGTCTTCTGAGCCTGGATAAGCTTTACTGCGTCCTACCACGGTCCATCGAGTCGATTCTATGCCATGTTAGGCTTACAGTGTTTGCATCATCCACTTTCGAGCCACTGTGACATTAGAGAAGTGAACTAGTTACAAGGAGGTCACTGGGCTTGCTGTGTAGGTTAGTAGGCGTCGAGAATATAGAGCAAGTTGAGCTTTTGCATGAAGTCGTTGAATTGCAGTTGCTGTTCCATTGAGGCTTGTTCCTACTGAGCCAAAGTCTGCCGAGTAGTTGTTGTCCTGCTCTGTTGAGCTCAAGAGAGGCTGCTGCTACTTTGAACTGACCACTGCCTCTTCCTGCGGAGCCATTGTTGAGCATTCCGCTGTCGCTTCGACTACATTGCTGATACAGTGGTCACTAGGCCTTGGCTAAAAAGCTGCAAACGATTGACTGTTGGAACTGCTGCGAGCAGCTGCTGTCATCGACYAGATGCTAAGGCCTGTGCTACATCCAGGCCAATGCTGCGGCAGTCGGTATTGTTGAACCCTTRTTGAGCTGTTGCGGTGGCGTGTCACTGAGCGCCTGGTGCCCTGCTGATAAGCAGGATAGTGAAGAGTGATGTTCACCGCTGTACAACATTGTTATGCACAGTGCTATTCCTCTTTACGACGGAGTCACTGCTGYAACTTAGAAGGTTGTTAGGGGGCTGCATCCARAGTATCGGCCRTTGTCAGATTGTCTCCTCTGCGACTATTGACTACCATTGCGGGGCCCTTAGGCGCTGAAGATTCCAAGGCCCTCTCCTGCGAGTCAAAGTGCACCTGGCTTCGAGCTGAGAGTCTGACCTTTCTTTTTCTGCCTTTCTCAGTCTCAGTCTAGTCTCTTGGTTACGAGAGGAAGGCGGCAGGCGGGATTGCAACCCGTAGGACCGCGCCAAGGCCTTTGTGGGAGGTTGCCCCACCGATTGCGGGAGCTCTACGGGAACCCAGGCGGGGTTCTGGAGGCAGGGAACTTCAGGTATAATCTCGTCTGACGCGTGTGATCCCTTCCCCTATCTTGCTATCCTTGGGTATCTGAACAATACTATGTGAGGTTATTACTTCTTACTTTTGTTATGTATATCAGGACATGCTCTGCGAAAGGTTAAATAAACACTTATATATGTGAAAAGTTAGATACTTTGAGCGAATTCAGACAGAATGAATTGGGGGAAGGCGGGAGGAAGGCGTTATGTATGCGTTTTGACCGGGTTAACCCAAGGCTGAGCCCCTCCGGGTGGATGTGGGCTCAGTGCTATGTTTTATTGAGGTTTGCTGATCTGAATTAGTGGTTCTCATGGCTGGTCTCCCCGGGTGGGATAGGATCAACCGCTGTTTTATTTGACGGTTTCTGAACAGGAGGATGGGCACTCCGGGTGGGGAAGGCTGAGAATCCTGATGTTTCTTTTAATGCGTTGTGGTGTATGTTTTTTCTGAGGGAACAACGACATAAGACTAAGCGTACCCTAGGGTTAGGGCGGCTTAGCCATGAGCCATGAACTAAATGGTCAACCAGAGTATAAAACTTGATATATATAAAATTTGAACTTATATGTCTGACAGACCGGGCGCCCTAGGTGGGGAAAGCCAGTCAGTAAGTCAGGTAGAACTAAGGAAGAGGGAAAGAGATGAAGAGTAAAACAAAGGTAACTGGGCTGACTGAACGTACCCTAGGGTTAGGGCCGTTCAGTTGTATGCTCATAATAACACTAAGGAGCAGAGAGTTAGTATAAATCTGATTTTATTTCCCCTTCTAGACATGAGGCTGAATCGGAAGTTCCACTGGTTGAAAAGGTCTGATTGACTGCCTAACAAGAGAAGGAAAAACATAAAGTCTGTGACAGTATTTGTACTCTATTTTCTGTTGTATGGCTAACTAGGCGTACCCTAGGGTTAGGGCAGCCTAGCGATAAGCCTTTGTCGTTTAATGTAAGTTGGACGTACTCTAGGGTTAGGGCGGTCCAGCGTTTCGGTGTTTATAATTGTTCGGGTAGATCAGGCACACCCTAAGGTTAGGGCAGCCTGATCACATTGCCTTATGTAACTTAAACTGTATGGCTAACTAGGCGTACCCTATGGTTAGGGTGGCCTAGTGATATACATTTGTCGCTGATGTGCTGTGGGTTGGATGTACCCTAGGGTTAGGGCGGTCCAACTTTTTTGTTGTTTGTACTAATGTTCAGGCAAGCTAGACCTACCCCTGGGTAGGGATGGTCTAGAGTGATACCGTATGTAACTTTATTTAAAGCAGACTGGGCACACCCTAGGGTTAGGGCAACCCAGTCCTATGCGCTTGTTGTCAGTTAGGCATATGCCTTATGTGTATAGTTCATGTTATGTTGGGCACACCCTAGGGTTAGGGCAGTCCAAATGTGCGTGCCTTACTTGTGTACCTAGGCAKGTCAGGCATACCCTAGGGTTAKGGCCTTGTYTRACYGTATGCCATAGGAAAGGGGGTTGTAAAAGGGAATAACGAGGTTTTTGAACGAACTATGAGGTTGAAAGAAACCTKAGGGTTGGTGAGAGATGTTCGTTGTGATTGTTTGTGTGTGTGTTTGCGGGCTCTCACTCTGGGGCATCTTTTGATAGGATTAGTTGTTTTAGATGCTCGCTTTGTGCTGGAGCCATAGGCAGATAAGATGGATGATGGGAGAGAAGCTTGGGATAAAATAGGACTTAACTCTGCTAGGAGTTAGGATCAGTGTTAGCTCACGCTCTTATCTAGAGGTCGTGCAGACTATCGCTGATTCTACCTTCCAAGTAAGCGTTAGAAGTTAGTCTCAAGTATAGTTTGCTTTGTCTTTCTATTTTCAGCTTTGTATAAATCCTGACAGCCTCCTTTTCCTACGGGAAGCGCTGCCGAAATTTCTATAAATCTGAAAGAGTTAGTTCTTTTTGGGCTTTCAGAAATTATGAAAGGACACTATTCCTACGGGAAGCGCCGCCGAAATTTCGTAGAATTCGAGGTGTTAGAATAAATTTCTGCTAGGAGAAACTTGAAAAATCCACCCCGAGCAGGGGAGATGCTGCCGAATTTCTCAGTGACTTGGCACTAGTAAGGGAAGCTGAACATGAGATTAATAGAGGGGCTAGGATACGAGCTAGAAAGTACTCTCCATGTGAGGTAAACGTAGTAGTGGTTCTTTTTGGCCTGTACTGTGATGCAAGTCTCTGTGATTCGACTGAAGGCTTGATCTGGTCAGCATAATCCTGTTAAGGATTACTCTTCTGTTATCGTTGATAACACGTCGGTTGCCGATTCGTCGATTTACGACTCAACTTTCCTACTACTTCTGTTTCTCAACTTAAGGCCTTAACCCTTGCTGGTTTTATTGTTTTTTCTGGGTTTTCACCCAGATTCTTTATAAGTGGCCATTTCTTTAAAGACTGAGTATCTTTGTTGTGGAAAGGTGGGGAAAAGGTTGGGCTTGTGTGCGTAAGGCAGGGTGTGAGCTCCAGAAGGCTGAAAAGTTGACCCCCTTAGTGTGTGTGATGTCGTTTGAATTCTGTGTGTGATCGCAGTTATGTGTGGAGAAACCTCGATAAAGTTTGGTGATTGGTTGTGAATTGGATTGAGATGGGCAAATCAGAAAACTGTTGTGAGAGTGAACCACCACACAAACTCTTTGTTTGATTGTGATTGGACTTTCCCTATCCTGATTCTTTGATAGTCAAAGTAGGCGTACGCTCGGATAACCCTCACAAGGATATGCGACTGCGCGCTTACGGCTCTCTTTTACTTGTTGATTTTATATGGTCGAACGTTAGTCCCAAGTCCTAGGTTCGGGGCTGAAAGGATTACCCCTTCGCACAACTCTGACCTACTTACATCCCTAGGGAAACAGAAGCGCCGCGAGAAGGAGGGACTGACCCCCAGCGAATCGGTCCGGCAGGGCATTCATGTCTTCTTCTGCTAGCGTCAAGTGTCACTTTTCTCTTTCCTTGTTTAATTTGCTTTGGTGGAACGATAAAGTTCTGGGCGGAAGGGTTAGCGTGTTGCTGGTGATGCGCCAGACAACTCACCACCGCTCCGAATCCCTGCCTGCCCTAGGGACCATCTTACCTCGCACCCCTTGGGACACCTCAGGGTGCTGAAGACGGTAAGGCCCTCATGCCGGTTTTTGCGCTCGCTAAAGGTTTGCCCACTTTAGTGTGCGCCTCAGCCGACGCCTGAGCGTCGAGAGCGACCCCATGGCTTAAACGAGGCCACTCGGGTATGGGCACTACATGGTGCGCCGACATCATGATTGCTTACGCAAATCCGCATTGTTGGTCGGTATGCGTAAGTCCTGTGTTCGCGCGGCCTTATGTTAACCCGCATGCGCGACACTTACCGATTTCCGCACCTGAAAGTTATGGGTCAAGCAAAAAGGGCAAAGGCGCATTATGGCTAGTAGACCCGAGTTTCGATAGCGCGAAACGGCGCGTGGGCGAGATATCAATCCCAGTCGACGGATGGGGGCTCGCGTACGAGTCTCCAACGCCTCGAACAACGGGTTGCCTATGGGTCCAGCTTTGGGCACCATCCACACGCACCTCGCGGGTTGGCCTACACCTTCCACTTGAGACTGATAACAGACTATGAGCTAGACAGAGAGATGAAATAGGGCGATCCTCCCTTTCTATCTGTAGTTGTTTCCTCTTTTAAGTTTTCTTGGTTGGACGTTGTAGTCCGTGGTAGCCGTCAAAGTCAAACCCCTTGATTTTGGCTACCACGATAACTCTGAAGCTGTCTACCCAACCCCTCTGCACAGGGTGCAGAAGCGGGTGTGGTCTTCAACCGCACATGGCGGTTGTCTGGCGTCGAGAGAACACCCCTCAAAGCGCCTGTCAGCCGACACTTGAACGTCGAATGCGACCCTCGAGATTATCAAGGGCCGCAAGGCTACGAGTACCACATAGTACCCCATCAGCGCAAATGCTTGCGAATGTCCACATGGCTGGTCGATATGAGGAGGTCATGCGCGCGCACGACTCTTATACAAAAGTTCAGCGCGTGGTGCCTACCTGGTTCTCGCAGCATGTAGTTGTGGGTCGGATACTGAAGGGACTAGGAGTGTTGTGATGTTGTGTTTCTTTTATGTTTTTCCTTTTAGTATGTGTGGGTAGATGTGAGTGTTGTAGTGTAACGCGTGGTGTATGTGATGCGTCCTAGTCGACCGGCGCCGAGTCGCGTTTGGGACCTCAGCCCCCCAGTACGTCGATTTGCGTGCGGGTTCGATTTTCGGGCGTTCAACCGCGCGTAACCCCCTGTGCTACAGCGAACGAGAAACGCCCTCGGTTGGGCCACCTCTGCAATTGTATACGAAAAGCTTTCTTATTTGGTTCAGTAGCTCGGCGGGGATACGCCCACCCAAGGGATGGTGACAGCTCCCGCAGGTGGAGGTAAACGGTGCCTCGCGTGACCCTGCCCTGTCGTAGGGGCACGCGAGAGGTACGGCTGGCGCACTCGGCCGGAGCGGCCAAAAACGCTCTGCGACAAAGTCCTGCAAAATCTTGCGTGACGCGGCCGGGAGGGTCCCCGTGCGGGACCGATGGGCTCGATAGCGTGGCTCAGTGCCCAGGACCCTGTTGCATCAACAGGGTTGCCTAGGGACCCAGGCAGACCGTTTTTGGCTAGGACCACAGGAATTGGACTTGCGTCTGCGTTCAGGACGATTGATTGGAGATGAGATCCGACGGTAAGGACTGCGGATTGCAGACCGTGGGCTGCCTAGCCAGGTCTTGATTGCAGACCATGGGCTGCCCAACCAGCCAGATGTTGGATGGACATTTAACGAGAGACTATTTCTGGTTGACGGCGACTTTCTTCTTGTCTTCTTCCCCCCACTCCATCTTCATCTTCCCTCCCTCCTCATTGTTCGTGGACTTTTCCCCATGTGTGCGCGAGCAAGGAGGGGCCTTCTTCCACCGCTCGTTGCAGTGTGACATGTGTGACGATTAGTGAGTGAGTCGAACGTGAGTCTAATGTGTCAGGTCATGTCTTTGAGTCTTTCATTGTGCTACATTTTGTATAGACACACATTGCTTCTTTGATGTCACGATGTATGTCTGAATCCTTATCATCACCTCGCTGGCCCTTCACGAATTCTGCACTGCTCTTGTTGATTTGAGCATGAATCACAGACACACATACACAACACACAATCACACATACTTAAACATGCAATGTACAAATAGGACACACACACACTCAGAATACATGTTCAGATAAACATATGAAACGAGTTACAAATGTCGGTACCCTTGCTTCAGTCCCGAGGCCCTTTTCGGGGTCCCAGTCCTGCTTCCCAGTCCGAAGTGCAAGATCCGAGTCCCGAGTTTAGTAATGATGAAGTTTTACATCCAAAATGGTAACCAAAATGGTGAATTCAATATTTTTTAAGTACCTTTGTATTTAGCTTTGCACTGTTGAATCTGTTGTTGTAAAAAAACAGTCGTCTCACAATTGTTTTTTGTTTTGACTTTTTTTGGTTGCTCCGCAGACCGAAAGAAGCATATGTACCCTTATTCCGTGCGTACACACATTTGTCAAGGCAGGATGAGGATGATGCTCTCCAGATGGAGACAACGAGGATGCTGGTGTCGATACAGACAAAGAGGATGTTGTTGCGGATGGAGACGATGAGGATGCTGCTGTGGATGCAGACGAGGATGCTGATGTGAATGAAGACGATGAGGATGGTGCTGTGGATGGAGACGACGAGGGTGGTGTTGAATGAATTGAAGAGTATGATGAAGACATAGTTCACGAAAATGAGATGAATAACGACATGGGTGTTCAACATATGCTGGGGGTCAATCAAGGAGGCATTAGTGATGTCAATGAGACATTATTTGCCCACATGTCTCTGCAACAGCCATTACCAGAAGAAAGCATGCATGAGGAAAGAGTTAATCAAGAGTTTGAACACCCCATGAAACAGTCATCTCGAAAAAACGAGCTACAACATCGTGCAGTCAATGACATATGGGAAGATCAACAAAACTCTGTTCAAGATCTAAGATCGGACAATCATCAATCTTCCCCTCAAAGGAATGATATCCTTCAGAATGAGCAAGAAGATAGTGCAATTTCAAAGCCAGCCAAACACATCACATCACGACAGACGCAAAGAAGTCAAGTTCGCAAAATAAAATTACTTTGCAAGCAAAAGGAACAGCAGACAACTGATTGCTATGGTACACATTCTGAGCACAGGAATGACACGGGTGATGTGCATAAAATCTCAGATCATGGTCTTGGTATGAGTACTCAACTGAGTGGGAAAAGAAAGATAGTTGAAGCATCTTATTGCTATAGTATCTATTCTGATCACAAGAATGACACTGCTGATGTGGGTGAGAACACTGTTCAACAGAGTAGGAAAAAAAAACAGGCCAAAAAGTCAGCTCCAACTAGGTCAGGTACAAGTAGGTCACGCGGAAAGCAGTCAAGAAAGTAGTTCAACAAGTGCAGTCTGACAACTAGTTGTACACATATTAGATTATTGACTAGTTAGAGGTTTAGTTATTTTATCCGTGTTATAAGTTATTGCCAAATGAATACTTCTTCTATTTTTATTTTATTTTTTCTAATTGGGAATTTTTATGTAAAGAAACAATTATTGATAAGCGTAATGTTGATGAGATAATCTTATGGTAGTTTGATTGTTACTCAGTTTTTTTCTTTGATTGCTTTCTAGGTTATTTTTGGACACACCCCAATTGCCAAAAATTTTATATTGTATATTTGGACAAGGTCCGATGGACTGTTTTAGCCAGGGTATTTTCACTTTGGTACCAGTCCTATCCTTTGGGCAGTTACGTTTTTTGGGCCTTGGCACCACAGCCGTGTTTTCAAGACCTTGTCCATACCGTGAAAGTTTGCTCTGCCACTGTCTGGGACCGGTTCTGATCAGGTTGGTCATGACCTTGGGTTTCTGATCAGTTTGTGAAAGTTTCGAGAAATAGTGCGCTGTTGTAGTGTAGGATTGACGAGAGATCGGTTCCTCCTCTTGGTCTTGGATGTTTGGAGGCGAGTTGTATTGATTTCACATGTTAATCTTGCCAAAATACGATTTATTTCTACTTTATGTGTGTAAATGTTTTCGGTTTTGACGCTTCGTGACTATATCCTCAAAATGCAAATGATAAGACAATCTAAACATTTGAGCATTTTTTTTTCTTTTTTCATTTTTTATAAAGTCTATTTGATAATATATTTGACAACTTTGTTTCTTTGTGAGTCATATCAGTCGTTTACTTCGTTGATCTCTTGATCTCTCCCTCTCTCTGTCTCTCCAGCAGTGCTTGCTGGAGGAACTGTCCTAGTTTAGCCTCGTGGGGTTGGTCCTTAGACTACTGTCTTCCCCCAAATAGAATATACGATTATAAGGTCTGTATTTAGCCTCGTGCGCGTGTTCTATTTTGCGGAAGACGGTAGCATTTGGTTGTCACTTAGACTGCAACACAAGACTTGGTTGCTGATCTCAACATTCACCGCCATCTTTGTATGCCGCCTTACTATTGGAGGACACTCTTAGGAGTCTTATCGCCTCCAATAATAGGTCTCTGGCAGATGGTTTCAATAATAAAAAAAGGTGTGTGTTGTGTGATTCATTTTTTCAGACTTGGCCAGGAGTGAGATTTTGTACTGCCTTTCTCCAGCTTGAGTTCAACCTTTGTCGAGGTTCAACTTACCTTTGGCTCACCCTTAGTTTCTTTAGGACATGTATCTGCGTCTTTTTGAGGATTTTTGTCCCTTGATTTGGCTGTCAGAAAGATTTTTATCCCTTTAATTTGGTTATATTTTCAGGCCTGGTTCAGCTTGATGCAGGTTCAACACAGGCTTGGTTCAAACCTCACAACCACATTCACATTTAGCCTGACAGTCCTAGTGCAAACCTTGTTCAGAGTTGGTTCAGAGTTGGTTAAGACTTGGTTAAGACTTGGTTCATTCCCAGTTCAACCCCAATTTCACCTTTGTTCAACTTCTGTCTAGCCTTCGTTCATTCTTGTTTCAGCGTTCATTTGGGCTTAGCCCATGTTTGGTTTAGACTTGAGTCAGCCTCGAGTCAGACTGGTTAACCCTCAAATCGACCTTGGTTCAGCCTTCAAGTTGGTTCAGTTCCCGACACCGCTTATCTGTTCAAGGATGCACTTCTGCCCCTTTATTTCTTCTCATATTTTCAGACCATGGGCCTTAGGTATTGATACATCAAGGTGAGGAATGACAAAAAGTAGACGCAAGTGGACCCTAGATATTGATGCATCTGAACGAGGAAATGACAAAACTATAGAAGCAACTTACAACGGATAGGAGATAATGACAGAAATCATAGGAAGTGACGCATATCAATTTAGAATTGAGGGACGTTCATATAAGAAGTCAAGTATTATCCTAATATAACCTAAGAGGGTGTCTGGTTACCAAAGGAAGTCTCCCAGTAAAAGGTGAGATGCTTGAGGTGACCGGGTCAAGGAAGGTCTCATTGTCAACAGGTGATGGGTATACAATTCAGCCTGATGGGCTTGGTACTTCTACTATCGTCTTCCCCGGAACATAACATACTATGATAGTAGGGATCTTTGGTAAAGGTTGAGATGCTCAAGGTGACTGGGTATTAATAACATAAGTGAATGCATATTTTTTATAATTGCTGAACATTTATTCCGTGTTTTATGTGTTTCAGGTTTCTAATTGTTGTACAAAGCGTGACAAAAGTCACACAAGTTATCCATCATTCACAATGGACGAGCTGATCAGACCAATGACTCTTCCTGATGTCATTCAAGCTATTCAGATTTACAATTCCCTCTCCCGTAAAATGCCGAATTTGTTTACTCACATCACTCATGCAATGAACTCTCCTGACAACACATGGAGAGAGAAGAATTACGAGCAACACAAAATCCGAGTTGTCTTGGAGAAGTTGCAATTTCACAATCAGTCTTTTCATGAACCCTGTCCTCGGTGCAGACCATGTTGTTCATCTTGCTCATTGTGAATATGTTCTCATGCTGGCTATTGCATCATGCCTTCACTGCAATACAAGTCTTTTATTCAACATGCAACACTTGTCGCCATTCTTTTATCCAATGCAAGGCATTCCGAGAACAAGTGTTATTTATGAAAAGACATGTTCCACATGTTTAATCAACTATTCTTATAGTTATTACACTTTACCAAATGCTGAGCGAAGATTCTACAACACAGTGGAGAATGACCCAAAATGGTTCCAGGTGAACTCGAAGACTGTAATCAGCGTCACACTTCTTCGTCAGCGTGATGACTTGCTGTAAGTTTTTACTATAGCCATATGTGTTCGTTTATTTGTTCATGCATTTCTGTGAGCTTCTGTTTGTTATAATGCTGATCTTGAACTTCATTGTCTTTCAACACACCTCTTGTATCATGTTGAGGTCTGTACACGGACCTTTTTTCTTAGGGCCCGATGGCTGTTAGAAGCCCCTAGGCCGCACACCTTTTTTTTGGCTGTGCAACCTGGAGGCCCCAAGGCCGCACACATGTTGTTTTTTTTATTCAACATTTATTTATTCCCTTATTTATCTTTTTGCTGAGTCTTGCTGTTTTTTTTTTTTCAATTCAGCGTTTATATATTATTTATCTTTTTGCCGAGTCTTGCTGTCTTTTTTTTATTCCGAATTTATTTATTCCCTTATTTATCTTTTTGCTGAGTTTTGCTGTTTTTTTTTTATTCAACATTTATTTATTCCCTTATTTATCTTTTTGCTGAGTTTTGCTGTTTTTTTTTTATTCAACATTTATTTATTCTTTATTTTTTTTGTTGAGTCTTGCTGTCTAAACCAAACCTGTTGTGATTTTGTAATGACAGGGGATGCTCTTAACCAAGCCTGTTGTGATTTTGTGTTTGATATGATCTATAGTGACGGGGAATGCTCCTAACCTTGTTGGGAGTTGCGAACTAGGTACTTGTATCTGAGACTTAGCCTTTTGCAAATTGTGTCGGTACTCGAACCGATGACCTATGTTGTAGGATGCGGACTTGGAAGGTGATATTTTCCTTTGTCAATAGTAAGTCTCGAACAGCGTACCGGTTCGATAGGATTTCAGAGTGCTTTGTCGTTTGGTAACCCGTAGAAGGGGAATTTGAAGAGGGTACCTCTGTTTGCGTAGTACTTAGTGGGAGATTTGTTTTCATATTGGTGTGTGAAAGGGTCGGTGGTACTAACTGGTCTGGAAAGGGTCAGTGGTACCAAGGGGACCTCCCGGTCCTCTCTGAGATAAAAGCAATGATTGAACTGTCGTTTTCCTCTCTTCGGGACCTGCGGCCGTAGTCGGCATTTCCGGAATGCCGGAAACGACGGAGGTGGGTTAGTGGTGGAGCGTTTTTGCGCATGGTATGTTTTGGAGGGAGAAACCCCCTGAGGAAGATCACCTTGCGGTGATCGAAACCGGTCGGGGAGCCACTTTCTCGAAATTGACGATAATTCTCAATCTATTGCTCACGACTACTTGTTGTTGCATGTGTATCATGTGATGATTGAAGTTTTGGATTTTTCATCCTTCCGTAACATATACTTGCTGCAGCCCGTGTGAACCAGCCTGGAGCAATTGTACCAGGAGTGTGTGAGTATGACATGCACCTGAGGTGTATGTTGTTGCTGTAAGGAATTGATTTGTTCGGGATCATCGAAGTACCAAGTGATGTTTGGAAGAAGGATATACGACGACAACTATAGGAGAGAAGGAGATGGTGGCAAGAGAAGTTACCAAGGATGTGACGATCGGGAGCGGCAACACCATGAAGTGCGAGAACCACACGAAGATTGGAGACTCGAGGGACGAGGACGTGACGAGTACCGGTTTGAAGATAGAAGTCGGTATCTTCGTGCGGCTAGCCATGAATGACCTACTGAACGGCGTGGTGAATACGGAGGAGCAAGTGGAGAACGACGACCTCCACCTGTGTGTTTTGGATGCAAGGTCGTCGGCCACTATCGGAGCGATTGTTGGCGGTTTTAGACTAACGACGAAGACGACGCATGGAAGCGGATGGCTACCGCTGCCGTCCTGAATTTGAAAGACGAAGACGATCTGTATCACCGCAACAACACCGACAAGCGATCACCAAGCGGTCACCATCCGAAGAACCAAGAACAAGTAGCCGACTTGACGACCTTGGCAAGACGGTGGCAGCTATGAAGGATTTTGTTGATTTGGAACTAGCACGACGGGAAGCTAAGGAAGCGAGGAAACGGGAGAAGGAAGCCGCAAAGATGCGTGAGGAGGAAAAACGAGTAGCAGCTGAAGAAGCTCGCTTGGCTGCAGAAGCTAAGAACCAGAAGAAGTTGGAGAAGCAGAGATGTCGGGAGGCCGATCGCGAAGCTATTACGAAGGTGGTGGGTGTACAAGTCGCGCTGCGCTTGAGGAACGTACCGAAAGTTTTGAAGAATGAAGTACAACGTGCGGTATGGGAGATTATTCCCGATCTAAAAGGCAAGGCAAAAATTATAGAGGAGAATCCCTCTACTTCGACCTCCGCGGAAATACTAAACGCTGTGGAAGTAATCACCGGCGATACCGAGAACTTGCACATCTCCGAGAAGCGCAAGAGGGGCGAAGACATGCCGGTGGGAGACAGCCCTCCCATCACAACCCCGGCTAAGTGCACAAGTAAGCGGACCGCGATACGGCCCCTTCGCCTCGAAGAGCGTCTACGTGCATGCAACACACAAATGAAGACCGCACATGTACGTAAGACACGCAAAGCCTTGACCAGCATGAAGGCGACGTTAAAGGATACGCAAGTCGAGAGATTGCAATTTATGGATTCCGTGCAAAGGGAGTTGATAAATTTGCACCATGATGAGATCAAGGCCATGTGTGGACGCGAAGGTGTGACCTACAAGACGAAGTTGCAGGCCATCTTTGACCTGGCCGATCGATGAGCGGAGATCAAGTTCGGCCTGGTGACCCCATAAAATTTTGTTATCAATCTCACTTCCGAATTCGAGGAGCAGGCGGTTGATGATGACGTGAACTGAACTCTGTTTAGTTTCGAACAAATATGTGAACCGTGTGAAGTTGAGGTTAGCTATCGTGGTAAGTATCCCTTGGTGAATAACGAAGTTGAAACACTGTATAGACTGTTAGTATTGCGTCTGGCGGTGTCTAGGAAGATTAGATGGTTGGAGAAGTGTGTCCCTGCTTGGCTAGACCTATTCAGTCTATACGGTATGAAATTCTTGAATTTGTTGAGTTTTGTTTATGTCGTTACATCTCCATTATGTAAGTCGCAGTACGTCGGTCAGACGGGAAGGTCCCCGAATGTTAGATGGAGGGAACACATTTCGGTATCCAACAGAAGAGCGAAGAAAACGCATTTGTATCGATGGTGGGATTCTTTCAGCTTTGAGTCGTATGTGTTGCTACCGGTAGCGCATGGGATTCAGGAGGATTTATTGACCTTGGAGAAAGTATATATCAATCATTGGTCACCTTTCCTGAATACTGCTGGTACGACGAACATAGTAAGAAGAAGGTAAGGAAAGGGAAGAAGGAACGGAGAAGGAATAGAGGAGCAACAAGTGCGAACGGAAGAACAACCGAAGGTGTACGACCGATACGGGGAGCAACAAGTGCGAACGGAAGAACAACCGAAGGTGTACGACCGATACGGGTAAGATGCTGCGATAGCGAACCTTGGACCGTGAGTATCTTCGATAGCCTGCTTGAGAAAGATAGGAGTGGAACCCGTTATTTTGCCTTGCAATCCAGTGGGGGAGGTATTTGGTGTGATTCCTGGAGGAAGATTCGAAAGACCTTTGGGAAATCGGACGTTAGGATTAAGGGACAACAGTCCCAACTGAAGGATTGTAGATCTAGTATCGAAAGTGGCGAAAGTATCAAGATTTCTTACCTGCGTAAGTGGCGACCAAGGCAGAACTGCTACAAACCGTTCTTGGTCTCTTTGTTGAAGAATCCGTGAAGAATCGATAAGCTGAGGCATTGGGATTTAGCTTCGTTGGATCTGCTATTTAGCGCAGTAAAAGACTTCGATCAAAAAGTCACTCGATCTTATCTACGCCGAATCATCTCGCGGATGGTTCGTGAAGAGTTTGGTTTCAACTTCTCGGCTGCTCCGGTTTTCCGTTTGTTATTGAACGATCGTGTGAGATTGAATGAAGTATGAAGATTGGTGAATGAGAAGCTGGGTAAACTTACTCTTCCACCTTGTGTGATACGGAGAGCACGAGCTAAGGTCCGAATCGTTTGGACTAAGAACCCAAGCATTTTGAACTTATTACACAACCAACGCAAATTTACACGCGTTGATGTGGTAACCTGTTTCTGCACAGGTTTTCCTTACCCACGAGTAAAAGGTAACATGCGATGTCGAATACATGAGGTCGAAGGTATTCCGGAATTAATGTGGAATGTTGGGAACATATCGAAGGCTCCACGATCCGATCGAATGACCATGCTCCAGGAGGAGATTTGTGAAGGTTTCGAATCTTGCGTGAACATCAAGACTCAGAGAGTTGCCTGCGATACAGTGGAATTGGAGAAGTGTATGCAGAAGGTTGTGGAAACTGAGGCGAGCTATCTTCGTAAAGACAAAGTACTTGAGATCAGGAAGCGACTCGGGGGTTTAGTACTCACTCCCCTGGATCGTAACCCTGGGGAGACCTTAGTGATTTGTCCAGTTCTGTTCTATGAGGGGATTAGGGATTTGTCCATTTGGAATGATGGATATGTGCCTTGTAACAGGAATGAGATGAAGATTTTGAAGGAAATGAAGCTGCAGATTAAGATGCGCGGTCTGCAAACGTTCGTCAAATGGGACAACAAGGGAAGCATCGGCTACGCATATGCGATGCCGAAACACAAGGACCTAGAGCGGTATCGGCCGATATGCCCTACATACTCCGAACCAATGGTGAGGACATGCCGGGCTGCCGCTAAGGCTTTAAACCACCTCCTGTGACACGATTGATCGATAGACTGGATGGGATTAACAAGAGAGTCATGAAGATGAAGATTCAACCCGCCATTGTCGCAAGATCATACGATATCAAGGATATGTTCAGTCGTTTACCACACGACGACATTATCTGAGCGGTCGAATGGCTAATTAACTTCCACAGGAAGAAGGAGAGGGAGTTTGTACGTGTAAATACACGAGGAAGAGGGGCGACTTTTGGTTTGACAACAGGCTTTGACCATTGGAGGTTGATTCGTTTTGATGAGCTGTTGGGCTTTGTTCGTTTTGAACTGGAGCATACTTACACTTTTGCGTTGGATGTCTTGTTGCAGCAAACTGTGGGAATTCCAATGGGTAAAAGTACAAGCCCGCCATTGACCTGTATTATGTGTGCCGATGCAGAGTTCAATTTTTTGATGGGCTTGGGCCCCCTGCGGCGTTGGGTAGCAGGGATTCGACTAATTGATGACGTGAGTTTGTTTGTATTGGACTCGGGGCTTGACAAAGAAGTCGTGCAGAAGATCTGGCATGATTTTGAAAAATGTTACCCCGACAATCTCACTTTGAAGCGTACTGACGCTGACCAAAGAAGGTGGGACTTTCTGGGATGTGAGGTGCGTATTGATGACAGGACGTCAACAGTGTACTCTGTTCAAATGTTGAAAAATGAGAAGAGGATCTGGGATGATGAGGTGTTGGAGTTAAAAAACGGACAATCCTTCTGATCATGGGGAAGTAAGGCACAAAAGAGTGTCGTTATTACGAGTCGGTTGCAGAAAATCGAATGTAATATTTTTGCAAGGGAAGAAATCCTTAGCCGGATCATTACGATGACACGCGAATTGAGAATCTTGGGTTTTCTGGAGGACTTTGTCATTCGGGTTTTGAAGCGGTTCGCCAGAGGAAAAGATGAACCATGGGGGTTTACGGTCTGGTTGATGAGTAGGCATCGTTCGTAGATAGGTGTCGTGAGGATTCTCAATGTGTTTAGCTAGATGAGTTGTAGGTATAGAGAATTGGTGACTTAGTAGGTATGAGTTTTTTCTACTCGGTGTTCTGTATCTGTATCTCGATGGCTTCTAGAAAAAGGAGGTGCGACTATACAGATAGTGACAGGGTATGAAAACTGCAACTCTGATTTTACCCGAGCCTGTTGTGATTTTGTGCTTGATATGATTTGTAGTGGCAGGGGATGCTCTTAACCGAGTTTGTTGTGGTTTTCTGTTTCATATGATCTGTAGTGACAGGGGATGCTCTTAACAGCCTGTCTGTAGTGACAGGGGATGCTCTTAACAGCCTGTTGTGATTTTGTGTTTGATATGATTTGTAGTGACAGGGGATGCTCTTAACCTTATTGGGAGTTGCGAACTAGGTACCTGCATCTGAGACTTAGCCTTTTGCGAATTGTGTCGGTACTCGAACCGATGACCTGTGTCGTAGGATGCGGACTTGGAAGGTGATATTTTCCTTTGTCAATAGTAAGTCTCAAACAACGTACCGGTTCGATAGGATTTCGGAGTGCTTTGTTGTTTGGTAACCCGTAGCAGGGGAATTTGAAGAGGGTACCTCTGTTTGCGTAGTACTTAGTGGGAGATTTATTTTCATATTGGTGTGTGGAAGGGCCGGTGGTACTAACTGGTCTGGAAAGGGCCAGTGGTACCAAGGGGACCTCCCGGTCCTCTCTGAGATAAAAGCAATGATTGAACTGTCGTTTTCCTCTCTTCGGGACCTACGGGCGTAGTCGGTATTTCCGGGATGCCGGAAACGACGGAGGTGGGTTAGTGGTGGAGCGTTTTTGCGCATGGTGTGTTTTGGAGGGAGAAACCCCCTGAGGAGGATCACCTGGCGGTGATCGAAACCTGTCGGGGAGCCACTTTCTCGGAATTGACGATAATTCTCAATCTATTGCTCACGACCACAATTTGTTGCATGTGTATCATGTGATGATTTAAGTTTTGGATTTTTCATCCTTCCGTAACATATACCTTGCTGTCTTTTCTTTGGTTCAGCATTTATTTATTTCTTTATTTGCTGAGTCTTGCTGTCTGGCCCATTTTTGTTGGTTCCAGGTGTGTCACCTCAGACTTTCCCCTAATAGGTAGGACCTGCGTTAGCAGCAGGATGCCACCATGAGGAGGATTTGGGCCTGCATTAGGCCTTCGATCGGATTTTAGATCCGACGCTCTTGGATGCAGACCCTGGGCTGCCCAGCCAGGCCCAACACTATATCTAGTGAGAGGGCAACCCAGTTTGACAGATTTCAGTCGGGCAACATTGTGAGCATCACGCCGTTGGAGCAACATGCGACTCTGGAGTGTTGCGCTAGAGGTAGAGCTAGAGGATTAGGAGGTAGTAGGAGAGAGGAGGCTGGAGAGCCATAGCCGCTAGTGGAAGGACAACTTATCTGGGCGCCATAGCTTGGACTGCACTTCGGCGACCTGCATCAGAGAGTGCCATTCCTCCAGTCAGTGTGGGCAGGACTTCAGCAGCAACACGTGAGGGAGAGACAAAATAAATTTCTCTTCTTCTTTTTCTTCTCCTTCTTCCTACCTCCAAACCCCATAGTCACTCTTCTTCTTCTTCTTCTTCTTCTTCTTCTTCTTCATCTTCTTCTTCTTCTTCAGAGAGTAGAGAAGGTTACAGGCAGATCTATCAAGGGCTATGGGGCCCAGGATCTGATTCAACATTCTTGGAGCAGACATTGGTTGGACACTTGACAGGGAGAATTTTTTTTTTTCTTCACAGCAGTGTATTCGACTCTGGTCTACTCCCTTGCCTCCATCTTTGTCTTGCTCCTTTGTCTCCCATCATTTGTGGTATACCTCCCATGTGCGTGCTCAAAAGAGGGACCTTTTCTTTTGTGCATGCAGCCTCCCTTCTCTCTCACGTGTGTGATAATGATGGTATAAGTCGGGTCTGTCCATCGAGTCAGGTCGCATGTTTGAGTCTTCTGTTGTGCTACATTGTATCATTTTCTGATTCTATGGATACACATTGTCTCTCTGACGTTATCATGTATGTCATTGATATCATTGTGTATGTCTGAGTTCTTATCATCACCTGACTGATCCTTTTGCTCCTTTGCATTGCTTACCTTGTCTACGAGCATGCATCACCTTCTTTCTCCTCCCTACCATACTTGGTTCGGCGCTTGTTGCAAGTTGTGTCAAAGTTGGATTCTAGCAATACCAAGTGTCAAGCACACGAGATGTCACAAAGTACTCACACATAAATAATCATCCATAGAGAGGTTGCGTTCTGACATCATGATTGTCTTATGTTTGTCATGGTTTTCATTGTCATGCAGCTATCGACTTCATGCGGGGTTTCAAGCAACAGTTGCAGCTCACAATGACAGAGAAGACCTCACAAGGTTTCTTCATTTTAGTGATTTGCAAGAGAACATTGCGGAGCACAAACAAACACAAAGATACTGTTTGAACCGTCAGAGATTTGAAGAAGCCTACTTTCGTTGGAGGGTATCTTTGTTTCTTCAGAATTATGCGCAACATCTCATTCCACATATGAACTACGCAATGCCATATGATAACATTTTGGCATATGTAATATGTTCAATTCAACTATTCTCTTCTGACTAAAGTACTGTGTACTAACCAGTTATTGTTCGTCTAATATCACAAAAATTTTCAAAAGGTTCAGAGAGAGAGAGAAAGAGAGAGAGCCAAGCAGTTGGGAAGGCACCCCAGCCAACTGGGTGGTCAGTCCAGCCAACTGGGTAGCCATAGTCACAGCCAGATAGTTAGGGCACTAGGCGGGTAAACAGGTGGCTACCCAAACAGCTAGCCAGGTAGCTCTAGTCTAGACTCAATTTAATCTCATGTGCCTACTTAGGATCTATACCTTGATATTTGTGCTTAGTTTGATTGTTGTTTGCAAGTGCTTCGCTATACTACACTCATGTTGATTTCAGAGTTATGTAGCATACCATTTTGATTTGTGAACTCACTCAGCCAGATGGCCAGATTGGCTGCCTGGAAGCCAGGTAGTAGGCAGCCGGGTGGCCAAGGGCACAAGACGCTATGCAGGCAGGCAGGCAGGCACTCAAGAGGCCACGCAGGCAACTAAACAGCCAAGTTAGTTTGCTGTTTTTCATGGTTTTTTATTTTTTTCTAGTCTATAGACACAATCTGATAGCTTCCACTTATATCATATCATACTAGGATTGTACTACTGTAGATTGATGTTCGCAAGTACTTAGTTTGTTCTTTTTTATGCCTTTTTTCTAGTCTAGAGTCTGGGTGGGCACTGCCGCACTAATTTTCAATTGGAACCACACCAGATAGATATTTTGTTGCTTGAACTTATCTGATTTGCTGTTTTCCTCACTGTGCTCTAGTCTAGACTCCAGGTAGGCCATGCAGTCAGGCATGCAGCCACCTAGCGACCCACCCACCCACCAAACCACCAAGGCAGGCGGGCAAGCACGCTCCTAGACATGCAGGCAGGCAGGCAGGTAGGCAACCAAGGAGCCTTGCAGGCAAGCTGGCAGCCAGGGAGCCAGACAGGCAGAAAAGCAGGCAGGCAACCAATCAGGCAGACAGGCAGGCAGCGGCTGCAGCCAGCAAGCCAGGCAGCCAAACATGCAACCAGGTAGCGAGATTGGTTGCATGCAAGCCAGATAGTACGCATTTGAGTGGCCAGGGATACATGATGCCATGCAGGCAGCTAGCCAGGCAGGCAGGAGGCCACATAGACAACCAGGCAGCCAAGCAATCTTTTTCTAAGCAGCCAAGTTAGTTTTTAATTTTTCTAGTCTATAGACTCAATCTGATAACCTCGACTTATATCATACCATACTAGGACTGTAGGTTGATGTTTGCAAGTACTTAGTTTGTTGTTTCTCATGCCTTTTGTCTACTGTTGATGTTTGCAAGTACTTAGTTTGTTGTTTCTCATGCCTTTTGTCTACTGTAGAATCTAGGTGGGCACTAGTTTGCAGTTCAAGTTATGCTAGATAGATGTTTTGTTGTTTGAACTTGTATGATTTTCTGTTTTCCTCATTGTGTTCTAGTCTAGACTCTAGGTAGGCCACACACTCAAGCAGCCAGGCATGCAGCCACTCAGTGACCCACCCACCCATCCACCCAGGCAGCCATCAAGCCACCAAGGCAGGCGGGCAAGCACGCTCCCAGACGCGCAGGCAGGCAGGCAGGTAAGCAACCAAGGAGTCTGACAGGCAAGCTGGCAGCCAGAAAGCCAGGTAGGCAGACTGGTCGGCAAACAACCAAGCAGGCAAACAGGCAGACAGCCAGCAAGCTAGGCAGCCAGACATGCAGCCAGGTAGCCAGATTGGCAGCCTGCAAACCAGGTAGTAGGCAGTTGCGTCGCCAGAGACACATGATGCCATGGAGCCAACCAGGCAGCCAATCAGTTTTTTTCTAGGCAGCCAAGTTTTTTTTTAATTATTATTATTATTTTTTTTATTTTTTTTTCATTATTATTATTATTTTTAACGAAACCAATCATTTTCATTACTTTATATAAAAAGAGGTTGCACACCCCACATAAAGACCGGAGCTGGGAGCGTTACCCAGTGTTACGCTTTTGACGGAACCCCTTGGGAACCGAGTTAGACTTAGGCGTGATCCTATAAATGACCGGTCACCAATTCCTAATTGGAATCTTAAACCCTAAACCCTAGCCCCCTTTGCCCCTCCTACCCTTTTATCCTGCTTCATTGCTAGTTTCTCTTAACTTTCTTTAATCGTTTATTCTGCCTTCCCTTCCTTGCGACCCCCCTCCAACTGATGGGGCCCCTTAAATATACCTCCTCTTCTTTTTAAATTAATTTCTTCCCCTACCTGTATGAAAGTTCTAGACCCTACCTACCCTGGTTCCCTTAGTCCCTCTTCCGTAACTTTTTATGGTGCGTTTAGTTGACATGTCTCCTCAATGCAGGAACCCCGTGCTTCTTGACCTCGCTGTGTGTACGTCCCTGTTCCCCATTGAAAGAGAATCCTTGTTCCTTCTATCACTGTCACCCTACCTTGGCATAAGGTAATTTGCTCAAATCGTCTCTTGATTTCGTGGGCCTTCTCTATGTCATGTTGCATGTGTTGTTTGGTCTACTTCCACTCCGCTCGGATGTCCGTCTCCAGTAGGTTGAGAAGAATACTTCTTGCTTTGTTCCTGTGCATTGGTCGTTTTTCTATGGTGAGCTGGCATCTCCTCTGCCATATAGTCCACAAGGTGTACGGTCTGAGTAGTTGAAAGATCCTCTTTTCCCCTGTACCCTAGGAGCTCGGTAGGGCTTGGTAGGGTTATCTCGGTTAGTAGGTTGATCAGGCTGTCCGAGAATTGGTTGTTGGAGACTTATGTAGAAGCAAATCTATCAATCAATCATGCAGAGCAAAGGGGGAAGTATACTTATGGAAGGTAGTGAAAGTATTCATGTTATGATCAATTTGCACCGTCTCATTGCGTTGTCTTGGATCGTGAACTGACCAAGATAATAGCTAACACCTTATTCTGTAATGTGTTTTCTCTTTTTTGAAATAGGTACAAGATACATTTTGGTATCATTTGCTTGAAGGAGCATTAAACCACACAGAGTACTGTGACGATGAACTGTGCGGGAGGTACTGTCAAGTTGACGGTCATTTCAAGGTGTGCAGGTCAAGGTGTGCAAATAATGACGTGGACCGTTACCAGATAGCCATTGGCGCTGTTGTGAAAGGTTGTCCGAAAACTCCAGTACCACTGGCAAGGCGTAGATGGTGTTTAGACCATCTCCCTGAATCTGGCAGTGAAGAAGAGCTCGAAGAAAGCATTGAAGAATATGTCACAATGTTAGATATCAAGGAGCCCATTGCATGTCGCACCCACTTTCAAACATGGATACGCATGAGCAATGCAGAGTACATCATTGAATCTCGGCTATTCAGCGAGGCAAGTACACGTATTAACAATGACCTGTCCTGGAGGCATCAAAAATTTTCCCGCACCTTTGTTTCCACGTAATGTGTAGCCATTGGTTGATTATAGAACTGATTCTTTTCATGCCATGATAGAAAAGTTGAGAAGTGACTCATTGTTATGTTCCTTTCTTGGTTGCAGGAAGTCTTTTACCTTGTTAAATGGAAAGATCAACCTTATGCAAAGTCGATCTGGTGTCATCATAATGATTTCATTAGAAAGCAGGGAGCGAAAGTGTTAAAGGACTTCCTTGACAAACAATAGTCAATTGACTTCTATCAAGGAGCACAACTACCTGATGATCGTCTTGAACTTGAAGAGCAAAGGACCTCATGTACTCCGCGACGGTTTGATGAGAAGAAGCGAAACACATGCGGAACTGTTCATTTGCTTTTGGTCCTGTGGTTTCATGTTTCCGCCAATGGAAATGGTCTTACAGAGTCTTGTACACAAGTAAGTCAAACAGTTGCTTCATTACCTCTACAGTCAACACATTGAGTTTTTTCTTTTTTTCCTACTTTCACACAAAATGAAAAGATGCACATGTCGAACAGTTTTGCATGAAACATGATTGAAATTTACGAACTTTATTGTTCTTCGTGAAATGTTTTTGTAGGTATATCACTATTTGTTAACTCTGTTTGCAAACCACCCTTTCCCTGAGTTCATTGGCTATGATGACATGTGTCATCTCCTTTGGTTCGCTCTCAATGCGAAACGGCAGAATGCTACGACAAAGATAAGAGAGTTCACAAATAGAGAAAACATACATCATGTTGGTAAGTACGATGAACAAATCGCTGTTCCTATACGGATAATTTTTTTCGTTGTTTTCCTGTTAGAATTTTTTGAAGATTGTATGACTTCCAATTGTGTTGGAACATCCATAGCTCATTCAAGCATACCACACATGAGCATCAGGACCAGAACTGTCCTATCTGGTGCTATCAGAGGTATAATAAGTAGATCAACATTCGAACTGAGCGGAATAATTAGATGGCTCAACATTCAAACTGAACCACTTTCCACTACACCCAATGCCATATATAGTTGGCCCAGTCCTCATTCTGCGCTCTATGCATCCAAACTGCTAGTTGTGGAGGTGCAACAGTATTGCTAGAGTATAGTAGAGGAGATGGCAGCATAGAAGAGTGGAAGCCATTTGGTGCTATGCAAGGAGAGACTCAGTTTACAGGGTTACTTGTGCCGACATAACTGCAGGTTAGTTATAAGGCCTAGGCTTACTTGTGGACAATATAACTGCAGCTTGGTCGTCGGGCCATATCACAGAGAGAGGGAGAGAGAGAGAGAGAGAGAGAGAGAGAAAGGACAAAAAAAAAAAACAGAAAAGTAAGAGAGACAGACAATCATACAGACAGACGAACAGAGAGGAGAGTTGAGAGTTCTTAAGCAACCCCGTCTGCGAGCCTCACCTCTGCAATAATTTAGGTAGGATGTCCTGAGCAGAGATATGATATTCAAATGTTATTCTTTAACTCATTTACTTCTTTGTTCTTGATTGTTTTCTTGAAGCAGTTGATTTTTTCCACTATATGAATCATGTGGGACATTGGTGCCGCAATAATGTAAGCCCAGAGGTCTACGAAGAGCTGAAGTCGGCAAACATGTCAGTTTGCGAACGACGATTCAAATGGTTTTCAAGTTATAAGAGGTCATTGAGGTATGTAACTACAACTTATTCTGGTCTTTCCATTTATGCTAGATTTGGTTGTACTTGCGATTCTCGATGTCATTCCCAAAATGTTCTGAATCCTAGATTACATTAGAGGATTAGTTGTACTTGTGATTCTCTATGTCATTCCCACCAATGTTCTGAATCCTAGATTACATCTCCGATCACCTCTTTCATTTGATTTTTTTTTATATATTTTTTTTCGGTTTTCAATTCGTTCCTTTTTTTTAATGTGAGTTGTTGCATTAGTTTTTGTGTTTATGGTTGCCAAATTCGGTCACTTACTTTCACTTGCATCTCCCATTCGCCAGGAGAATTCATGGTTCACATCTTTTGTGCACCTTTCATTTCCCTCTTGTGCTCCTTTTGGAGTCTGATTGTTAGACATATCATGTGCTGGGTTTTTAACTTTCACATACAATGAGAAGCGAAACACCCTGGGGACCCCTCTGTCCTGTTTGCATTCGCTCCTCCCATACTGCAGGTCCACTAGTCTAGGTTTTTCCGTTGTTTGATAATCACCGATACTCTTCTTATGCAGATGGAGCTGAGATGGCCCTTCTTGTTTTATTTTCATTTTCAAATTTGGTAAAGAATTTGGAGATGACCCTGAGGCAAAAATTGTTCAGTTTATTTTTCCGCATAACATAGTCATTTTCCGAAAATTTTAGATTTTTTTTTTCTCTTTTCGAGGGGGACCCTCCTTGACCCTTGCACGGCCGGGCCGTCCTAGAAAAGAAGGTGCCCCAGGCGGCCCAACTGGCAGCCTAGGTAATATTCAGACTCATCAGAATTTAAATTTTCATAATTTCTCTAAAAAAAATTTTTTCTAGAGTTCGTTGTCGGTTTCAGTTTTCTTGGGTCAATTCGGATGTGTCCTTTCGTTCTCTGTTCAGAGCACTTGTGTCACTTGATCTAGCCCCTGCTTTGTCCTATATGTGGATAGTTTTCATATGAGTTTTAAAGTTTTTCGATTGTTTTTTTATGTTGATGAATTTAAATACTCATAAGTTTTCATTCTTTTGCACTAATTATATGCGAATCATCATTTTCGATATCTCTTTTTACAGGTACATGAACAAAGTGAGGTTTAACTTCATTTTGTTGATTATTTGTCAAATTGATCATGAGAAGAAGACGGCAATGGACGCTTAGAATATTATCAAAAGAGTTTTTCGATACAAACGGAGGAAACTGCAGTGAAAAAGGAGTGACAAGATCAATCGATGCGGCCCGTGCCCACCACAATATTTTATTTTACAACTAACCTATTGTTCATCTTCTTGAAGCTGATGGCTTCATCTCCATCTTGGTGCCCATGCTCGTGCGGTCGTGTCTCAGTCCCAGTGTGGCTGATCATCCGAAAAGACCAGCTAAGCATCATCGGCTTGGTCAGCCTTTACCTAACCAACTACCTAATACTACGCGGGTTCATCAAACAGCGCTGAAAGCTTTGACTATCACGAGTAAATTGACTATCTAGACTGTTTGGGATTTTTCCCAAACTGTTTGTACTAGAAATATTTTGGCACCAGTGTAAGTTCTTAGAAAAGTGGATTCAAGAGAGAGAGAGAGATACAGACACACAGATATACACATAGAGAGAGAGAGAGAGCAGGATGCACATCAACATTCGATCATGAGGGAAGCTCGGGAGGGGATTGGTATGTGCAGGAGCTGCGTATAAGTTGTTTAAAATTTGAGGGATGGTACTTCATTAACACTCTAGAAGTAATATACTTGTATGCAGGTACTGACTGCATTGATAGATGAGTAGAGATTATTGATCAGCATCCACTCTGTCCTCTCTTACTCCCGTGAATCTTTACTCCTACACTAGATCACAGTGGGGATGTTCTCTATCAATGCCCCATTTTTGCAGTTCGGCATAACCCTTTCGTTTCATATAGTTTTATATCTACTGTTTCAGGCACTATATGGCAGTTTAGGCCCATCTTCCTTAATCAAGTTTTCCTTATATATATATATATATATATATATATATATATACACACACACACACACACACAGAGTCGCACTTAGGGTAAATCATTTAAGAACTTCATTTTCTTGAATCAAATTGTGTTTCCCCAGCCTTCTTATTTTTTAAAATTTATAATTTTTTTAATTCAATAAAAATTATCCTAAATTTTTGTATCCAGTTTTTATTCAAATTAATTTAATACCTAGGCTACCATAGTGGCTCGAGACCACTTGCCCGGCCAAGTCAAATATGTTTTAACTTTATTTTGTATTTACAATTCGGTGAAGAATTTTGATGTGACCCTGAGGCAAAATCTGTCCAGTTTATTTTTCTGCATAACATAGTTGTTTTTCAGATTTTTTTTTTTTTTTTTTTTTTGCTGGGACCCTCTTTGGCCCTTGCACGGCTGGGCTCGCCATGTGTCCACCATAACATCGCCTGCTTTCACCATGCTCGCTGTCACCACGCTTGCAGCACTTTCTAACGCACTTCGAAGTTCGAATGTCGGGCCTGCTTGCTTGCCGCGTTGGGGCAGTGTGTGTGTATGCCGCTGATTTTGGCGGTGGTAACCCTAAGTGCTTAGTTTTTTTTTTTTTTTTTTTTTTTAAGTTCATGAACTTCAGGGTCTCTCCCTTTCTCTCTCCCTCTGTCTCTCTCTCTCTCTCTCTCTCTCTCTCTCTCTCTCTCTCTCTCTTCCACACACACACACACACACACATAGAAGAAGAACAAGAACTTAGGTCCTCATGCAATGGCACACTGGTGCTCACGATGGCGCACGATCTTGTTGCAACCACATGAAGGCTATGGCGCACGGCAGGGCAGAAGCACGAGCAGGGGCGCGGGAGCAGCTTGACATTCAGCTTGGGCGAAGTGGCGGCAGCAAACTCAAGCAATGTGGCACATGTAGTGGGGTAGAGAACTAATGGGGCAAGCTCCAGTACACAACATTCTACATGCCACATGCACCTTTCCATGAACTCAGGCAAAGTGCATGTAGAGTGATGTGTGGTGGGGCAAGGTCGCTGAGCAGATCGGGCCTGGGCCAGTAATTCCCCGCCCCTATGAAACCGTTTGAGCGCACTTAAGCGCACGCTCAAAAGCGCTCAATTCCGTTTCTTGCGCGCACACTCGCCAAAAAATGAGTGCGCGCGCCTAGTGGGGATGTGCATGTGGAGGGGAACACGTGGGAGGGTGTTGCACAAAAAAAACAAAAATTGGGGGGGGGGGGGGGGACTCTCTCTCTCTCTCAGTGGCTCCCTCTCTCTTTATATATATAATTGATATATATATGTGTGTGTGTATGCGTGTGCGTATGCTTGTATGTGTGTATGTGTGACAGGCGGAGGGGGGGGGTGTCAGTGTATGTGTATGTCTTCTTTTTTCTGGTTTTTGTTTTTTTTTAATTAAAAAAAAAAGTACATATGAACTTTAAGCAAAACAATAGAAAATATGGGCTTCTAGATCTTCAAAAGAACTACAACCCTATATTTTTTATTTTGTTTTTCGTTTAGGTTTTTTCCCACGGAAAAATCTCTGTAAGAAAATAAGAAAAACTTACTCATTTTTTATTTTAGTTTTAAAATTGCTGGAAATTTTCAAATTAACCTTGAGGCAAAAGTTGTTCAGTTTATTTTTCTGCATAACATTGTTTTTTTTTTTTGGAAATTTATGAATTTTTAATATTTTTTGGGGGCTAGGATCATCCCTGGTCCTTGCACAGCCCGACCGCCCGGGAAAATAAGGTGAGGTTATAGATCTCAAAAAAATCTACAACCGTTTTTTTTTTTTTTTTTTTTTTTGCCCCAGGAAAAAACATTCCCGCGCCGGTCAAACCCCACTTAAGCGTCTTTGAGCACGGGATTGAGTTAAGCTCAAAACTTTCAGCTCCAACCCCACGCTCAATTAGCGCGCTGTAACACAGCCCCGCCCTCAACATTTCAAAAGTGCGGGCAATTTAGGTCGCCGATCTCTCGAGATCGGGGGTTCAGATCACCCGCCTACAGGACCCGGTTTTTATTTTTTTTTTGTTTCGCTTCCCTACTCTAGCGAAGGGGGACCCCCTTGTGGCATCAGAATCACGGTAACCCCCCCCAATGACAATGTGCTGGGATCCACCAGGCGAAAATGGGGTCGGTTGACCGACCGGTCCCACCAGCCTGATTCCAGTTGGAGGGAGGAGCCCCGGTCGGACCGAAAGTACAGCCCTGATAAAATCCCAAAATACCGAAGTGTGATTTTGATAACGAAATCCCAAATGCACCTGCGGATAAAAGTTCAAAATACGACTAAAATTTTCAAGTACAATTTTGGTAAATAAATCCCGAATGCAATGTTGATATAACTTCAAGTACAACTAAGTAACATCCCGAAATCCCGAAGTGCGATTTCGGTAACGAAATCCCGAACGCACGTGTGAATATCACTTTGAAAAACGCTTGAGTAAAATCATGAAATCCTTAAGTGCAATTTCGGTAGCGAAATCTTGCACGCACGTGCGGATATAACTTAAAAAAACGCCTAAGTAAGATCCCGAAATCCGGAAGTTAGATTTCGGTAGCGAAATCTTGAACGCAGTGCGGATATAACTTTGAAAAACGGCTATGTAAAATCCCAAAATCTCGAAGTGCAATTTCGGTAGCGAAATCCCGAATACACGTGCGGATATAACTTTGAAAAACGGCTAAATAAAATCATGAAATCCCGAAGTGCGATTTTGGTAGCTAAATCCCAAACGAATGTGCGGATATAACTCCGAAAAATGACTCAGTAAAATCCCTAAGTCCTGAAGTGCGATTTCGATAGCGAAATCCCGAATGCACTTCGGAAAACAACTAAGTAAAATCCCGGAAATGCCGAAGAGCGAAATTCGGGTCGTGCGTTCGGGAGGCAACCACTCCCCCACCAATCAATCAATCACGAAATCCCCTCAGTAAAATCCTGAAATCCTGAAGTGTGATTTCCTTAACGAAATTCTGAACGCACGTGCGGATATAACTTCAAGAAACGGCCTAGTAAAATCCCGAAATCCCGAAGAGGGATTTCGGTGAAGAAATCCCAAACGCACGTGTCGATACAACTTTGAGAAACGACTAACTAAAATCGAGAAATCCCAAAGTGCGATTTAGGTAACGAAATCCCGAACGTGCGTGAGAAAATAAGTTCGAAATCCCGAAGTGCGATTTCAGTGACGAGATCCCAGACGCACGTACGGATATAACTTCGAGAAACGACTAAGTTAAATCCGCAAATCCCGAAGTATGATTTTGGTAACAAAATCCTGAACGCACGTGCGGATATAACTTCGAAAAACGGCTAAGTTAAATCCCGAAATCCCGAAGTGGGATTTCAGACGAAATTTCGAACGCATGTTTGATTATAACTTCGAAAAACGGCTAAGTAAAATCCCGAAATCCCAAAGTTTACCGAAATCCGAAAGTGGGATTTCGGTAACGAAATCCCGAACGCACGAGCGCATATTACTTCGAGAAATGGCTAAGTAAAATCTTGAAATCCCGAAGTGCGTTTTCTTGAAGTTATATTCAAACGCACGTGCGGATATAACTTCGAAAAATGGATAAGTAAAATCCCGAAGTATGATTTCGGTAACGAAATCCCGAACGCACGTGCGGATATAACTTTGAAAAACGACTTAACTTAAATCACGAAATCCGGAAGTGCGATTTCAATAACATAATCCCGAACGCATGTGCGGATATAACTTCGAAAAACGGCTAAGTGAAATCACTAATTGCAATTTCAGTGACGAAATCTCGAACGAACATGCGGATATAACTTCGAAAAACGACGAAGTAAAATCTCGAAATCCCGAAGTGCGATTTCAGTAGCAAAATCCCGAACGCAAGTGCGGGTGTAATTTCGAAAAAGGTCTAAGTAAAATGTCGAAATCCCAAAGTATGATTTCGGTAACGAAATTCAGAACGCACAAGTGAATACAACTTCGAAAAACGACTAAGTTAAATCCTGAAATGCCGAAGTGCGATTTCAATAACGAAATCCCGAGCATGTGTGGATATAACTTCAAAAAACGGCGAAGTAAAATCTCAAAATCCCGAAGTGGGATTTCGGTAACGATATCCCGACCGCATGTGTGGATATAACTTCGAAAAACGGCGAAGTAAAATCCCAAAATCCCGAAGTGGGAT
Organism: Chara braunii; assembly: GCA_003427395.1. NCBI lineage: Eukaryota > Viridiplantae > Streptophyta > Charophyceae > Charales > Characeae > Chara > Chara braunii. The sequence continues at coordinate 3,053,616 of BFEA01000112.1, read as the reverse complement.
TTCGGTAACGATATCCCGAACGCATGTGCGGATATTACTTCGAGAAACGACTAAGTAAAATATTGAAATCCCGAAAAGCGATTTCTTAAAGTTATATCCAAAAGTACGAGAAAAAACGGCTAAGTAAAATCCCGAAATCCCGAAATCCCGAAATATGATTTCGGTAACGAAATCTCGAACGCACGTACGGATATAACTTCGAAAAATGGCTAACTTAAATCTCGAAATCCCGAAGTGCGATTTCAGTAACGAAATCCGAACGAATGTGTGGATATAAGTTCGAAAAACGGCGAAGTAAAATCCCGAAATCCCAAAGTGAGATTTTGGTAACGATATCCAAAATACACGTGTAGATATTACTTCGAGAAAGGACTAAGTAAAATCTTGAAATCCTGAAAAACGATTTCTTGAAGTTATATCCAAACGCATGAGAAACGGCTAAGTAAAATCCCCAAGTCTGATTTCGGTAATGAAATCCCGAACGCACGTGCGGATATAACTTCGAAAAACGACTAACTCAAATCCCGAAATCCCGAAGTGCGATTTCAGTAACGAATTTCTGAACACATGTGCGGAAATAACTTCGAAAAATGGCTAAGCCAAATCACTAATTGCGATTTCGGTGACGAAATCCGGAATGAACATGCGGATATAACTTTGAAAACGGCTAAGTAAAATCCCGAAATCTCGAAGTGAAATTTCAGTAGCGAACTCCCGAACACATGTGCGGATTCGGTGTTTCGTTACCGAACACATGTTAAACTACAATTTTGACAAATCACTAAGTTATAGCCTCAACCATAAGTTTTTTATGGTTGTCCATCACTTGAATGTTTTTTTCCGGTCTTAAGAACACGAATTCGTAAATATGGATTCCATCTTCACCAACACAAAGCACTAATTCGGGTTTATAAACCATGAATTCACGAACGTTTCGCTAACAGGCTTCGTTGTTCAATTCAGCGAATTTTCGAGGTCCATTAACCATGAGTGAGCATTTCATGAAGAATTGGACATTGTTTATAAGTTGAATGGTCTGGTTGCTTTGTTTCTTTTGAGGGCTTGACTGCTTGATTTAGGTGAGGCCAAACATTGTTTCGAAGATGAATGACTTTGTTGCCTTATTTTAATTGAGATTTTATGAAATGAAGTTTGTCATTGTTTCTAAGTTGAATGACTTAACTTTCTTGTTTTTCTTTGTGTGTTTTTGACAAGCGTTGATGATTATGTTTAACTCGAAGGAGTGGACTTTTTGTTTTATTACGGGGGATACTCGAATGAAAGATTAAACATTGTTTATAAGCTGAATGGTTTATCTTAAAGTCACACACTTAGTTGGTAATCAAATGTAATTGGTCTAATTATGAACCATATCAATAAAAAAGTATGGATTAAAAATATAACTGAGGGTAATCTGGGCAGACTCAACATTGTTTCTACGTTGAATGGTCCAATCTTATGCCCATATCAAAGATAAAGGCATGAAGTTACTTAAACTTGCATATTAAAAGGTTCAGGGCCGACTAGACACTGTTTATAAGCTAAATAGTCTAGTCGCGTGCCAAGAGACGAGAGAAGTTGTTGTGCAAATAATTTTGTGCAAAGCTAAAGAAGGCTAGACATTGCTTATAAGTTGGATGATCTAACTCTATACCATTTGTAAAAGGGTTTACGGGTCAATTGTTTGAATGACTAATGAACTACTTTATCTATAAAAAACAAATTTGGATAAACTGTGAGAGTACTTACTTTGGTTGTATTTGCATGCTTATGAGTTGGTTTGAGTTTATCTTCGATGGGTAGTTGCTTTAGATGCTCGTCATGTGCTGGAGCGATAGGAGAGTAATCTTTGGTAACTTGGGATGAAGATAGCATTGACCCACTGAGAATCAAACTTAGTGTTAGTCAACAAGGTTATGCATTGCGGAGTAACTCTTGGTATAATTATCAACTGAAGTCAGAAGTTAGTCCCAAGTATAGTGTGTCTCTTGTCTTTGTATATAGGGTTGTATAAATTTTGAAAATTCACTTCTGCTAGGGGAAGTGGTGCCAAAATTTTTACAAACCCAAGGAGTTGGTCAAAATTTTATCTTTGCAAAATCAAGTTGACTCCTTATCTGACTTAGTTGAAATTTGGAGCCTACCCTTCTGAGGGAAGTGCTACCAATTTTTTTTATGTTTGTAACTGCTTTAACGACTAAAAACATGTTTCTTTTTATCCCCTTTCTTCTTCACTTGTTAATCTGACAACCTGACAGGGGACCTGAAACGCTCTTACTGAGAGCATACTCACATCAGTGTTAAGAATAATGTATCCAACCGCTATTACGGCCAAACCTTTGTTCCATTCCCCCCCCCCCCCCCTCCCCCTCATGTGATTGTAAGCCCCAAGACGATGGCAGGGTGCCCAAAATAAACTTTAAATGAAAACATCCGCGCTTCAGGCTCAGCCCGAGTTCAAGGCTCCAACGAAGGGAACATTTAGGGGCTGCACCCAACCTACAGGTGGGCTATACCCGCCAGGACAGACCCTCTCCTATGGGCGAGTTATTGTGTCTCCCTCTGGTCCCCTCTGCTCAATGTCGCTCGGGGAAACCAATGGTTTATCTCTAGGTGGCGGGCACCAAGCTTGCCAAGGAAGGTACATGACGCCAAAGGAATTGAACCCAGGACCTTGTGAATGTCACTTGCGCGCCTTACCAATTGCACTAGGCTGCATACACGGCGTTTTTGCAACGACATAGAAAGATTTATAAGATGGTGTTTATTTTTTGTAATAAACAAAGGCGAAAACGAAAAAAAAAAAAAAAAAATTGTGGTGCGCCCTCCAGGAGGAGGAGAGGGGAACGCAGCAACCGGCGCCAAGCGCTCTGCCCTAGCGGTACCGGTCCGACGGTTGCCCAAGACGCTACCAACAAGATAGCGCATCGGGAATTCTGACATTCACCTGCGAGGCGGGTTGAACAACTATGGTGACGAACTACGTTCTCTGCCTTAGTTGCTTTGTCGTACGATCGATCCCAATGCCCTCCAATAAGACTTGGAGGTAATTGAGGAGTTAGAGTGAGAGAATAGGAAGAGGGACAAAAATTTGGAGGTCGGGACTCGACCTCAATTCAATATCCAGAGCACCATGGAAGATGTCGAAGATGTAGGAGAAAATCAGACGAACGCACGATCTCCACCTGCTGCGTCTCCAAAACATCGTGACTTTTGGGAAGATGAGGAACGCATCAGGTCTCTCTTGGAGATGTGCTTTAATGATGGAGTGTACCCTACCGACCTCGACCCAGGCGAAATGTTAGTTCAAGGACAGAAAGTGAAAGTCAAATTGAATAAATCAGAGGACGAAATCAAGATTAAGTGGCTTCAACAGAAAAATTGTGGCAAATTTTTGGGCTTGATGAACATATGTGGACACCATATTTCAACCATTGGAACTGTGTTTATAAACTGTTTGGCGGGGGGGGGGTCATGTGTTCTACCAAAAGTCAAGGAAACCAACGCTGATCAAATATTGGAAAAACAGAAACTGGTGTGTTCATTTGTTGGTCCAACTGTTGAAATGATGTTGGTTCAACTGTTGAACAATTGTTGAAAACTTGTTGAAAAGTTATTGAAGAGTTGTTGAGAGCTTGTTGAAACGTGTTGAAAACATGTTGAAAACATGTTGAAAACTTGTTGAACTGTATTGAAAGTTTGTTGAAACGTGCTGAAAACGTTTCACCTTTCGTGTATGGTCCGCGTTATGTATGGGGGAAAAAATTCGTTTCGCAGTGCTCATGTCGTGCGTTTTCGCGGTTTGTTCCCGTCCTTTTCTCCTGCTGGACGATTCGCTATGCAATTTTGCAAATGTCATGTGTTGGTTTTTTTGGCGGACCTCGCATGCAACAAAAACAATGACTGAAATGAGAGAGAGAGAGAGAGAGAGAGAGAGAGAGAGAGAGAGAGAGAGAGAGAGAGAGAGAGGTTCACTATTGCATGACACGAAATCACCCACATGGCTGTGTTTGAGAGAAAGTGTCACGCAGTAGTGAACGGTTGTTTTTTGTTGGTGCCAGATGGCGGTATTTCATTCTGGTGATATCTGTGTAAGGGAACGTCGATTATATGCTGAGCTGCCAGACTAGAAGCTCGGTTCACTACTTTAGGCAAAAAAAATACCGATATGGCTGTGTTTGAGAGAGAGTGGCACGCAATAGCCAACCTTCCTTTTGAGTCCGCAGGATTGCTGTTGCTTCATTCTATATGTGGCCACACGTGTGGAAGCCTCATTTAAATCGTGACCTTCCCTGTAACAAACACGGTTCACCACTGCGTGACACAATTCTAGCAACATGTGAGCATGAGAGAGATAGTGGCATGCACAACCCAACCTTGCATTGAGCACAACCACGTTTGCTGTTTTTTTTTCATAACATAGTCGCTCAAGGACCAAATACACAAAGATGACCATTAGAAGGCATTGTACATTTGTGTGTCATAAATAACAGACCATGTCTTGTTAAGTGACTGTTCGAAGCACACAGTTCA
>BFEA01000112.1:3003632-3014266 GCA_003427395.1 Chara braunii | reverse complement strand
ATACAACCATATCCTCACAAATTGGCACGAACTGGGAACCGGGCCCAGCGTCCCATAACGAGTACATTCAGAAAACATGTCAGTGAAAATGAGGCTAGGAACCTACGAGAAAAATCCAATTGGCCTAAGAATGGAAATTGAAAATTGAGATACCGGGGCCATCACCCGGCTTTGACTCGGAGGGTTAAAGCTACTTCAGACATGTCTATGACAAGTTCATGATTCATAAACGACTCAGAAGAACGCCCATCAATCCATTTTTCCTCCCTCCGGCAAGACTGACTGCAGCGGAGCCACCATCTCTGCTGCTGCTATGCCATACTCCCATCCGACCAGCTAGCCCCCTCACTGGTAGGACGCATGATAACCCACCATCTTCTCCCACTCTCCTTATTCTCTTTTTGTGTCATTACCGTTTTTTTACAGGATTAGGCAAAATTCAGAAACGGACTCAGAAAAAACCCTTTCAATCCTCTTTACCTCCCTCCGGCAAGACTTACTGCAGCGGAGCCACCATCTCCACTGCTGCTGTACCCTATTTTCATCCTACAAGCTAACCCCCTCACTAATAGGACGTTGGATATCCAACCATCTATTTATCCCACTCACCCCTTTCTGAGAAGTTCAAGACAATTTCTTTTCTTTTCTTTAGAAATTACTGCGACAAACGAGACAAGATTCAGAAAAACGACTCAGGGACCCACCATCAGTCCTCTTTACCACACTCCGGCAAGACTTACTGCAGCAAGGCCACCATCCCCGCTGCTGCTATGCCCTATTTCCGTCCTACCAGCTAGCCCCTTCACTAGTAGGATGCGTGATATCTTTCTCTCACTCACCTCAAACCCCTTCTTGCAGTACCAAGGCCATTACCCGGCTTTGGCCGGAACCCTCTGAGAGAACTTACAGTAATTCGGGAGGTATGGGAATAGACTGCAGAGGTCCTACTAGTGCCCCAAGACCCACAAAATCCCTAACAAAACCTTCCAAAGTTCTCCAACACTATCTTACTCCCTGCCGAGCTCTTCCAGGCCTCACACCCCCTCATCCTGCTGGGTTACAGGGCAACAAAACTCACCCCAGCTCCGGTCAGCGTCGTCCCAGCAGCAACCCTTGATTGTCCCGTGGAGTGTCCACCCCAAAGCACTCCCAGATCTCTATACCAGGCCTCATGCTCCTGCATCAGCAGGTTACAGGGCAACACCCCAGCACCGACCATCGTCGTTCTGGCATCGAACAGCCGCAGGTCCCCGAGTATAACAGCCTCAAAACTACCTAAAAAAGAGATTATCAGGAATCCCCAGAATCCAGAAGACATTTTTAGGACCAAACAGCCATCCGCGTACGGCCCACCCGCCTTTTTTAGGAACAGATTAAGTTCTAAGAAATTCTTAGAATTAAGCAACTGCCTATGACCGTATTCAAAAAATATTCAGAAAGCAAAATAAAAAGGATACGAGGGCAAACGATCAGGAAAGACTAGGACCTGCTACGCAAAAGAAGGGGAGGTGGAGGCCGTCAGTCCTCGTACAAAAACACGGCAGATCTCAAACCCCCTCGCGCTAGGGTGACAGGACGCCACCGCTACCCCATAAAAGATCCACCTTGTTCTCACGGAAAGAAGCGTCTTCCACCCTCAACTACTCCTCAAAAGTCATAAAGCCCCACAGTTACAGGGGAACCCCTCCGGCAATGACTTCGTCGAACCCACTGGTTATGCCACACAAAACAGGCATAACTCCCCAGGCCTCAAGCTCCTGCCCAGGTTACAGAGCCTCAACTCTAGCACCGGCTTGAGTCGTCCCAGCAGAATTCTCCTGACCTACCAGCCAACACCAACCATCCAACTATATAGCAGATCCGGTTCACCCTAAGCCGATGCACCATCCTCAACTCCCCCATCTATACAACCAGCCAACACCAACCATCCAACTACATAGCAGATCCGGTCCACCCTAAGCCGATGCACCATCCTCAACTCCCTATACAAAAAACGAGAAAGAAGAGATCAAGATACAATCATTTGAGAAAACCAAACAGGATCGAAGTTTACCATAGCAGTAATCAAGACTTTGAAGACTTAGGTTTGCGGACATAGGATTTGTCAATATTAAAAAAAATTGCTTGAAAAATCAATCAGAATTAAACTGTGATTGAAGATAAAATCCGATAGGAATTGATTATCCAAATTGGAATGACGAAATTTACGAAGGATCGTACGAAATTTAGGATTAGATATCCATGAAGGATTTTTGAATCAGGATCCCAAACCGTGGTTTGAGAAACGTTAGCAAAGTTGTATGGCACAAAAAATTAAGGAAGGAAAATTGTAAAAAAAACGAATCAAGTTGTATGGGCACCTCCATACGGACTATGCATGCTCCCTCCATCCCCAACATGCTGTCCCCCCGGAGCGACGCCTCAAGCGAGATCCCAAAAGACCCAACAAATGGGTTACAGCGGTACCGGGTCACGAAGGGTGGGTATTCCACGCAGATACTAACCAGGTAGGCCAACTGACAGGATGGATATGGGAAGGGAGAAGTGATTTTCATAAATCCCCCCGTCCTCCGCAGGATTGGCTCCCTCCCCCAACTCAGCCTGTTCACACTGACAAGGCCTCAGTCTCTGATCCAAAGGGTGCAAAATCACAAGCCTCTTGGTCCAAAAAGAAGATGCCTCTTGAATCCAAGGACGCTGGTACACAGGAGTTGAACAACTCTCCAGGGGGAAAGGATCTGAGAATCAACGAACAGGCTTCCTCCTCTCGCAGTGGGACAGATCGAACACTAGGACCGAGGGCAGCGGATTATATTCAAAAGGAGGTCACTGAATGGAGGGTGGTGAAAAAGAAAAGCAGTGCTCAGAAATATGCTAGTATAGATAATGAAAATTCGAAGGAGTCTGAAGTTAATATGCAAAGGAAACAGATAAATGAATCTGTAATTCCCGATTTGGACTTTGTCCCAATGGATATTGACCCCCTCAACATAGCATTTGGGAATGAATCAATGAATATTGAAATCATCCAGTCCTGTGCACCACCGCCAGTAGTAATTCAGAATGTACGGCCCAATTCCGATTTAGTAGTTGATATTAGGGCCAAGATCTTGCCGATTGCTGATTGGTTGTTGTACAACCTCAAATCTCAACACCCGATTTTGGATACATCCCACTGGCCGTATGTTTTGGAAAGCTTAATTTCGATGTTGGAAAGCAACAAAAGTTTGGTTACTTTTTTATAACAGGATTCTCCGCAGGAATTTTCATGGGAGGATATCTGTTCTAAGTTATTAGTGATTGTCTCTGCTCGTTTTAGCTGTGAGAGTATCCAAGAGAATAATTTATTGCTGGAGGAGAAGGAGAGAGAGCAACAGCGGAGTTTGAATGGAGGGGTAGTACAACAAATGCAACCACACGAGTCAGTGACAGCTGTACAGCAGGAGTTACTTTCAGTGAACAATAGGAAAGCAGAGACAAACGGGATATTAGATGACCCGGGTCTTCACCAGGAAACCCCTTCTACGACCCAGAGTTCTGCTGTGTCCCCCTCTTCTTCTCAGAGTTCCGCTGTATCTAATTTTGATCACACGACAATAACAACTGAGCTGCCCGAACCGGGTTACTGTCGAATAGTCGGTTCTCAGCTTCCTCATGAGGAACAGCAGAGCCACCCTCCTCTGCATTTTTCTGGATTAAATGACCAATCAAAGTTTCAGATAATTATTTCGGGAATAACTGGGGAAAAAAAATATTTACAAATCCAATCCGCCAAACCCAGTGTTCCTTGTAGGCATAGCCAAGGGTTGATTGAATGGGATCTTGGGTCTGGGGATTCTCAAGTAGGCCATTCTGTTGTAACGATCTCCGGTGGCCAATCTTTTGTTCCTAATGATAAGGAAGAAGCCTCTGCAGATTGTACCCCTCAAAATCCGCAGTTCGCTAAGCCAGCCGCTACCTCCCACAGGGAGGATAGTACCACTACTTCTCAGATCCCGTTGATTGCCAAGCTTCAAAAGGAGGATGCATGTTCCCAGGTAGTTGATCTCACAGAGAACCTCCCCAATCTCTCCTCTCAAAAAGTACATACAGGAGGAGACGATGTAGAAACATCCTTTATTTTGGCCCAGCCTTTGACAATATCACCAGACGCAGAGCTCACAACGAGAAGACGAAAATTGAAACACAGACTGGCGAAAGGACAAGACTGCCTATCTCCGGTAAATATAGGTGTAGCTTTTGTGTCAGTCAGATGCAAGGAAGGTGTGTGGGAAGTGGGCCTGTCAATTCCAAACAATGCGGTTTACGGAGAGGTCACAGTACTTGGGACATCCTTCCCACCCCTCTCGCTTTTTGCGAAGGATGGGCAACCTACAACAGATCTGCTAATCCGGAAAGAAATCAATAGATACATCATAGACAATTTTCCGCAAGGAAATACAACGATTCTTTTACTTACTGATGAGGGAAAAAAATTAACAGAATGGGATGTGTATTTGAAATTTGATGTAGGGAAACATGTCGACCTCAGATGGTTTAATCACGACCTTCTCAATGATCTGCAACTCATGAAGGTGAAAGCGAGTGCTTTCTGGTTGGAAACTGATGTGAGTACACTCCTGGTCCGTCTCCTTGGACATCGCAGTTTAATATCAGGAGGCTCGTTGGACCTGGGCCACTGGTTGAGCTGCTGATCCCCCTCATTCTCAATAAATTTCACTCCATTTTTTTTTGTAATTTTAGGATTGATTTTAAGAATGACATCATTTATGATGGATAGGCTCCAGGCAATGGATAACCTGTATAATAAGAATAAAGCCTGGAAAAATATTAAAAGACAAGGAGATTTGGATTTGAGATCATTAAACGTTAATGGTCTTGCATCAACCAAATTTGAAAAGAAACAGGCAATATACGATCAATTAAGAGGAATAGGAGGGAGGGATTGGCCGGACATTATATATATCCAAGAAACCCACCTCATGGATACCGAATTACATAATTATTGTCATCGTTAGATATGGATCCATAAAGCATTCAGGGCCCATGCACCACGCCCTGGGAGTGCGGGATTGGCTATATGGACCTCACCAGGGTCTAGAGCGGAGCCGGTGTACTGGGAGGTGGACAAGGAAGAGGGGAGATGGGCTTATATTCTTACAATGTTTGATTTGGAGATTGTGATTGTTCTCTGTGTTTATGGCCACAATGAAGTAAATAATCGACAACATTTCTTCGAATCTCTCATCCCTAAACTGCCGGTAGGCATCCCTATAATTATCGCTGGTGATTTGAATGCCGCTCCGGATCCCAAACTTGAGCGGTGGCGCATCCTACACCCATGCCCGACCTATGTGGAAGCGGATAAAGTTTTGATTACTAATCTGACCCAAGCCATCAACCTCTTTGATTCCTATAGGAGACTAAATCCTAACCTTCGCACATTCATATGTTTTAGGAAGAATCATTCCGTGGCGGCTACCAAATCCCGTATTGATTTGATTCTTCTCTCTGAAGAACTACAAGGGTCTCTTCAAGTTGCAAAAATATTTCCTAAGAGTCCTCTCGCAGGGCTTGATCGTGCGATGTGTATAGTAATCCTCTCCTTCTCCAAGAAATCAGATCAAGGTAGAAGGTATTACAAACTCAATACATCTCTACTCAAAATGGATAAATTTAGGTTCTACCTAAAAGATGTATGGACTTTCTGGCAAGATAAAAAAGAGATCATACAGGATGATGTTACATGGTTCAACAATGGTCTAGATTTTCTAGGGCGTAAATGCAATGAATATTCCAAAGTACTCGCCGCTGACAGACATTCCAATGAAACTAGACTATTCCAATGAAGGAAGTGATGAAGCCATGGCTAAAGAACGAAAGGAACTCGAAGATAGTTTACTCTCTTTGATGGAATATCGTTGGCAGGGTGCCAGGATTAGAGGAAAGATCCGTCTATTACATACTGAGGGAGGTATGGATGCCAGTTTTTTTGCAATGGCCAGAGCTCGATTAGGAAGAACATTCATTGAAGGATTAGCTCACCCCGAAAATCCAAACGGACAACTAACCTCTTCTACACCAGAACGTACCAAAATTGCTAGAGATTTCTTTAAAGAATTATTTACATCGGAAATAGAAGCCAGCGACAACCAAAGAATTAATGAAATTGACGAATTTTTGGTACCCCTGACTAAATCCCTCTCGAAGTCTCAAAGGGAACAACTCGAACTACCGTTGACAAAGGAGGAGATTTGTACTGCACTATTGATGATGGAAGAGGAAAAAAACCCTGGAATTGATGGTCTTCTTAAGGAATTTTGAGAATCTACATGGGATTTCATATCTCAGGACCTAATGAAATTCTATCATAAAGTATGGAAAACGGGTAGGATGGGAGAATTTGTGGGTCAACCCTATTATACAAGAAAGGAGATAAATATAATATTCGCAACTACCGTCCCATAACTCTTCTCACAGTGGTTTATAAGTTGGTTTCAAAAACACTAACAATACGCCTTAATAACTTTATTGCAGATATCATCCATCCCTCCCAAACAGGTTTCATACACGGGAGGAATATTCAGGACAATATTCTACTAATCAATAAGCTCATTAAATTATCAAGACAATCTAAACACAATACCGCATTTATGTTTATAGATTTTGAAAAAAATTATGATCATGTTGACTGTAATTTTTTGGATAAATGTTTGGACAAATTTAATTTTGGACCTAATTTTAGGAGATGGATTAAGATCCTCCATGAAAATGCAACAACAAAGGTGATGGTAAATGGTAATGTTGCCCCTCCTATATCCTTACAGCGTTTAGTTAGACAAGGAGACCCTCTTGCCCCATTACTTTTTGTAATCATCATGGAAGCCCTTGCAACTAACATACGTCAACATAAGGATATAAAGAGAATACGGGTTACTTCTATCCCTGAAGATGCCATACCAGTGTGTTCCTTGTTTGCAGATGATCTATCCCTAATGGTAGATGCCTCTAAAGAAAATCTGGAAGCTATCCAATTACTGATGGATAAATTTTGTAAACTCTCTGATATGAGAGTTAACTGGGGTAACAAAACATTGAGATGGTGGCTCCATTATCAAGGGGGTAGACCACCGGATAGACCTAGGATCAAATGGACTCCCCCGGAGACTCCAATGAGAATCTTGGGTATTTCCCTCTCTGTTAATGGCAAACCAACCACAAATAATACGATGATCATGGACCAAGCGTTTTCCAAATTAAAATTATGGAAGGATAAACATACTTCTATATTTGGAAAAACTCTCGCCATCAATAATGTGGTGTTAGCCTCGATTTGGTATAAATCAGCGTTATGGGCCTTAGACAAACCTGCCATAAAGACATTTCAACGACAACTTGTTGCTTTTCTCTGGCGCCGCAATCATGAATGTGTTAATGTAATCAGTAAAGTGGCTTGGTTATCCTTAATCCAACCCAAGGATAAGGGTGGCCTTGGGATCATTGACCCCACCACCCTGGCCATGGCTTTTTCTATCCAGTGGATTAAGCGTCTTTTCTTTAACCCTCAGACCACATGGAGTTAACTGGTGAGTGAGCAAATCAGGAGACTAGCCCCACCTACTCTAGAAGAGGTGGACCCTCTCATATGGTTGGAGAATAGGTCGTGGTCACTCCCAAAAAAATCCTCTTCAGTGAACCCTATTCCTGATCCCTCAGATCGACAAGCGGTCAGGGCAGATTTGGTAAATGATCCCTTCTGGATTGACCTTTTAAAGATTTGGAGAAAACTTCCTCTTCCAGATAAAGTTTTCCCAGAACGTTGGGAAGAAGTATGCCAACAACCATTATTTAATAACACTTTGACCAGGGATTCTCATGGCTGTACCCTTGATTGCGCAGTATCACCCTGGAAAGGATGGATAAAAAAAAGATTTACTAGGGATAAGTACATATGGAGCATTGCTGACAAGGATTGGGTTAGTCCACAGACTCTCCACGATAGACTGAGGTATTGTCATTTCCCGGTAGAAGCCCTGGACAAAATAGTGGATATAATTCCCTTGGATTGAATTAGAATACTTAAAAAGGGTCCGTCTCTGTCCCCAGAAGACTAAGTATCTATTTCGTTTCAACCAGGAATAGTGGGAAATATTGTGGAAGTTAGTACTTCTGGGGATATCCTCTTGACATTATTCGAGTTGGGAGAGGATGGGTTTCTCACACCAAGACTTCATTAACAAATAGGGTGGTTCAAACAAGATTCTCTCTTCCGGATTAGGATTCTTTCAATCCAAGAAAAAATTATTGCCTTCAAGCCGGACACTCCTATTTCCCACCTTCCACTGGATTCAATTTGTTGGTCTTGGTCTGCACATAATCCAGTAGGACCAACTCATCTCAGGATGCTTCATAATTTATCGGTTAAATCTGTATATAGAATGTTGAGGCCTAAGGTGTGCCTAAAGGATAGAGTGCAGAATAGGTGGATGAATCATCTAAGGGTAAGCAGGGAGGAATTACGCTCAGTCAAGTGGTTTCAACTATCCAAAACAAAGCCTGCTAAAATTGCTTCGCTCCAATGGCAAATCAATCACCGCTGTCTTCCCACTAATGACTGACTCATTGATTGAACTTCTCTAGAACAAAAAGGAAAAGCATCCCCCTTGTGCAAATTCTGTAAATCTGCCTTTCCTTCCAAACTCATTCCTGAAACAATAGAACATATATTCTTGCAATGCCCAAGATCGGTGTGGTTATGACGCAAGTGGGATAAAATTTGGAATCATATTGGAACATCTCTCCCGTGGCCATGGAACTGGAAAACCTTATTACTTGAATCCTGGAATCCGTCACAGGTGGACACTTTCACAATTATTTTTTTCAAGATTTCTAGGAGAGCAGTTGTATGGGCACTGTGGGTTCGTAGGTGTACCTATGAAATGGAAGGAGCTCGGCTTGATGGTCCGGAATTTACTAAGACCATCAAGCAACAGATTCAGGTGGAAATCACAACCAGGTGGGAAACAGTAAAGGAAAAACTTAATTTTTTTTCTCTAGAAGAAGACATCAAACAACACATTCTAACATTTAATCAAGACTGGCTTGGTGGGGATCAAGGAGGGAGGGTGGGGCTGGTGGAATGGGAAAGAAGGCAGAGAAATGGTTCAGGAAAAGATGCATGGAATTATCGTCTTACTTTTTTTGATTGGTGTAATATTGATTCCAGTATTCCAATGAGTCCACTTTCAGATTTTCCAGATCCCTTCCCCCCGTCAGGTATGCCACTGGTGCCAATCTCGTGGTAAGCGCAGGATGTTGTTTGAACCTATGACCACTGCTTTTATTCTCCTGATTCGCGAGCTGTATCTGATTCTGGGGATCCTACCTTCCTTACTGACAAGTTCAAGACAGTGTAGCACAATGACTCAACTTAGAAAAGATAATGGTCCAGTTTCCCTGCAAAAGTTGAAAGTGCTAGTTGGTCACGAATATAAAGTGCCCGTTCAGGGTTGAAGAGGCACGGAAAACGAATCTCCTCATTTATCTTTTTCTAGGTTCACAACTGTTCAGCAGGGGACGCTGGGCCCGATTCCCAGCACGATCTGTTTCTTATGGTTCCAAATATTTTCGATGTGAGGGACGCTGGACCCGTTTTCCAGCAGGTGCAGCTCCCCACCAATGGAACGGAGCCATCTTTCAAGCAGGGAGATTAGAGGGGGTGTCTGCTCTTACCAGCATCCCCTCTATTCCCCTTTAAAGTGTTACCTTCCCCAGTGTTGGGAAATTACGTGGTACTGGCCAGTACCTGAACTTTTCGGGCTTCGGATGCAGGGTCGAAAGTGTCCCAAAAATCGTACTTTTGTTTTGCCCATGCAAGAAAGGAAAACGGAAAAAAAACAAGCCCTTGGACTGCAATGATGACGGGCAGGGTAGTCCTGGAGGCCGTGCTCACAGTCTGGAATGCATCTTACCACAAAGACGGTCAGATTCTGGTATTTGTTGTTTCTTTTTTTTAAATTTCTCGTATGTTTCTTATGTGTCCCCTGCCAACGAGGCAGGGCGGAATCCATGATTTGCTCTAACTGTGTTTCCTCAGATCATTATAACTGTGATGTATCCAACCGTTTTCAAGGCCGAATCTATGTTTTCGTTTTTTTTTTCTTGTTTTCTTTTTGTGGAATCTGACAATTTGAATCCGTGATTTGCTCGAGCTGTGTTCCTTCAGAGGATTGTAACCCTGATCACATTGGCACTTACGGGAATGTATCTTGCCATTTTCATGGTCGAATCCGTGTTTCTGTGCTTTTTTTTGTTTTTGGGGTTTCTGGATTCTGACAACCTGGCCACGGGGCTGAGATGCCCTCACTGAGGGCACACTCACACTAACACTTCCGAGAATGTATACAACTGCAATCACGCCCAGAGCTTTGTTTCATTTTCTTGTTTTGTGAGTTTTCACGGCCGCAACTTTTTTTTTTTTTGTTTTTTTTTTTGTTCTTCCCATGGGAGTACCACAAAGAAATGGAGTGGGACCCAGGCTCGACAAAACTCGGAGCGCAGTGAAAATCAAGGTCAGCAAAAACAGGCTCGGAGGTACTGGTGGTTTAAAAAAAAAAAAAAAAAAAAAAAAAAAA